>JAFBJQ010001079.1:126901-326004 GCA_016785345.1 Trinectes maculatus
ATTATTATTATTATTATTATTATTATTATTATTATTATTATTATTATTATTATTATTATTAGTACTGTTTTTGTTGTTGCTGCTGCTAGAGTTGTTGAAAAGCCTTTGTTTTGCTATTATTATCTCGCTGCTTCCTCTTATAGATGAAATGCAGCAGTTTCTCTCATTATTTAGATGTGCATTCCCGTGGAATCAATTCTCATAGACACATATAAATTATTGTTTAACGAGAAGCTGTATCCTATAAATTATTCAAAGCACCTGGGATTACAATATGAGATCAAATGATAGGAAAGAAAGAGCACTCTGCTGGAGGCAGCCCGCACACGAGCCATCACATCCCCAGTTTGATGTTCCACACAATCTGCTTATGCAGGAATAATTGGAGAGTAACAGACACCGTGTGTACAGACATACACTGGCCATGCTTTTGTACGCCGTATTTGGAAAGAGGTAATTGGGCCGCTGGACATGGTCAGCAATGTCACCCCAACTCGTGTACCTACACGTTTGTCCTCTGCGCAGGCAAAGTTAGTAAGTAAGTGCCTGAATAACAAGGAAGAAAAATAATCAGCTTGTTTATTCTCTCCTGCAGGGATCCTTACAAAACTTACAAAGCGCCGGGTTAGAAAAAAAGAAAGAAAGAAAGAAAGTTAGGGAGGAGCTACTTGTTTACAACTGTCACACAGACATACGGCAGAGCGAACTGTAAAAAACATTTCTCATGGCCACTTCCCCCGTCTGGGTGAATTTAAACAGCAGGTTTCAGTAGGTAAGAATACAGAAACAGTAGAATTTATTGGTGTGTTACGGTGCCCCGATGTGTTGTAAAAAGGCCACTCCAGCAGATAAGGGGGAAGACATTGTGCGTCGTGTGACTGATGGAGAAAGGGGATTTCAATTGAGTCCTCGGTCATAAAATAAATAATGTGCATGTCACCAAAGTAGTGAGAGGAAAGAATGAGAAAGATGACAATGATCTGCTCTTACAGGAACCCGGGGCGTTGTAGGCCGGTAGACGGAGGGGATTGTGGGACTGAAACATACGGGATGCAGGTGCACTGTGGGATCGCTGTGGTTTTGTCAGTGTGTGCGGCTGGGCTGGGACGACAGGGGGGCAAACGAATGCCCCCGCAGTTAACGGAGGCAAGAGACGGGTGCGAGGGAGGTGCAAGCGCGTGTCATCGCTGCATGAGTTATATGCGCCTCGATTTTGTTCTGCAGAAACCTCAAGCAAACGAGTAACGAGCACATCTAGAGCGGAATGGGGGGGGGGGAAAGCATGTCGCTGTAAAATATTTACACTACGAGCAAAAGGAAGTTTAGGCCCGGATAAGCAACACGAACATATGTGTCCACGACAAGCGACAATATGTGAAGCAAAGACCTGAAACTCCACCAGGGGGTCGTTTGACCAGGCCTCGAGGATAAGAAGTGAAACATCCTCTAAAACTCCCGTCCAGTTTGAACAACTCAACAACTGTTCCGATAAAGTCGAGAACAAGTTTTTACAGGGTGCTGCAATACCCACAGCAGCTGCGCTATGTTTCTCTCCTTCCTTTGTGATGTTTAAGACTTACCTCTCAAAATAAAATAAAATAAAGTTAAAAAAAAAGACACAGAGACCTGAGAACTCAGGGAGGAGGAGGAGGAGGGATTCTAATGAAGAAAGGACGGGCCGTTGGGAAGGGGAGAGTGGGGGGGGAGGTAGAGGGAGCGAGAGAGTGGGAGGAAAACAGGAAGAGGGAGATCACAGCGAGGGAAAAGACGAAGACCGAAAGATCATAGGAGATGCATATGCATTTGCACACGAGAGAGAGATAGAGAGAGCGAGGAAAGAAGGGGAGAGGGAGCATGAGACCGTAGGGGACTGTCCCCATTCCTGCACCCCACGCTGAGAGCTCCTCTCCCTGACCGTGCCACTTCCGATCAGCCACGCAGACGAGGCTCAGCCTCCACGACAGAGCTGCCGAGACTGGCGGTGCCAGCTAAAGGCTTGATCCCCGCTGAATATACTGACAAGAGAAGTTGGGGCTCTCAGTAGGCCTGTTCCTCCCTCTCCTATTCATTTCAATTACAAGGGGCTTGTATTCCTGCAGGGCAAGGCCGCGTCGTGTGATCCACTGTAATTCAGCGAGGGCGACACGCAGGAGACACACTGATGCAACATTATCTGCATATTATATCGGGCTGGTTACATTAGTGGCTGCAGCATGAGGGGAAACGGGCACAGGATAGCTTCTGGAAAGTGACAGAAGTTGACGTGATGTCAACGTACTGCTCAGTCCACATACTTGCAATTTTAAAAAAAAAAAAGCTATATACATTTCCATGTGATCATATATTTGTTGCAAGAAAAATTTTAAAAAATCGCCCTCTGCGGATTCTTGAAAACACACATGTATCAACTTGTGCACACACACACACACACACATGCACGCGCTGCCATCACAGGGAAGCATTGTGGCACTTCTATTGTTCACGTGTAAAAAGATAAACACATTATCTGGGTCTTTGCCAGTCATATATTTTACTGACTAATCACACACTCACGAGGAGAAAAATATATTTGCAGAGTCTTCTACCTGAAGTCTTTCACTTCCAGAGGAATCTGGGTGTTTTTGTAGTCGTACTTCCTTTTCAGTAAAGGCTCTCTTTGTGCAGGCAGAGAATGTGTTTTATTTGTATTTATGCAGATGAATAGCATACGCTGAATGCCAATGATTAGATGGCTTAAGTTCCCCTTCAGAGTTCATATCCTCCATAAAACTGTCCAATTATCTGTTCATGAGCTGAGAGGGCGATATGTATGTGTGTGTCTGAAAGCATGCCCAACAGTGCCACCTAGCCCTCGAGTGCAGGGGGGGGGGACTGTTTTTACTATCTTCCCCTGTTTCTACATTTAATTTTTATGATCCGTGTGCAAATCGCTATGAAGTCAGCATTATTTTATGTTTCCGTTTATTTCAAGTCTTTGCCTGAATTTTGGTGTAATTGTTTTTGAGGGGGGGAGGGGGGGAAATGCTGTGAGAAGTCAGTGCACTCGTTTTCTTTTTGTTTTTTTTTTTTGTTTTTTTGTAATGAGCGGGGCGATGCTTAATAATTTCCTTTCCGCACATAACAGGAAACCACAACACCCTATTGTTAAAATTCTAGTGAAATTCCTGCACAGCATATAATATGCATACCTTGTCAGCGGCGCAGTATAATACCTCACTGTGAGCGAGTGAGTAATTTTTCGCTGTGTGAGTCTGAGTCTGAGCAGGGGAGTTATTCTCTGCCTGATAACTGCCAAAATAACAGCAGATAATTAGGCCCTTTAGAGCGCTGGGTGTCTCTTAACAAAGGCACCTGCGTTTCCTGTGGTGATTGCCGTGCACCCCGAGTGATTGTCATTTTTAATCTAGCACTCCCGCTGAGACTTCTTCGGCAGCAGCCTTGTCTGTAGGGTGCCAGAGGTACCTGCATGGGAAGCGTGCGGGTACTGGTGTGCATGTGCACGCTGCATGCATGTGTGCAAGTGTATCCAGTTAGCCAAGCATGTGTCAGTGCATGCTCATGAAAGTAGACATGTTAAAAACACACACACACACACACACACACACACCCCAGTGTAAGATACCTTTATACCTTTGTGGATGCACTTGCGTGCATGTTTGCATGTTTACCAAGGTGTCTTATGTTTATGTAAATGTAAGCATTGGCGCTCTCCACATAACTATGCCACAAGGTAATTGCCACGGGTTAAAGTGGTTGACATTTAAATTGACATCGCAGCAGAGGTGAATGTTATCAGTCAGCCCCCGCAAAAGGAAATTAGTCGCTCGGCGTTCAGGTGTGTGTGTTCAGAAATATGTGGCTTATACCACTGGCAACCGGCAAATGTTTGCAAATGTACAGGAATGATTTTCAGTTGATCTGAATGAAATAATTTGTTTCTGAACGCCCTCCCTCATCTGACGGCTCTGACAAGAAACAGACACCATCCTCCACATGCCCCCCCCCCCCCCCCCCCCCCCCCCCCCCCCCTCTCTCTCTCTCTTCCCAATAAAGAAACAAACAGAGAGCCAAATAAAACCGTTGCAATTCCTCTCCAGTGCAGCCATCCACATCCTGGACTGTGCCAGGTTGGGGAAATCATTGGAATTGTTTACCCCCTCCCCACCCAACGAATCACCACCACAACCACCACCGCCACCACCACCCTCACTCCACCCCCACTACCAACACCACCACACACATGCACATGCACGCCTCCCATCTTCATCCCCCCCCCCCCCCGCCCCCACCCTTCCTTCTTCTTCTCCTCTACAAAATGAGATGCCCGCGTCTGATCGCCTGAGCCAATTTGCAGACCCATGTGGCACCCTTCCCTTCAGACCTGGGCATTGTGCCTCGCGCTCCCTGGCAAAGAGGCGAGGAATTATTTTTATCCCCCAAACATGCGGATATGCACCGATGATTTCAAATGCCTGCCTCGCACATTGTCGGGGATGATTTTGGCCAGGTGCCAAACCTATTATATTGATCTCTCTTTCTCTGTATTTCAATGGCCACAGACAATGCAGATTTACTGCAGAACATATTAGGGAAATAAAAATCAGTCTCAGGCACTAAACTCCCTGAAACTGATGGTATGCATATGAGCGTCCGCGTGCGGATCCCCGTCTGATTGTGCGAAAGCGCTCTCGCTAAATTTTATTCAACCTAATATTCTCAGGTTTTGTGTCTATCTCCATGGTAGCATAATATCCAGTGTTTTCCACTACTTAACCTAATATGTGTCCCCCTCCAATCAAATGTCTAATTATATTCTGACATATTCTCATCATGTCACTGGGTAGAAAAACATTTGAGCCATTAAATTTTTTCTACCTCAGCTTATTGCTTTGGCATCTACATCTTTCTCCTTGGAGTGCGTTGCTGGCATGTCGACTCTGGCTTTGGTTGGAAACGATGAGACCTCCGATGTTTGCTGAGGTACACGCGGGAATACTCAAATGTTGAAACTGGCAGGGAACGGTGCTGTCAGCTAATGAGTGTGTCTATGAGAAAATGATTTGGTTGTTTCCTGAGAGGGAAATCACAGAGAATGGCTAAATGGGAGCTCTCCGAAGAGACTCAGCAGAGGCTTGGTGTACAGCGATGAGAGCGTGTTGGGAGGCCATAGGATTGGATGAACACTGCCTGTCTGCCTCTGTGCCAATGTCATTAGTGCTGAGGACTGAGAACAACCACAATGTCCCCTTTGATTGCCATTAAAGCCTGGAGCCAAACAAAGAACCAAACAAAAGGCCCAAAATAGACTTGAAGTGGAGGTCAAGCCAGCCACACGGAGACTTCACTAATAGAGAGTTTGGTGTCCTTTAGACCAGCAATTTCCGCTTGTTTGGCACATGTGGCACAACACAACACAGACAAAACATCCTGCAGTCATTCATGAATGACAATGAACAAACAGATCATAGACTTTTGAACATTCATCATAAAATCCTCCTGGCTGATTCTGTCAAGTGTCATGATCACATGTATAGCGCTACAAAACAAAACCCTTGATGTGGAAAAACAAAGTGTGATCATGATATAATTTAATATGATCATAGCATATAGCTTAGGGGATAATATTTCCAGAGATGCTGCTTAATCAATGAACACAATTACCATGAGCATGGTAAAGCTACCCTGCAGAGGTTTTGACCACCAGGGCATTATACTCCATATTATTTGTATCAGGCACACAGAAGTGAAGTCGTACCCATTTACCCAAAAAGTTGCTTATGAGCTTATGGTGCCACTGTCAATCAAATATGATTGAACCACACCCACACAGTCCTGCTGAGGCGGGTGATTAGATTTTTTGAATATTAAACATTCGAAGGAAACAATAACTCTGGAAGTTTGTTTTTAACCTTAAGTTTGAGAGTAGTTTATTTGGTTGTGTTTTTGTTTGGTGTTCAAATTTGATATCGAGTTCCCAGGTCCTTAAAAAAAAAACGGAACAGATTTAACAGCGAGTTGTGCTGCAGCGTTTTTAAGCACCACACTGTTGAAACAATGCAAATCTGGTGCTAGTATCTAACAACTCTGTAAAAACCCCACTGACCTGATACACCAGAAATGCATTGTCAGCCGTGACTTCATGGCTGCCGTTGGTTTCATGTCATTTGCATTGTAAATTGACTGCTTCTGTAAAGTAAATTGGAAAACCTCAGAGGACTTCATATGAAAGGCTTCAGCAAATATGACAAGGGTGGGAACAATATTTATACTAAGCAAAACTATATGGTTCATTACAAAGATGAAAGCAGAGGATCTCACAGTCATGACACACATAGCTCCTCTATTTCAAGTTATGTCAGTATCTACAGTCATAATGCATGTAGTTCAATTGCTATGATTAAATACTGTGTGTAGCATGCAATATATTAAGCTGCCAATTTAGATGTAGGGCTTTCTTTCTTTCTTTGTTTGTTTGTTTGTGTCTTTCTTTCTTTCTTTCTTTCTTTCTGTCTTTCGCTTTTTCATGCCTGTGATTTGTTTTGCAGCAGCCTCCGTGTGACACAGCATTTCAGCGTGTGCATGAACCCCGCTACAGTTAGATTAGGCGGGTCATCTTCGTCTCGCCGCAGCTATGTTTTAAATGAAAAACATTTACCGCCTGGGAATAAAGAGACAGTTAATGAGGGTTTTCGTCGACCTCTGGGCATCTTTGACACGAGTAACACCTCATTGTTTGGCCTTGAGTTTTCACTCGCTTGTTTAGACAGGCGGCCTGTTCTAATTGAGGTCAAAATGTCTTTGCGACGATAGACGGCGCACAATGCGGTGATTTTGTGTTGATGCTTCCTTCTCTCTCAAAAGATGACCAGGTGTTATGATGGCGTTTTAGAGTGGGAACGTAATCTGCTGGAGGTTGTTTTTGCTTGTGCCCTGGTCACTGCACAGGCGTCTGTTTATACAAAGTGGCTTCTGGAAATTACTGCACAGACGCATCATCTAACGGAAGCAAAAGAAACCTGTCTGAGCTAGTTAAATAACAAGAAGATGAAGGAATAGTTTTATTGCCATATTAATTTTATCCTAAATAGACTGAAGTATACAACTATGTAAATACAGGTCATGGGGTTGTAGTGCCACATACTCTCCATGATAAGATACACAATATTTAGAGGTATGCACATTGTTGGTGATTATCAAACAAATACACAGTTCCATTCAGTGATTTTTTTTCCTATGTAATTGACATGATGTTTGTGAAATATTTGTGTATCTGTGTCTGATTCCTTGCATCTGTTCTGGTGCAGATCCCATAAGACTCCTCTGGCTGGTGTCCCATCAGAAAGCGTCTCATGAATGAGAGACGGCTCGATGGTGCTCAGATGCAGAGAGTATTGTCAGAGGAGCGGCATGTGACTAATCAGCGCCGGGCTCGACTCCCTGCTTCCCAAACCAAATTCTGCTGATTCAAAGGATCACTGAGACGCCATGGTAATGGAACAGCATGATGGGGCCCATCAGAGAACGCCAAGGAATGGACTGCTTGCTATTGCTTTGGCTGATGTTCCACACAATGCGCAGTAATGTAGCAGCATAGATGTTAAAAGCCCTTATTCATTATTTGATATCGGTGAACAATTGATTGATCCACCGTGTTGTTGGCAATAAAAACAAACCGAGTTAGAGTCACTCATATCTAACCAGTGCTTTGTCTTGCTTTGTTTCTGCCTTCTGCCATATGCTACCCATCAACCCTCTTTTTTCTCACTCCCTTTTCATCTCCTCCTTTTCTCGCTCTGGTCATTCCCTGCCTACCTGCATGCCTCCACACACATAAAATGGAGGGCAGTGCTGAGGTTTCAATCCAGAACAAATTTGTGGCGCTGCCGGCCCCCTACCCGCTCAGCAGTTGCCGAGGGGACCCAGGGGAGCCCTATCACAGCTCTATATGCAAATGTCCTTGCACCTGGGCAACAGCGTGGGCATGCTGGGACCGGGAGCTTATTTATGCAAATCTCAGGGAGACAGTCACAGCACAACAGAGAGCCGGCCACAGACACTGGTGGCCATATCTCTCCGCAAGCACAACACAACAACTAGTTGGAAAAAGGTGGAAAACATGAAAGACGTGGACTAAGTGGCAAAAAAAGAGAAAGAAAGCGAGAGAGAGAGGAGTGATGGAGTCGAGGAGATTGGGTAAATGTAGAGTAAATAAAATGTATGGATGTTGCAAATGGCTTTGGATTCCCCGTAATTCAAGCACATGCAATATTAGATTTCACTAGCTATGTAGAAGTGATCGTCCAGGCACGTGCAATGCAGCAGTTAATGAGTAAAAGACAAACCATAAGACAAACAGCCACATACAAAACGCGCACACGTATGCGCAAGCCGCCGAGGTGTTTGTTTACCATCGCGACACCACTGACAAGAGGCAATAACACTGAATGTGTTAAAGCGCACCACGGCGAAAACGAGAACAAAACCAATCTTTGTGTCTCAGCTGGCCCTGCCTCCCGACTGGGCCGCACCGCCGCGCGAGACATCACACAGGAAAATGCTACCTCTCCGCACACAACAGGCCACATTAATGTGCAAATGTATGCAAGGAAATTTCAGAAAAGCCGAAATTACCGAGCCAAATGAGGTAGCTGCACTCAAATTGTTGGGATTATGAATAATTACCGCACAGTTATTGGAACTTTCCTCAGTTTTCCTGACTCCAATGTTGACTACACTTGTTTAATTGACGAAATTTGGTATTTAATACCCTCTCTCAGTAACAAGTAGCACAAAGGCAGTGATAATCCAGGTAGTGATTTATTACAGCAGTGGACAGGGTTATCATAGTCCTGTACATAACCCTGAGAATAATGCACCAGCCTGGGAAATGACTGGCAGCTCCGATGCTCTGATCAGCATCTACTTTCAAACCAGGAGGCTAGGGAAAAGAGGAAGAGAGACACGGTGGTTAAGAATGATGGCTTATGACTCTCTGTGGTTTGATTGAGAGCAGCAACAAACTCGGATATGACGTAAAGTGCTTTAAAAAATGTAGATGAGTCCATCATGAAAAGCAGATGAAAGGAGTCGTTGGTGATGTGGACCAAGAAAGAAAAATGTCGGAGAGGAAAATGACTTAAAGAAAGAGGTGGGAGGGGGAGGGGAGGGGGGTGGAGGCAGGCTAGGACGGCTGTTGTTATTGTGTTTGATGTAGTGCTTGACAAGAGAGAGAGTTTAGAAATCCTTGTGTAGTACGAGGCAGGGGAAGAGAGGGTTCATTTAAATGCATGCTCACTCAGGGCCCATACGGAGTGGGTGTCTGCTGAGAATTCATCATGGCCTCGCTGATAAAGCCTCAGCCTCTTAGCGAGGGGAAAGGAGAGACAGATCACTCTCTTGAGGTGAGATTGCCTCATGGATGGACACTTGTTATGTAGAAATACACAACACTGACGGATATTACTATGGCACTTTCGGACCGGTTAGTCATCCCTGCATCCTCCATCCATCCATTCCACCATTTCCCCAGGTTGGATATGAAGGGCTCTCCGGGGACCATAAGCTGCAGACTGCATCAGTGATTAAAGCTTCACGACAATTAGGGGCAAAGTTTTCAGAGAAACATCTTTTCTTTTGCAAAGCAGCCAAGTAATTGTTCATTAAAACGACAAAGGATCAGTTTCTACAGTTTTGTGCCATATAACTCAAACACATGCTTCCTACACTTATTTGTACATGAAGGGATTTATAATTGTTATGTGTAACTTTAACCAAATACTAACCCATGATGCGATTCCAAACATGACCACACTGTGTTATCCCCAATAGCTGACATGGGTGAAAGCTGGACAATATGCACCCTACTTTTATGTCTCCTCCAACCCATCAGGGAAGTATTAGTCTTTTTATCTGCTAAACGCTTCACTGACTTCAGCAGTTGTTTGCCGCTAATTGTTGTATTGTCGGACTATACTGTATTGTGTTTATATTTTCCTGCTCAGGGACCGCAGATGCAAATGAACCATATGGCCTACTCCGGTACAGGAGTGGCATTCTGCATGGTCCCCGTTAAATCAAATAATAAACCTGACTAAACCAAACAACTTGTCATTGACTTTGTATGTCTGCATGTCTGTCATGGTGCTGGGCAGGACGACAACACTGGGCAGAACAAACACGGCTGTGACGCAGTAGTGATGTAATCTGAATCAGCAAGCTCACTGTATTTATTTATTTGTTCTTTTATTTATTTATTTGTTTATTTGTTGCTTGTTTTGGCAAGCAGCTTTTGAACCTCAGGTCCACGTCATGTCCTCGGACCGGGCTGTCCTACCTACACACGCCGGCCCCTCTGCAGAGGGGCCCCTGCTGCTCAGCACTGTGAATTTTCACAGCTACAACAGTTCTGTCCCTTACTTCTGTTTTCGCTCTCCCTCCACACAATCTTCCATCTGTTTCCACACCGGCCTCCTGAAAAGTTACAGATCTTTATGCTTATTTTCATCACAAATGTGACAGACGGGGAAACTTTTTTTTAGGGGAGTGTGGGTGGGGGGGCACTGGCATGGCTGCTGTGGCGGCGGCGGTGGTGAAGTAGGCAGCAATTAGCGTGGCGCTAATGAACTCCCTCTCATTATCAGTGAATCAACAGGCCTGTGCTAATTACGGTTAGCAGGACAGACTCCTCTCTCCCGCTGCGACGAGCTTCAAGGTCCCTCCGGAGCTGCAACACACGGGATGGTCTGCCAGCAGCCACAGGTGCAAACCACTCACTGCCAATGTTAAAAACAGAACATAACACATGCACACACACACACACACACACACACTCACAAACATGGGACCCGGAAAACACACAGACATCATTACTCTCTCTGCCATGTTGTGGTCATCTCATGCAGATGGCCCCAGCACACTGCCGCTGTTGACATTATGTTAGAAATTAGAGCTCTATTAGCCCTTTATCATCAAACGGTGAACACATGAGCAGTATGATAAACACTTGGACGCTGCTTGCACCTTTACTCTTTGAGAAGCATCTTCCTGCATGTATCTTTCCTTCAGTGCTAGAAATGAATGAATAAAAATGCAGTCCCTCAGCAGTTTCCCTCAGCTCTATTGACTGTTTGAGCATCTCTAGCATTCAGATCATTGTTTTGGTTGTATGAGCCACCCAGCGCTTAACAGCAGACAGACAAACTTAGTAGTTTCATTGTAAACACTGGTCTTGGTGGAGATTGAGCACAGACAAAAACGTTAGATGAAGACTGACATATGTCGCGTGTGTGTGTGTGTGTGTGTGTATTACTACTTTCCACAAACTCTGAAAACCAACAAAACAATTCATGTTGACCTCAGTCACAGAGGTCAATGACCTGGTTCGTGTTTTGTAGCTCTAAACAACAAAATCTATCCTCTATCTTACAACCACCTTCCAACTACTCTGTAAACAAGTGCTTTACTAGAGACCCTTTACTCAAATCCCACTTGTAAACCAGCAGAGGCCTTTGCCTATCAAACGCTCTAAATACTTATTGAAAAGCACAAGTTCTAACTCCATTGATAAAGGTACTAAAGGCTTCTCAGTGGGTCACCGAGGCGAGCAAACAGCAAAAAGATTTTCCATGTCAGCCCACAGCATGAGTCATAATATGGGACCTGGGCATGTAAAATAGACACCCCCTCCCCTTCCATCCATAACTTAAGTAGAGATCAGTGGCTAACATTCTTAATCCCAAGGGGGTGCTTTCTGAGCTGTAATTTAAAAATAGCGTTTTAATAACACACCACTGCTACAGTACATTAATCTCAGAATTAATTATCTACCCCACCCCCAGCCTGTTTGCTTGAAAGAGGCTCCTTGCCGCATTTCTTGTGTTTTAGTTCTATTTATTCCATGAGTGAGCGGATAAAGAGATGCATGTGGAGTGTCTTGTGTCGAGTGCAGTAATTATGCAGTTGCCAGTATATTACCAGTACGTATATGAAAACCAGCAAATGAATTAGAGCTGCGGGGTGTCGTAGGCATAAGTGGACAGTAAGGTGAGACGTTCTTAAAAGGCGTGTGCAATCTAGCCCAGGCTGTGCAATATAAACAAGCAACAATTCAATTAAGGAGTGCATTAAATGAAAATGCGGGCATAAACTCAAGACATTACAGGAAACAGCTGCGGTGTGAATAAATAACTTCATGTTCGTTTACATTTTTATGCAAGAAAATGTTTTTAATCAAACGTCACTTCTAGCAAGAGAGAATCAATTCTGAAGAGAAATTAAAGAGCATAATGTCACTGGGAGCCAGGCCTAAAGGCACAGCAAATATTCAAAAACAATATTAAACTGCAATAAATAAAATATGAACCCTCTTTGGTAATATAGCATCCAAGCGTCAGGGGACGTGGGCACTTAATGCAAGTTAATGAAAGGCAAGACTCATGTTTAAAGTCACGGCAATCACCGAGCGTTTGACGAAAGGTGGTGATGGTGTTGCTGAGCCCTCTGGCAGAAGTTGCAGGCTGACAAGAGATCAACTCGTACACTGACAGTGATTATTCGCATGTGAGCAGCGGATGTTAATAAAGAAAAGAAAGACAAATCCTTCTTGCTCCCTTTCCCCCCTCGCTTCATCTCCCCCTGATTGACTGACTGACTGACCTCTATTGTCATAGCTCTGCCGCTGACAGTGATATCCACACATACATCACTTTGTATGTTCTCGGCAGCGTGCGTGAACTCTGCATGAGGCAGGTGCCCCCGGGTCTGTGTTTCACAGATAACCTTTACAAGGAGGTGCAGTTCACGCCTCCCGGCCCCCGCACCTTCCCGCTATCACATCAAAAGATCTGAATGTGGTTAAATTCAGACTGAGGAGACAGTCGGGGCTTGGCATGCTTGACTGATGTCGAGTTTGTAACATTAGGTATCATAAGGCGTAATATAGGAGATAGCGTGAAGTGTAAGATTGCATTTGAGCGTGTTGAAGGAAATAGGAAACTGTTTGACAGCTCTTGGTATTTTATGGTTTCCTGCTGGTCCTTTTTCTGCTCTGGGTATCTGACCGGAGCTATAAAAACAAAAATCTGCTATTAATTTGTGTTATGCAACGTCCCTGTCTCTTTTTGTCTGCCTGTGTGTTTTGTTTTCATTGCCCTTAAAGAAATCACTCACTCACACACACACACACACAGGGAGAGAATCCCTTGCAGTCTTGCATGATTCAATTGAGGCTTGATTGAGTTATGAAATATAAAAGTCTTGGAATCAAACCATGAGAGAATGACATACATTTTTGTTGTTTGTGACATGACTCCGCTCAGATTTCTCTGTCTCCTACATGACATCCTATTAATTTTGTTTATATCAAGGCAGGTGGTTGTCAGTAAAAGTCATTTCGTCAATCAATTTTTTTTTCGGACTGACTATTTTTCAGATGAAAAAAGAAGTTGCTAATTTTGTCAGTGCTCTTTCTAGACACTGCAGGTTTAATTGCTAATTGTTAACTGGGAATGAATGCATTTGCATATTAATTAGTTAGCCCATTTGCATTTTTAATTTGCTGCCTTCAAAGGGGGTGAGATAAAAGGTCGCACAATTCTGAATAATTTAAATAATTTATGCTCCATTGGTGAAAAGAAGCTGAACAGAAGTGTTCTGCGGATATTAACCCCTGAGAGCTTTTACCGAATAAAGCACTCCAAAAATTGTTTTAACAAATCTAATTAAACGGAAAAAGGTCTGAACACACAACCACCCAGAGCACTAGGAGCTAGAGTGTGTCCTCGGGAACAAAAAAACGCTCAGGAGAGAGTGATGGAGGCTGTATGGATGTGGAGGACAAGACTTCCAGCCCTCCATCCAGATATGAAGGCCTCTCGTCGTCTTTTCATCATTCAGATTGATCAAATACCCCTACAGGAATGCTGATGGAGCCAGTGCTGGGTAATAGTAATTCTCTCTGAAGTTAAGCTGCTCTTTGCAATGTGTCCTACTCCATAAGCAATCAAAGAGATGTATGCACTGTGGTGGATCCTTGAAAGTTAGCTGAGACTAATTTCAACCATGCCTCCAAGTTGTCATTTTAATGAATCGACATTTGGAGCCCAAGTAAATTCATCAGATCATCACCAGGAAGTAACGATAAGGAGAAATTACTTGTTGCCACGTGTTCGCCATTTTTAAGTTCCGGCCTCTCTTCTGACTCCTCAAGTGTCCATTCGAAAAAAGACAAAAAAAAAGAAAACTTTCCATTTTTGGGTGCAACGAGCTGATATTTTTGCTCCCTCTTCTCCAACCAGGTCCCGACTGCATTGTGAGACTGTCTCCTCTCCTTTGTCCCAGTGATCTTAATTACAGGCCCTGGGCCCTGAGCAGAGAAGCCCATTTAAATCAGAACACATCCAGCTTCCATTATGGGCTTGGCATTTGGTCTTTGTGCCCATGCTCTTAAATTACATGCTGCCAATCCTAGTGGGCACGGGCAAGATGAGGAGCGGAGGATGGGTGAGAGATGAGGTGAAAGCGGGATGAGAGAAAGGAGAGAGGGGGCCGAGTGTGAGAGTGGTGGGGGCCACAGGCTGCACTTGTCGATGGAAAGCATCCCCCCCCCCTGCCCTCTTTATCACCAGATAACTTATGTAAAGTAGCAGATGAAACCCATTCCCATTCACGTCAGCCTGATTGTCAGAATAAGCTTGCATTCCTTTGAAAAGTGATTGACCGCCTGAAAGGGTACAAATTAGGGGCCTGTTCATCTTTTCTTCTCTGGTCGTGGGGTTTATTTGCGGCATATTCACCCAGGCCCAAAATTAAGTGAACTCAGGCAGGGATGAATGGGAGAGCTCTGATTGAATAATTGATTTCCTTTGTGCGGCCTGTGTTTAAGAGGGATAACTAGACATCCTTTGGAGTGTAATGATTGTAATTACTGCGATGACTGGTCATGTCAAATATGACACGGGAAAGGACTGTTATTAACCTTTATTCTCCACATAGGAAAAAAAAAATAACCCAATATCCTCTTGTCTCTCCCATCTGCATATGGGTTTCACCTCTGGTGGAAGCATGGCTACCGTAGGTTGAATGCATGGATGAACTCATTCCCTGTCTTCTACTCCTGGCCCATGAAAGGTAGATGGGTAATTGACTGTGCAGTCGGACTCACTGGTGTGCCAATGACTCACGCGCCTGGTGAGCCTTGGGGTAACTCTCAAAGTACAATGCATTATGGCTGCAGAATTGAAGTGTAAAAGATAGGAGTTATAGCCGTGTTCATGATATCTGTCAGATTCCCTTCTGCCATGACCTCTCAAGCAGTGCCAGCCTGAATTGGGCTTTAATGCACTTGACGCATTGGGGGCCTCAGTGAAACAGACATTCATCACATAGTGATCAGACACAGTCTGCTGAAGCTACCGGACACATGGTCCATACGAATCACCGATCTGCTGATCTATTGACTTGTCCAAAATGCAAGGTCTATAGCAACAGCTGTAAAGATGTGCAAAGAAACATCACTGTCCAAAATCTCTCAGCTCCAAACTAACCTACTCTCCAAACATTTTTAATCTGTTTGTCCTCCGTACCACTCAGTGTTATATACGGAGACTTATCAGATTGTTATGTTGTCCAAAGAAATATAACTCAGCACACTCTGATATATTATCACCTTATGAAGATGACAGCTCTCATGCATTAGACCTATTTCCACAATCAGCAGACATAAAAGAATATTAACATTCAGCTGGAGTCAGGTGGAGATTGTAGCCTCACCTTAACCACAAGTCCAAAATGAACACTTCTTTTAGCCGAGCCCTTTTCTTCACCGATCCCTGAGGGAAATTAACATCTGGCTCTTTAGCTTCTCAATGCTCATCCATTGTCAGTGTAGTTGCTAACTTTGTCAGCATGCCATTCGGAACTAATAGTTTGCATACAGATTGTTTATCAGCATGTTTTTTTTTTTCCTGAACATTATCTGTCCCCAGGACAGATTGACCCAGAACAATGAGCTGTAAGTCTTAAACACTACACAGTGCTGTGGTGGACTGCACAGGATGATGCTGACAGCCTTACGGTTCCAAATAATCATGAGATCCTTTGATAATATTATTGCTGGTAATAGTTCGGCTGCAGAGGTCTAACTCTTCACCCTCATAGAAACCAAAATACTTCCACTGTTTTAATGACTGAGTCTATTTCAGGTTTCATTTGTAAATATAAATTCTGCTGATCAGTGAAGAGCGGAGGCTTGAGTGATGATGTCACGCTGAGGCCAATCCTGGAGCTGCGCCATAAATGGTGAATAATTGAACAACTGCAAGGCCACTATGACAGCCCCCATGGTGATTTCACTGGAGACATTTTATGATTCACGGCCGTGAGGCCTACAGATAGATAAAACTAATTTGGATGTAAAATCTCAAACATTCCATAAATCCACAGAGTCACTAATACAGTGTCGGCTGGACCAACCCCTACTCATACGATTATTAATTCTAGTGTTGACACTGTGATCTCCTTCAGTTTCTTTCCCTTCTGTCTTTGATTCTCAGCCAGAGGCTACAGCTATTTGTCCTATTCACCAAACCACTGACGGTCCCCGTCAGCCCCAGGTGGAAATGTAAGAGACGTTAGAAACTCTGCTTCCTGACCTGTCACAGTAGAGCCCAGGCCTCGTTGCCCCGCGCTTGAACCGGCGGAGTCAGTGCTACAAGCCTCGCCAGCTGTGAAGACAACTGAAAATCTTCATTTGCAACTCAATTTGAAGCCTTTAATTAGTTACCACAAACTCGTGTGCGAGGGGGGGGTTGTGACTGGTGAGCTCCAGACAGATGGCACGAGGGAAACAGAGGCACTTTTTCCTCATGACCCAACTGAGGCAAGTCATCGTAATGTCCGCTCATAGTAAAATACTGGAGGTATTAATATTTTTTAGGGACATGAACGTCGGATCGGACATCTGTCAGTCGCTCGGTTCCCCGCTTTGGTCCAGGGGGAGGGTTTTCAAACCCTGAGGAGCACGGAGGAGCTCAAGGCAGGGGCATGGAGGGAGGTGCAAAGGGAAGCAAAGCTCCTCTGTGAGATGAAAGAGATAGATGCGTGCACGCTGCTGTTCACAAAACAGTGGGAAGTCTGCTGATTTTGCAGTAGCAGCAGTGTGTGTGTGCGTGCGTGTGTGTGTGACATTCAGCTCACAGAGGCAATTAAGGTACTTTCAGTGAACCAACTTTCGAAACCAAGCGCATTTAATCCTCAAACAGATAAACCCAAACATCTGACGTATGACATCAGTCTGGGTTTGCTTGCAGTCAAGAGACATGCTGTCTCCCGATGGCCTCATGGCGTGGTTTGTAAAGAAGTGCAGGCTGAAGAACATTTATGACCCATGTTTCAAAGAGAGAGTGTTAGTGACAGGAACGTGAAGGTCCAGAGGCCTCATACTGATATGCATTAAGGTCGTGACCGTTTGACCTACTTTTGGGCTGTTGGTGTTAACAGAGTCGAGGAGTGATTGGGGGTCATTAGGATCACCTGAGAGGTCATGTGCTGTAGTGTGGGTGGGGCTGAACTGTCTGCGTGTCTTTTCTGGCCAAAACAAAGGATTAGCTCTTACTTAACACACTACTCAAAGATGGTGAACAATGAAAACATGATATTTGCTACACAACAGAATAAGTTATCATTGTCGTTGTTAGCATGCTGGCATAAACATTAGCAATTAGCTCCAAGCACTGCTGTGCAAGTATGGTTGTGGGTTTTTTGGCATGTGTCAGGCTGAAACTTGTTCAAGTAGCTATTTGCACTGGCGGACACAGCAGGAAAATTATACTTACCAGTAAATTTGTCCCTGCATCTGTTGTAATTAACATGCATCCGTGGTGACTTATCGATAAATAAACAAAACACCAAACTACTCAACTTTTAATGGCGTCGTTTGCATAAAAGAATAATGAAATATAATAAAAGAAAACACTGAACAACTATCTAAATCGGAAATGTAAATATAATCAACAATAAGTTGTTTTAAAAGTAGTTTTTTTTTTCCTCCCCATGGGTCTATAAATGAAGACACAAATTAAGTCTGGGGTTGGTTGTGACTGTGCCATCCCACTATTTGTGTTCCTTAATGACTTTCTAATTCCTCATCAGTGGGTAGCTAGCCTCCACAGCAGGCAGACAGGGAGCAGTGGCAGGGTGCCATCCAGGAACAGGTGCTCTTCCATGTTGTGCTTATGGTGTCTGTAGGCCTCAATTACATCCTTCAGGTTGCTCTTAAATTGGGATACGGTGTTTTCGCACCAAGCGTAACTTTTTCTGCTCACACACTCGACTGCCTGAATTTGACTTCGGATACCGAGTCATTTGGCTGCTAACTTGGCGTGGGTCTGTTTTCCTAATGTTGTGATAACGTTGTGATAAATAGCACATTTAGATCGCTACCTGTGACATGTCTTGGCTTGACTTTTGACCTCTGAGCAATATCAGGTCTGAGCTTGGAAACAACTTGGAAGCAAATCGTTTTCACGAGTTTATATTTACTTTCGTCCTAGACAGTTTCAGGCGAGACTGTCGCCTTATGTTGGTGGGTGTTTTATTGTTTCGCTTTTTTTTTGGCTCCCGAAATTGCAATTTTTAGTGAAATATAAATTTTTTTGCTGTCCTAGATACCAGAGCACATTATACTATACCAACTAGCAGACTTTATGACTTCATTAGTTTGATGAGGCTTAGTAAATTCTTCTACTCCAGTTCTACATATTTTGTATTTTTATTTGTTTCCCTTATACCATTTGTTGTACCGTAAGCTTACTGCCAATTGCAATTTTTTGGGATATATAACCACTTCTGTTAATGCACAGTATTTTAAATTTGGGCTATTACAGCAAACCTTGTGTTCTTAAAAAATACTGAAGAAGATGAAAATGTGTTTTTTAAGTCAAATTACATTTGAAGTGTTTCCACAACAGCAACAATTTGTATTGCTGAATTGCTATACAAATAGGTAATTTTCACAACCACCAAGCTAATATTTAACTTTTATGCTAATTAACTTACAAGAAGACACTTAGAAATTTGCCAACGACAATCATCTTGTGTTTGCATTTGATTTCCTTTACTCTTCTTTAATCTTTTTTATAACCTTTTAGAACACTTTCCATGCTCCAGAAACACAACAAGTGCAATATTCATTTCTTCTAACAGAAGAGACACAATGATTAGAACATATATTGCATGTACGGTGCTCATCATGTTTGCATAAAGTATTAGCTTAAAAAAACATACTTCACCTGTTGGTGAAACAGGTTAGGGCCAAAACACATTAAACCACTGAACCTCATTACTTTTTTATTCACTCATTGGTTGCTTTGTTGTTTCTGTTTGTTCTCTTTCCCTAAGGTTACTGACTAAGTATCACACGGACTATTGCTTACACACACAATACTATCCTTCAGAACAACCAAGATAACAACCAATATTTTAACAAGGCTGTTACAACAACAGAAAAGAATTTTCTATTGGTCTACCCACCCCTTCCTTAACACAGCATGCAGATGATGCATCAGCAACCCCCCGGTATAGAAAACATTCCCAAAAGTTCAGAGATTTTGCCATTTGCATTATTCTAAATTCCTGTAAGAAAGAACTGACACACACACACACACACACACACACACACACACACACACACACACACACACACAGAATCATCCAAGTTAAGTCTGTCCGCCATGACACCTTTCCACCAACACACTGGTCAGACCACTCAGAGAAACATAACAGTACACATCTACCGGTCTTCCTCTGATCTCACCCGTGAAGGAGACAACACTTTCATATCAATACCCTGTCATCTCACAATGTGGCATCTCCCCCTTTGAAGGTACAGTAGTATTGTTGCAGTTGCTCAGATGTGAAACTCCAGCTTTTATCATCCTGTTTTGGGCAAGGAGGAGAGGAGTGGGAGATGAAGGAAGTGATTTCTTTTTAAGTTGGACCCACCAAAGTGGAAAGAAACAGCGTGTTGACAGGTGTGTGAAAGGAGCACTGCTGGGGCAACTGGGGAACATCAGAGACCAGTTTAGAAGGCTTCATAAAGTCTCTCTGAAGAGCAAGTGCAAAAGGATCACTGGCAGCAAAGCATTGATCAACTCATACAAATCAAAAGTAAGCACTCAGGGCTACTTTCTATGGATTCCTGCACATACTTTCACCATAGATTATTACTTACTTCAGAGCAAGGCACATGCAGTACAGTAAGGGCTGTTAAGATATATTTCACCAAAAACTCCTTTGTCAAAAATCAGAGAGATGAGCCCCTTGTCCTAAATTACCAGCCAGCTGTAAACTACAAATCCCATACCACAGCAGGAGGATCACTCCTCCCATTAGCCTTGGCATTGTGCCGACAACAAATGTGGGATCGGTGGTCGTCAGGAGGCCCAGTAGGGACGAGACCCTCTGTCACTCACAGCGACACATGTCGAAAAGTCATTGTCTTGCCATCAATCTAGGGACCTAACCACTTCAACAGCAGATGGAGGCCCAGCAGGAAGACAGGAGGCCATGCCCTGAGTCTGTGGCCCACACAGAGTGCACGCCATGGGTGTAAAAGGGGCCACAACTATAGGGGAGCCACATACCCTAGACTGGACCTCCTGTGGATACACCTCTGGATGAAGTCCTAATGTTGTCCATGATTAATTAGAGATAAATGTAAGTACCCCATTACTGCTGTCTGAAAAAATAGGGTTCTTTTTGATTTGGACATATATCCAATAAGATTTTCTTTTGTAATTTTCTGATATTGATATACAATGCACTACATCTCTCAGTATATACATACTGTACATGTCTACAACCACAGTGAACATAAACATTTCTCTCAAATGGAGCAGTAAAAACAGCCGTATGTTTGGTTCGCGAAGGATAAAGAAGTCTTGCCACCCCTGAACAGGGATATTTAACAATATTCATAAAGAGACCACCTACTGGGGGCACAGAAAAACGGTTTCTTAGCAACGACATACATGATCTCTCAAGCTACATCTTGGGAAATTTTGTCCAGATTGGGATGCAAACAACAGGAAACACAATGCGCGTCTGCTCCCTATGGATGAGTATCTGGGAGTCTTGTCTGGTACGAATCTTTCCCTTAAATAATGATACATATCAACAAACCCTCAAAAAGAGAAGACAAGCAATACATCGGTATGTTGCTAAGGCAATTCTCAGCTCTTTTTTGTTCTGTTCAGAAACATGAGTGATCATATGAGTCATATAATCATCATCAATCATCATCATCACAGTGTCTATATATATATATATATACTCTGTGTGTGTGTGTGTGTGTGTGTGTGTGTATACATATATGATAATGATCATCCTCCTCACAAGTGCATCATAAAATTATTTATCAGATCTGGTGACACATTCAAATCCTTCTTTTATTTCGCTTGAATACTGAAACATTTGTAGAGCTTATTGAAGGTAAAGAGGTAACTCGAGCATAACTCTAACCTACAGCAGGGTATGCTGTAAGTAACAGCTCTGTGAGTGGAGTGTCTGTGTGGCCATGCCTGCACTGCCCTCTTGTGTTGAAATTATATATCATTTATCCAGCTCTGTCATTCGACTCAGCTATAGGCCTCCTCATGCTGATCTTAACACATGTGCTGTGTACCCACATGGGTAGCAGTCATTGTTCTGTCCTGTTATATCCAAATACGTATATACACATACACACACACATGCACGCACACAAAGCACATTATAAGCAGTTTTTTCTCCTTCTCAAAAGTTTGAAGGCCAGGCTGTCTGTGGTTATTCTTGAGGTGCCATATTTTGTAAGGTACGGTACTACACACAACATGATATAAAAAGTTCGACTGTTAATCATTCTTAATAACTCGGCCCGGTTGATTTTGCTGCTGTCCTGAACCATTCTTACAGAAATATTTATTTTCGTTATGTACTCCAAATAATAAACGTACAAAAAGATATTTTTGTATAAATCAATTTTTATTACATGTATCGATTTCATTGAGAGTTTCCTGTTTCGGAAGATGTGCTGCGATGGATCTGATGCATTTCAATGGCTGATCCCGATGACTGGCATGTAGGGGTGGAACAACTGGTCGCACAGCTCAACGGCGGGAGAGCTCTGAGAGGGAAGAAACAAACAGTGCAATAAGTAATAACATATTGGCTTGTCTCATAGAGAGGCTATGATCTACAAGTAGAGTTTACATAAAGTAACTTAAAGAGACAGCTATGAAGATAGTTAACATACCACTTCATACTTGAATTTCTTGCAGTGTGTCTCATCTGCAGTACAACAGGGACTCTTAGCTGACTTCTTCAGAGAGAGGACAACAGCTCTTTGTGGTCGATGTCATCATGGAGGATGAGACAGGTGAGCCATTTGAAAAAGGTTCTGGTTCCTGGGGAGAGCAATAATAAAAATTGTAATTTTCAGCAAAAGCTTCATCAACTAGTATGAAATAATAATAATCATAATAATAATAATAACGATGATGATGATGATAATAATAATAACAACAACAATAAGACAAAAGACTAACTTTCACTACTACAGTTGTAGGTTAAACATGAAGCTCTAGCCAACAGTGGCCATAGGGTTGTCTAAACCACTGCTGGCCGACTAGCTCCTTTGTACAGGAGTAACTGAGGTAGAGCTTTTCTAATGTAACACTCAACAAGAAAACAAAGAAATGAAGACAAACTTTTTGACAAACCCTCAGTTTGCATCCTCTTTTCTGGCCTGTGGTTTTGATGCAAGGTTATCCTCTTTGTGCTTAGCTGAATTGCGCCACCTCGGCTTAAGGGAATTAATTGGGCCCTGGAACAATGGTGGCTTGCTGCGGTCTTTTGTTTCATATTGAAAACATTTTTTATTTTGCCACCAGTACACATGTCGGAGGGAAGCTTTTCCCTGTTGATGCATGAGACAGATATGGTCATCCCCTCTTTAAATATGTTGCAGCTCCTTGCCTTGCTGTAGACTGCAATAGCACAGATAAATGTGTTGTTACGTTATTTTATATGCAATTTTATATGCAATTTTAAAAAAGAAAACATACTTGTATCAGTGAAGGTCTTGATGTTGCCAGACAGGTCTATTCTTTGGTATGTAGCTTGATTTGTGTTGATGACAAGACAAAGCACTTTGTGCTCACTCCCTCTCTGAAACACACAAAAATACAAGCCAACAAATTGACATCTTTACCTGTTTCCTGGCATCATAGGGAAGGGCTCTATGTGCGGACACATTAGCATCATGGTATAGATTAGAAATATATATTATTCTATACATTTTTACGATTTCTTCGCACGTTTCTTTTAGCCACTCTTTGAATAAAACCTCCAGAGATTCAACATTCCGCGCTCTGCAAATGAAACAGAATGACGAGCATTTTCAGACAGTGTCATTACGACTGAAGCCAAGCACACTATGGTCCATTTCATTTTTAGTCCACTTGCAAAAACTTTATTCACTGGGGGTACTGTTGCTTAACTGACGACTCTTCCCCCCCAGTATTGGGATATAACAGTTATTGATTGAAACAAGGTGGAAATAATGAGGTTAAAAACCATAGATCATACCTGTGCTGCAGCTGCAGATGGTCCTCAAACACACCAGAGGAATCCAGCATGTCAATCAGCTGTTTGATCCTGATCAGATCAGCATGCTCAGGAAAGTCCTCACTGACTGGACCAGAGAGCCCATACCACCTGGGGGTGTCTGCTTCACTTTGATTCATAGTTACCTATATGGCCCTAATGGACATGTACCGTTAAACCACTGTGAAATCATGAAATCTAAAGCTAATGTACAGCACAGATGCCTTAGTAAGGGGAAAGGGTTTGAGGGTTTTACATACAAGGGCACTAGAACCTCACCATGTACAGATAAATATAAAATATGTTACATAAATATGTGCACATATGCACGTTTATCTTACACCGCAAGCTAGACATCGAACACCAGTTCAAAACATTTAGAAAAACACTCAAAATATCAATCAAACCTTGACGCTAATTTAATGAGAAATGTTAATTGCGGTTGTCCTTTTATGAACTTTCACCCTAAAGGAAAATGTAATTACGCAAGAAAGAAAGAGAACAAGAACAGATTACTTACCAAACACTCTGAGCAACTATCAGCGCATAAACAGGAAGAAAGTTTTTTTTGTGAAATCGCTTTGAAACTGTGAAATGTTGTGCGCGTGCACTGTCCACAAGTTTCGATAATTGATGCCGTTACTTCATCGCTTTTGTAGCGGATTCATGACGTCACGTTCGAATCTTGACCTTTCACCTTCTCCTATTAGTCAAAGTTTAAAAATATCCCCATGGCAACCCGTTGTTGATCCTAAGAGGGGACAAATGGGGCAGAATGTAATGTAATGTAAGTAGTTGTAAATTGTAAATATAATATGATATAATAAGTAACTTCTGATATTTAACATGTTATTTCAATCATTTTTATTGTTTATATTTTACTGCTGAGCTTTGCTCGTGTTGTCATAACAGCAAACGTCCTATTTGTCACTGTAACGGTACGAGACAAGGAAATGTCCTGGCAGTTTTAATTTCTACAGAGGAACGTGAACGCAGCAGTCAAAGCTGTGTAGTGAAAGGGTTGACAAGGACGCTGAAAACAACAAATGGACATCGCTCGGACATCTCCCATTGAGGCTGGTAATTTATAATGAAAATGCATGTGTGTAGCGAAAACGTAGTGACAGTGTTACGACAAAAACAGCGTATTCGGGGGAGAGAATGACGTTTCGATGCTGCTAACGACTGCTAGTTCGTTTGCTAAGTTAGCCTCGGTAGCTTAGAAACGTAAGCTAGCGTCATTAGCTGTGTTCTAACACTAAGGGTGTGGAAACGTGTACTAAGAGTGACATTTTGCTAGATAATAACTCGAATTTTCTTTGTATATTAGTGTTAACCGAGCTTGACGCTTGTAGCTGTTACGTCCGTTCACGCTTCTAGATGTGTCTATCAGCTGTTGTTGCTGTGTTACTGACAGCAGCCATTATTTTTATCCCTGAGGACAGAGGTGTATGGTTTTATAAATTGTATGTAGAGATGCATCAGATAATCTGCGACCGTGGTGCAATGAATTCAGGTATCGAGCAAATTAAAGTATAAAGAGTATAATATTGCAAATTGTTCGACCACCTCTGTAGTTGTCTAAATGGCCTCAGGATGTCACTGTTGTTTGTTGACAATGTGATATCTCTAATTACACGATGTCACATCAGCATGCTTAGAGCTGTGTGAGTTGCAATTCCATCACTTTTTACTCTTGTTTTGACTAATTTCTGTATACATATCACTACAGACATGCCACATGTTTTCTTTCTGTCAATTTTAGATCTGTGACCAGGACTTTACAAAGAACCCGAGGGAAGAAAAGTGAGAGGCCAAAGTTTGGGACCATGGAGGCTTGCTTCGGTAGTATTGTGTTTAGCTCCAAGTTTGACTCAGGGAACTTGGCACGTGTAGAGAAGGTGGAAAAGAGCAGTTCAAGCCCTTCCTCTAACACAGTCTCCAGCAGTAGTGCCCCAGCAGGATCATCCATCACAGCTGATTATGAGTTCAATGTGTGGACACAGCCAGACTGTGCTGGCACAGAACACGAGAATGGAAACAGGTAAGAAAAAACTCTACTCTCAAAGCACATATTTGTACACACCACTATTATGCTGCATTACATGGCTTTAGCAGATCATGTTTTTTGGGTTTCAGATCATGGTTTTACTTCAGTGTGAAAGGCGCAGCACCTGGGAAGGTACTAAAGATCAATGTGATGAACATGAATAATCAGAGGAAGCTCTACAGTCAGGGCATGGTTCCTCTTGTACGCACCTTACCTGGCAAAAAACGTTGGGAAAGGATCCGAGTCAGACCCACATCTGAAGTACGTGCCTGCACACATACATGCATGCACATGTGGCGGTTTTCTGACAACAATATCTTATCAACTCATCTTTCTAATATCTCTTCTTCCTCTCTTACGTTACTTTCCAGATTATAGAAAACCAGTTCATCCTCTCATTCACTCACCGGCTGTCAGAGGGGCGAGGGGCAACAACCTACTTCTCTTTTTGCTATCCATTCTCCTACAGTGAGTGCCAGGAGATGCTGCAGCAGTTGGATGAGAGTTACCCTAATGCTGCTCAACTCAGTCCTAATAGGTAAAACATTTAAGTCTGAGTTTAAATGACCTTTGACATATTTGTATGTATGTATATGTTATATGGGTTTGTCACTGTACAGCACTTTGGCCCAACGGGCCTTTAAAAAAGCGCTTTATATATAAAGTGGATTGGATTGGATATTTTGGTCTTTTTACCATCTTTTTTAACACCTTTGGCTTCTTGCAATCTCCCTCCTTGCCAGTGCACCAGACAGTGTGTATTATCATAGGGAGCTCCTGTGCCACTCTTTAGATGGCAATAGGGTGGACCTGCTCACTGTGACCAACTGCAGCAGGATGGAGGAGGAGAGAGAACCCCGTCTGCCTAATCTGTTTCCTGACACCAACACACCAAGAGCCCATCGCTTCTCCAACAAAAGGGTATTACTCAGTTGTACAGAAAAAAAAAACACCTTTGTTATGCAACATCTTTGTAATGCGACACCTTTGACAGTGTTTATGTGTGCAAATAATGTGTACTCACATAGTTATGTTAAAGTGATGAAGATGACCCTTGGCATTTGCAGGTGTTTTTCCTCAGCAGTAGGGTGCACCCAGGGGAGACTCCCTCATCCTTTGTGTTTAACGGTTTCCTAAACTTTATCGTAAGAAGAGAAGACCCGCGCGCACACGCACTTCGAAACATGTTTGTGTTCAAGCTCATTCCCATGCTCAACCCGGACGGGGTTGTCCGTGGACACTACAGGTAAGAATGTCACATTCACATCCATCCACTAACACAACACTACACTACAATACTAGTGTAGCTCTGCTCATAGCTTAATAGCATCTGTGTCATTTTCTATTTAAACAGATAAAGTAATTGCAGCACAATGTGACACTGATTTCCAAGCACTGTTTCCAGAATGAAAATGTACAGTAGTGCTTCTGCTGTGTTTTGCCATCAATAGGTAAAGACTTTTTTAATTAATAGCCATCCATCTCTATTATGCAGGACTGATTCCAGAGGAGTGAACTTAAACAGACAGTACCTAAACCCTAGCTCTGTCCTGCACCCATCCATCTATGCAGCAAAAACACTGTTGCTCTACCACCATACACACAACCGCTTGTACAATACACAGTCCAGTAGTGACTTGAACAACTCTACAAACACACAGACTGCTCCCCTCAAAAACAAACCCTCCAATCACCACCAAGCTTCTCTCCTCACGGACCTTGAAGTTGGGTTAAACCAACGAATTGCAGAGAAAGAGGCAAATCCTTCACAGCCTGAAGTTCCTATGGTAATGGAGGAAAATGCCTGGGATAATAAAGAGATGGGAAAAGGAGACCGCTCGTCAAGCTCCCCAGAGACCATAGACCCTGTTACTGTTGATGAAACAGCCCCACAGGCGGAGGAACAGGAAACAGTTCCACCCCAGCAGGGAGGCGTGGCCTATTATGTGGACTTACATGGCCATGCTTCCAAACGTGGATGTTTCATGTATGGAAACAGCCTCCCTGATGAGAGCCAGCAGGTTAGAGATCATGTTTTTATTCCAAACCACCTCTTGGAACATTTCTGTAGGCTTAGCTTCACTGCACTCTATTTTCTCTGCCTGCAGGTGGAGAACATGCTGTACCCAAGGCTAATTGCTGTGAACTCTGCCCACTTTGATTTCCTTGGCTGCAACTTCTCTGAGAAAAACATGTACGCACGGGACAAGAGAGATGGGCAGTCTAAAGAAGGCAGTGGGCGGGTGGCAATTCACAAGGCCATAGGGCTGCTTCACAGGTGAAACTTAGTGTTGATCAATGTCGTCAATTCAGAAAGCACAATTATTTTTTGCTGTTAAGTTGTTAATTGCCGCTGTAGCCACAGTAAGACATGTTTCTGTTATCGGCCTCTTCACAGCTACACTTTGGAGTGCAACTACAACACAGGAAAAACCATGAACTCCATCCCACCGGCCTGTCACGACAATGGACGAGCAACACCCCCTCCACCTCCATCATTTCCTCCAAAATACACTCCAGAAATATTTGAACAGGTAGGAACGCATGTGTGGTGAAGTATTTCACCTTATTCAAACTGCTGTCAGAATTGTAGTTTTGTAGGCATATGAATGAATGAACATTTCAGCACATTACATCTTAAGCTACAGAATCGCCAACAACAGCATATATTTCAAAACTAGTGTTTCACAGTGGTGTATTGTAGTGTGGTTTTATTTGCAAACAAAACGTCCCTGACAAAATAAGGCAGCAGTGAGGTAAACCACAATGACCCTGTGTTAGGTGGGACGTGCTGTAGCTATCTCAGCTCTGGATATGGTGGAGTGTAACCCCTGGCCACGACTGGTTCTGTCGGAGCACAGCTGCCTGACAAATCTCAGAGCCTGGATCCTCAAGCACATTCGCAACACCAAAGGACTGAATACGCACATCCATGCCCAACCTCCAACAAGAATACACCACAATGGCACCAAGGCTTCCCCACCAAAGAGTTTCAGCAAGTGAGTTCAAACAACAACCCAAACAATCTACAATGAAATTTGTAAAACATTTGATTCAGTTTTGTGATTTTTTTTTTCTCTTTTGTTTGTGACTTTCTTGCCAGTTTTCTGTCTGGCTCAGCATCAGAGAACACTCTTAGCCGTGTTCGCTGCAACAGCCAAAGTAGCAGCAGCCAGACACCTTCCCCCAAGATGCACAACTCTCCAAGCTTCACCTTTGGATGCCCTCCATCACGAGCACATACGCAGCACAACAGCACACACACAAGCGGACGTGGTGGCACCAAGACACTCGGGCCAGTTAAGGGTAAGCTGATCGCTCCCTGTGTTGCTGGTTTGTATGACCCCTTCCTGGGTGTTACTACGTATTTCCTATACTATCTCAAAATTCTGTTCCCTGATGTCTCACTGTGTTTCTTGCTGCTGTCACAACTCCTGTTGTTTAAACTATTGTTGATGAATAGTTGATAACTGGTGTGGATGTGGGACAATGAATTGTGAAACAAATGAATTTCTGTCTCTGTCCTGTATTATCAGTGTGACTTCGGCATGACCTGGGCATAACCCCACCTGCTCCTGCCTTGTGCATGCCTATTCTCAAACAAGAACAGGTCCAGAGTGAGGATGACAATACATGACTTTTATGTTTTATCAGCCCAGTTCATAGGCAGCAGCACAAAACTCATTATCCTGACAACATTGCATCAGTATGCTGGAGCGTTTCAACATGTGGTGTGCCTCAGTCCATGGCTCCTGTCACACACAATCCGTGCATGTCTTTGAGCTCGTGTGCATATGTGTCTCCCTCTCTGTAGACCCTAAGCCTCAAGAGAAGCGACGCCCCCGTCACAACCGCTCCATCCTACGGTCTCCCAGCAACAGCCACACCCCATCTCATCCCCCACTCTCACCCCCTTCCTCCTCCTCCTCCTCGTCTTCCTCAGTGTGTGCAGCCGGTTCCTGTCCCCTCCCAGCCTCCGTCAGTATGACAGGTCTGTACTCCATCCAGCCTCCCAGCCTCTCCACCTTGCTCCCCTCCCTGCAAGCTCTGCCCTGACCTGGGCTACTCTCCAAACCGAACCTCTTTCTCTCTCAGAGAAATGTGTTAGCCACCCCCCCTCCCTTAAATCAAGCCTTGTGTATATGTCAACACAAGTCAGTGATCCTACCATTTAGTGTGTGAATGTGTAGCAGAGAGGCAGTTGCTTGGCTACATAATTTCCATTGTGCCCTAGCATTTCCAGTGTACACTATATATTAAAGTATATATTAATATAAGATCTATTATACTAATGGATTAATTTACCTTGATTTTTTAAAATCTATACATAACTAATAAGCTGTAAGCAATTACCATCTTACTGTGCTGATATTTGGAAAATAGCCAGGGCTGTCAATGTTTTTAAGGATTACTGTCACTCTTACTTATATATCTCAAAATACAATTTGAATAACTCTGCCATGTTGCACTTAAGTATTTTGAATTATTTGTTTGTCTTGAGGAAACAGGTTTCAAATATGTAGAGAGAACAGCCTGGCTGCTTTTTATGTAAATTCTTTTAAAACGTTCTCTGGACTGTTTCTTGTGTTTTCCTATTTCACTCTGTAATGCTTATGTGAAACAGTGCAAGTCGCGGGCCGAGTCACGGCGTCCAATTATAGCCAGTGTAGTCAACTCTGAGCTCAGAGTACGACAATCTGTAGTCTACATTTAATTTTTTTTGTGACAGTTAAAAGGCCTGTTATTTAAGTTAGTGACGTGTATCATTCCAGTGTCAGTCCAGTCTTGGTCCTGACATCGTGATATTCACAGAGTAGCCTAATACAGCAACCTCATGTGGACCATCACTGGCTAAAATCCTCAAAGATGGTGGAGCCACAGAATAGTGAAATAAGGGTTGTGTCATGGAGCAATTAGCCAATAAGCAATATCAGTCAATACTCTTTGTTCTCACAGTGACTCTAAGTCTTGCAAGTATGAACAGTTTTCTAATACAAATTTCAGTATTGTTTTTAGTGTAAATAGAGTCTGGAGATTTTAAATTGTATTTAATGTTTTGTCGGTGAAGAAAACATTGATCATTATTTATTCAAACAAATCAGTGTGTTTTGTTGTGTTAATTGAAAGAGACAGTTGTATAGTAGGCTGTCATTAGTCAAAATTAATTTATTCGGTGGTGAGCTGAGGTTGTCTCAACTTATGTGTAAACGTCTGAGATAAATTGTGTAATAACGGTAGTTTGTGTGTGATTTTATTTTGTGTGCCGTTATCCAATTACTTGATGATGGTCTGTGTCTTAAGACCTGCCATTTTAGCTGCATTGATGTGGACGAGGTAGTCTGTCTGTGATCTGGAGGGTTTCACCAGGAGCTGATAAACCTGAACGCTTTCAGGACTGATCTGGCCTCGCCTCGCCTCGCTGTAGCTATTGTTTCTTCCAGTGCTGTTCAACATTGTAGTTAATGGTGTGCCTTGCTCTGTTGTAAACAGTAGGTCGTATGAGTATCTGCTCATCCGTAGTATAACCCGGATCACATTGTGATATAAAAATAATGCATTTTCCTTCCACATCAAAGCAAGATGCATTGAAGAAGGAAAATATAATGTATTGGTGTTTTAAATATACAGGGCATAAACACAGTGCTCCAAGTCAACAGATGTTTGGTAAAAGCTAATTTGTTTCTTTAATGTGTTTCTTCATTGTGGCCTATACCCACTACCCTCATCATATTGTCCTTACAAACCAGGGCAGTATACTGTAGTTGTATTCAGCTTTCTCACTGTGAACTTTAATGTCCTGTTTCTCATATCAACTCTAAACGTTAAATGTCGTCATCCAGGATAAAAAAGAAAAAAATAGCTTTCAGTGGAAACAAACTGTATGCACAGTCACATTTTCATTGGGTCTTTCTGCTTTATACTCCTTCTTTCCTTCAATGTGGTGCTAACCTTCTAAACCAGACTTGGGATAAGTGTTTGTCTGTGTAACATCTATAAAAACATCACTTCTTGAATGTGCTGCTGTCTTTTGTCGCCTCTCTGTTTAACCTCTGGAATAAAAACTATCCTTTTGTGAAGTAACCTGTGTGAGTCCTCTACTCTCCGCTCACTCTGTTTTGTGTAATCTTTTATTTATCAGCTTACGTGTAGAGCGCAGTTGGTGACATAAGGATCGAATGTGCTTGACTTAAATCGACACCATGTTTACTATACTGTCAATGCATGGCTTCTTGACCACTAATTCACATATATCAGTTGGGTTGTTACATTGGTCATTTCCTACTTGTTTTAGTCCTGCAATAATGTCTATATATTGCTCAGTTGCTACATGCTGTTTCTCCTGTCCTCTAATTTTTCCCCTTGCATTCATGTCCCTTCATCTGGTTAACAGGACTCAGCTGCCCAGACTTTCAGGCAGGTGGACCAAGTTCAGCAGGTTCGTCCAGAATGCCTTTCCCCACGCGCCCTGGGCGAGTGGGGAGAGGTTGTCGCTCTGTTACTATTAGTCGCTGCTCAGCTGAGGCCCATGCAGAGGTTAGCTGTATTTGCTGGCTCACTTACAGAGCAAATGCTCCTGAAGTCTAAAGTATCTTATGTACAACATTTAGTTTTAGTCCCTGTTTTAACATCTCTATTTGTCACAGGCTGCTAAAGGCTCGGGTCCTGAACGCATCCTTTCCTCCATCAAATTTAGCAAGTGAGTCCACTGAAGAAAACTGTGACACTATGTAACACTATGACAATGCAGCTGTATTGTAATTATTTTACCATGAGTGGTGAAAATCAACACTTTTCACTACCTGCCCAGGTGTGAGCTGCAACCGCATGTGAGCCACATCACAATCCAGAGAACAGGGTCAACTGACACCCCTCCTACACTCAACAGCAAAACAACCCATGCTTGCAATAATTCATCCTCACCCAGAGGAAAAGAGGAGTCTGCCACCGTGAAAGTCTGGAAGCTGCTCAGACCAGGCCTCCACCGACACCTGTCACTGTCAGGCACGTATGCACACACACTATATGTGTTGTTGGGTCAGTTCTGTATGGCCTAGAGTCAGCTGACTAATGACATGATCATTTCATTCAACTGCACTGTTTTGAATTTTCTAAACTGCTGATCTCTGTCACCACACAATCTGGCTTAGGTATTGACTCCCATATCCCAAGTGTCTCAGCATTGCAGATGATATCAGCACGTAAACAACACACTTCTTTCACTCGGCAGGTATATCGGGAAAGGATGGTGCCATACAGCTGACGTCAAACGCGCTGAAGAAAAAGACCATAGACAGGAATTTACACGACAAAGACAGTGCGAAAACAGAAGCTGCACCTGCGGCAGATGAACCATTGCAACAAGTAAAAATTGATACGCACACTCTCTGTAAATATAATAAAAGAAACAGTAAGTTATATGGGTGATTGAACCAGGTTGTGCCATGTTGTCTTTAAAGGTTGGGAAAATGCCAGAGGTGCCTCCGCTGGAGCCTGTGAACATGTGTGAGACAGTGACCCTGTGTGGAGAAGCCTAGGAACTGCACAGAAAAGGATGCATTTGTGTGTACTGTACCATACTGTGACCAAAGCTTCAAACTAGGATTGGTTATTGTAATCATAAAACGATTATATAAGGTATCTTAATGTGCAATATGTTTTTTAACTTACGTAATCATATCGTTCCCTGTTGTGGCTGAGGGTGAAGTGTCCTGCTCAATGACACTGAAGCATTGGATGAGGCAGGGAAAAACGAACACTTTCCCCATCTCAGTTTTCAGACCAAACATTTTAAATGACTTGAAACATCTTTCAACATTTCACTTTCTATTACTTTACCTCACAGTTGTGTATTTGTAATTGTACTCCTCTCCATCCACTTCTCCCTTCTCCAGAAAAAGATAGTAACCACACTCTGACCAATATACACTGATAAATGCACTGTTAGCCACAGCCAGCCACTTGAGCAAGATAGCACCTTTACAAGCTCCTTAATTTCCTTTATATGTTTAGAAAAGAACGAATTAAGTGCATACTATAATTATTGTTATTATTATTAGTAGTAGTATAACAAAGAAACACAAAACAGAGAAAAGTCATTATAAGTGCCTAGTCTGTCTGTAGTGAAATGGATCTGAACCTGGACTAAAACGATCCGGGTTCGATGGTTGAGTTTTTCCAGAACTGAGTCATTAAGTTGAATGGTAACAGACAATGAGAGAACTGACTGAAGGTGAAAGAAAAGCTTTCAAAAAAGTATTGAAAAATGCAACTTTTTTGTTTTATTTTTTTACATTGGACATACAAATCCAAATGTCATTTCAAGACTCGATAATGCTGTTGTGGCGAATTGGTAAGAAGCGTGGCACGACTTCACCTCTTATTGCTTTGGCGCATGTTGAAATAATGTTAAAAAGTGTTTTTTTTTTTTCTTCTAAGTGTCTAATCCCACTTCAATGGACTTCATCGCTCTAAATGTTTTATCTAAGTTCTACAGTGTGTATTTATGGAAGTAGGGATCCAGGCGGTTATGTTACTGAAATGGGCAAATTCTTAATTTTGTATTTTACATTAAAAAAAAAACACGCTTCAATTATTAGACTCATTAGACTCACTTCAATGAGTCTAATCCCATTGAAGTGGGATTAGACTCTAATCCCACTTCAATGGACTTCATCGCTCTAAATGTTTTATCTAAGTTCTACAGTGTGTATTTATGGAAGTAGGGATCCAGGCGGTTATGTTACTGAAATGGGCAAATTCTTAATTTTGTATTTTACATTATAATCAGATACCGAGTATAAAATGATGAGATTTCATGTAAAGGGGTCTAAATACTATCTGAATACACTGCACCTGTGCGGTAACTTAAGGAATTCATTGAAATCAATGCAAATGTATTTCACACCTTTTTATTTAAAAAAAAAAAACACTACTGTGCAACCATGACAACAGAAATTAATCTCTGGGAAGGTGAGAGGGAAAGGGAGGAATGTTGTTTTCAAGGTGGTGGCTTTAATTCCCATCTCATCTGTAGAGAGACAGATATTAAAAGAGTTGGTATGTATTGTTACACTTTTTTACTGATGTACAGTCATCAAGTATCAGCCATGCATATTTGCAGTAAATTACAAGACTACTACACACACCACAATGATCCTTAATGTGTGTTATTTTACACCAACAAAAGTCCTATTTGTCTGAGCACACAATAAAATATGTCTGACACTGGTAACCACAAAAAAACGGGACAAAGCGATACCGTCTTGAGCAAACAAGGGCTGCACTTACCTCCCCAATCATACTGGCAGACACTACTCCTGCTTCTTGGGGTTATTGACAGCGACGTAGTGATATAGCACAACCAGAAGGAACAAGGACACCCCAAGCATGTTGGCAAATATTGCCAGCTGCACGTCTGTCACCATCCTGCCAGGAATAAAGAGATAAATTAGAACTCCAAAAGTGGTTTGACATCACACGTCAACATTAAACATTAAAGCCACATTAGGAACATTTTATCGTCTTCAAAAGGAAAACTATCAACCCATCGACAGTCACAATATGGTGCCTACAGTTACCTTCCCACAATAAATCCATTGAAGTATAAAACGACAGAAAACACAGAGGCATCACAGAAAACACATGTGCATACACATAAAGACAGAGACCGACAGGTCACAGAAGAAAAAAACATAAAATACATTTGGTAAAAAGACACATCATAGAAAAACAGGAGCGAGCAGTGATGTGAATGCATTGATTGCAGCACATGCAGCATAAGAATATTTGGCATATAAATCATATATTATTACAAATATTATATATTTGACCATATAAAGCCGACACTTCACTGGTGTAACCTAGCTAGCTAACTAGCTAGCTAGTAGAATCGACACTTGCTTAACTAGGCATTACACGAGACGCTACAAAACGCATCTTCAAGATAGTTACAAAGAAACTCACAAATAAGTGTAGTGTTGTTCGTTCTTTTACTTACGTTTTTCCTTATCTGAGATTATATTCTCGGTTCCAGGGGTTCCTCGGCCGCTCAGCAGCAGACAAGCACATCCGTTTTATTTCCGGTTGTGGGGGAAAGCCACGTCACGTTCATCAGCGCTACAGAAATAAGTTTTTTAAAACTGATTTGAATGATTAATTTATATTTAAACAAGAGACCACTAAACGAGCATTGTTATTATTTCTGTTCTTAAATGAAGTCACATTAAAACCAACCGTAGTCGTTTCGGGCAGAATATCGTTCATTAAATTTGTATTTTATGCGATCTAGTCCTCCAAGCCAGAAGGGGCGGTAATGAGCTGCAGTTAGAGGAGCGTTTACATTCTGTAGGAGTGGCTCGTATGTTTCGACATCACCGCACCCGGCGTGAACTAAATCGGTTTAGCTACATGGTGCTTCGACTCGGCAGCTAACGCTGAATATTTGGCATTCACTTATATAATTGTTGTGCCAGTATATACCACTATGACTCTTTACGAGTATGTCACCCAGGAGCAGCTTGCGGGCTTCGACAAATACAAGGTATAGTTAATAGATTGTCATAATGCTAGCAGCTAGCCAACGAGCCGACTGTGTGTGAATATGTGCTTCACAGATAGCTGTCACGACCTGCAGGGAGTTTCATAGGCAAAAAGGGTTGTTTGACGATAGTCAGTTAGCTAAAATCATACCGGATGTCGTTATAGAGGGTTAAGAAAATAGAAGCATTGAACTGTGTTCTTCTATTTAGTTATTGTTGTTATTACTGTTTATTGTAATAACTATACATATATATTGTTTATGTTCTCTTGATGGTATATGGTATGCTTGTTTTCAGTAATCATAGATCAAGTAAGTGTAGGGTTAGAAAGTAAAAATTACACTGTGTCTGTAACAATGTATTCAGTACCTTGTCCAAGGAGACTCAACCGAAGGCGCTGCCCGAAGATGAGATGCGTTTATCTGCAAATATAAGCATCAAAACTATGGTCATGAACTCCAAATGCTGTTGAATTGGGAAAATCGAACTCTAAGATGTTTCAAATTGATTTACAAAATGTCCGTGTGGGTGTGAGTGGGTACATCGTCGATGATTTCCTTCTTATTTTGAAAGAAATGACCGGAAGTGTCATTGTTTCCCATGCTTTGGTTGTCATTGGCGCAGATGTGCTAATAGCTAACGTCTCTCACTTTCTTTTCTTTTCAACACTAAGGACATTTAACAAGTTGTTTTTTTTACACATTTGTGCACTAGCTTTGTCCTCCCTGTATAGAGAGTCAGGCATTTAATATGCTGTCACTATACCATTACTGCAGCCGCAGAGGCGACAAAAAAGCATCTTGAAGCAACAGACTGATTGGAAACACTGTCAATAATCATTACAGTGAATTTGTGTTGTTAAAGGTTTAGATGAGTGCCATCTCTGCCTGTGGCTCAAAAATCTGTCAGTGTTCACCTAATAGCCAAAAACGCATGGTGATAATACCTGAAGACTATGAATGACTGAGATAAGGAGTGCCAGTTATTTTGTATCAGTGTCCCAATATAATTCAATACTTACGAAAGGTCGTGGACATTTTTTCACTTGTGTGATCTGTGTCACTGATGGTCACACAATTATTACTGAAATCTGTATGATTCCATGGAAGCAAAATAAAATGCTGTGGTGTAATGTTAGTTATTTGTTTTGACACCACAAGTCACACAAAAACTAGCCTCACACGCCTCTGAAAGTCAGTGAGCTCCAACACAAGTGCATTACGCCATAGCACATGTTTGTCATGCCTGGATGAGGTTACAAAGACAGGGCTTGGGATGGTTTGGGTGTATGATGACCGGCTCCCAAAATTGCATAAACAAGTTTGTTCATAACCTCTGGTTTACCTGAAATCATACGAACCAAATAGATTGAAGTAGATCTACTCTTACTGTTTGATTATCACACCCTGACTGATCATATTACTGTATGTTTGACTTTGCAGTACAGTGCAGTTGACTCAAATCCCCTGTCACTCTACGTCATGCACCCTTTCTGGAACTTTGTTGTGAAGGTGAGAGAGACCTGTTCAACTCGATCTGTGTCGTTAGCCAGCTGCATCTTTAATGAGGTTTCCAAGCCTTCTGCTGTGATACAGTAACAACATAGCCTCACACGACCCCACCTTCTTCTTTGTGTCAGTACATATCTGTCTGATTGTTTTGGCCTGTTCTGGACTTTTGGAGCTAGCATGTTGCACTGAATGCAGGCATGTACCTGCAACATGCACCTAAGGTTTTGTTTTTGTTTTTTTTGACAAATGAGTATATCTCATCTGCAAACAGTCTGTTATAGCATTGACACAGCATTTATTTATCTGTATTTTTGCATTTGTCTCTTGGCTGAACCCTGACATTTCTTTTTAGTATACATCTTAATTTTCCTAAAATCGTCACTGCTTACTACAAATAACTGCCCAGACTGTGTGACAAAATAATTACTGTCTTGTTATGTAATAATTAATTTAAGACTGACAGGTCATACATGATAATTGATCATTTCATTGTGTTTTACCTCCTCAACAGTTTTTACCTACATCGTTGGCTCCAAACCTCATTACATTCACAGGCTTTATGTTCCTCGTGTTGAACTTCCTCATGTTGGCCTTCAATGACTTTGACTTCACTGCCTCTGGTAGGTCCTCGCCCTTCCCGACTCTGCATAAAGGGATACTGCGGAGTGCATTTTCTCCCAAAACAAGCTGGTTGAAACTATCTTGTCACTCTAGAGGACAAAGAGATAAGAACAGAGCCAGAGGTGTATAACTGTTTATGGAGGGCAAAGTCCATCACTTACTAAAATATGCCTATGACAGGTCATGGTGATCACTGACCCTGGACACCCATAAACACACACTCCAAAACTAAAAGCTACTGTATGCATTATATCATTACTAAATTTGTCAAAAACAGATACACAGGCTTGACTCTTATTCTAAAGTTAGTTCTAAACATAAATTATGAAAAGACTTCCCAATACTGTTAGTATGTGAAGTCAGTCCTTTAAACCAGGTAAACCAATTATACACACATGTTAATGGTTCACCTGAAATGTGTTCCGTGGCAGTTTTTATTCCAGTCAGAATGTTTTCTACAGTTTAAAGTTTATAGCCTGTAATAAAACTCTGCAGTTTGTTTTTACATTTTTGTGTCTCAGCTGCAGGACATGAACATGTGCCTAGTTGGGTCTGGGTTGCTGCGGGGATCTTCAACTTCTTGGCATATACACTTGGTGAGTCATAACCTCTGTCACCTCCTATGTGTTATTGTATCTCCCCCCTGCGCCTCTGATGTGAGAGGCCCAGGGGAAATTCTTCTTGTACCGTTTCTCTGAATACCTAATTGACAGCATAAAGCTGCTAGACTGCAAAATATCCGGAGAGGGCCAGTCTGTGTGTAACATCCTGGTGTTGATTAAATACTAGTATAATCAGGGTGACAAATTCTTAATCAGAAAAACATGATTTGTTAATATGCATGTACATAGTTTGTCAGGATAGTGAAAGGATGCACACTTTAAATGAATATATGAATGTTGACTATGGTCAAGGTGCAGTGTTCACTCTGTATCATCCTGAAACACTTTGAGTTGACTGTCAACAGCACAAAGTGGTAAATGTACACAATCAGTTTTTAAAGGATCTTGATGACACAGATGTGAATGAGCTACAACCACACAGCCCTGCACTCCAGTCACTGCAGCTGTGCTTATAGTAACTAATGTTTCTAAGCTAACCTGAATTACAGTGCAAGTGCCATTCATACATGCAGGATGCTCACTGACAGTCTATAGATGCCCTCAAATATTCTGCAGGCTGTTAGTCAGTGAATCAAACCAGTCTAATAAACAGAGTTTTATGTTATTATCAAATTCATTCTGTGTGTGTGTGAGTACTTCATTGTGCAGTTATCAGACCAGATCAGAGGTTGTGACAGTGAAGTGAGTGGTGGGAAGCAGGAATGTGGCTGTTTCTGAGAGTGGGCATTAGCTGTGGATGAAATGTGAGGGAGAAAAAAAAAATTATCTTACATAGGATCTGTCCTTCTTTGTTGAGTATAGATGGTGTTGATGGTAAACAGGCACGTCGCACCAACTCCTCCACACCACTAGGGGAGCTTTTTGACCACGGCCTGGACAGCTGGGCTTGTATCTTCTTTGTGGCCACAGTATACTCCATATTTGGGCGGGGTGAAAGTGGCGTGGGTGTGGCCACGTTGTATTACATCCTGTGGGTGGTGCTTTTCTCCTTCATCCTGTCTCACTGGGAGAAATACAACACTGGCATCTTATTTCTTCCCTGGGGATACGACATCAGCCAAGTGGTAAAGACACATGCAAACATTATTATTCCTTCACTTTAACATACCGTTCACATAATGACTGATGTCTGATGTGTTCATCTCTTCCCAGACCATCTCACTTGTTTACCTGGTCACTGCTGTGGTAGGCGTGGAAAAGTGGTACCAGCCAGTCCTGTTCCACTTTCTCTATAGAGACCTTTTCACCGTTATGATAATCGGTGAGCTGTGATTGGTCAAACTGAATCATACATTGTCTTTACAGAAGTGGCTACATGAATTCATTTTTTGCTTAATTTAATTTCCAGCCTGTTCCTTCACCGTGACCTTACCCATGAGCCTCTACAATGTCCTGAAGTAAGTAAAGTTGCAGTGTTGCATGATGTTGTCATAATATCTTCACCCAGTGTTCTGAACCTTTTCCCTCCTTGTGGTGCTGCAGGGCTTACCGCAGTAACACTTTAAAGCACAGCAGCCTGTACGAAGCATTCCTGCCTTTCCTCTCGCCCGTCCTCCTCTTCATTTTGTCCACCACTTGGGTGGCATACTCTCCATCCAACATCCTCGATCTGCAGCCCAGGATCTTCTACCTGATGGTGGGAACGGCATTCGCTAACGTCACGGTGAGATGCACTTGCAAACACATTTTTTGTGTGTGTATGACAGGCCCTGTCTCAGTGTCTTCATGTGTGTTTTATCTTGCAGTGTAAGCTGATTGTGTGCCAGATGAGCAACACACGTTGCCAGCCACTGAACTGGCTGTTGTTGCCCATGTTGGTGGTGGTGTCACTAGCGGTCACAGGGGTGGTCGCCAATGAGACACTGCTTCTCTATCTGTGGACAGCTGTTGTAATACTAGCACACATACACTATGGTGTATCAGTGGTAAGCATGGAGACATACACATACTTACGTTCCTGGAGATTTCTTTTCTTCTGGTGTTCATGTTGATGATTTTGTTTTGGTTTTTTTTCCAGGTACAACAGCTCAGCAGCCACTTCAACATCTTCACCTTCTCCCTGAAGAAACCCAACAGTGACTGACAGGAAGAGGAACAGATTGGCTTGAAAGGAGCGGAGGTTTAAGCTCACCCCCTCCTCCACTTTACCGACACTTCACTCTCATCACCGCGGAAACCACATCCACTCCACTCCATCCATGAGGAGGCTGCAAGTGGAATGTACCATGGCCCTATTTTCTACTGTCTCCAAACACACACAAAGATACAGCACATACACACATTCCTAAGCAACCATCCAACCAACCAAATCTCTGGTCTTGGCTATGGGGCAGTCCCAGGGGCTCTGGTTTCCGTTATAAGTGATTGGCTAACTTGGTGGAGCCAACGAGGTGCAATTGTTTCCTAAGGAAATGTGCTTCAGTCACGAGGACAGGAGCCCAGACGAGCCATGCAAACCCATAACAACACATTATTCTGCTTTCATGCAGAAGGTTCATAGCTTGTGGCAAGTATTCAACACAAATATAGCCACACTCACACACAAACACATACAGTTGCACTCACATAGTATTTATGAATGTATAATATGCCTTGGGAAATTACCATTTCAGTTAATTGCATTAACAGAAAGTACTGCTATTTAAAACCTGACCTCTGGCCACATGTGGCTCACACATCCACAGCTGTGTCCAAAGTATAAAGGTTCAGTCATCCGTTTAACATTGGATGATTTTCATTTGGAGATCTGTGATATATGTTAATAGCTATATATAATCTGTGTGTGTAAAGGGTTTGGGGCATTTCTTTTTTTGATTAAATGAAACTAGGTCCTGTAAAACATACTATGACTTTACCTCTAATTTAATATCTCATATAGCTCTGCCAGTGATGGCTGTCATGAGTTAACGAAGTTGAATATTGGACAACCAGGGCAAGAATTGACCAGGTTAACCTCCAACCTGACCCTTTGAACTCTACTAATCTTTGACCTCTGTCTGAGCATTGGCCTCCAAGCTCTCCCTGCCCTCTGAGGTGTCGTATGTTCATGCTGATTTGTTCTTTTTTTGCTTTTTATTTTAAAGATACATTTGTTCTGTAGCAGTGGTGTGTGGTTCAGTTGCGCAGAGCTTGAATGAAGAGTGCGTCCAAAAACCAGAAACGGAGCGGACACACTCTGAGGGAACAAGCTGCTGCAAAAGATATCGCAAAAACCACACAACACTGCCTGCTGTCACACACAGATACTGTTGTCACACGTTTTATACTGTGTGTCAGGTAACTTGTGCTTTTCTGCCATTAGTTTTGTTTCAGTCTGTTAAACACTGTGTGTGATTCTGTGTTTCCATGGTGAAGATGGTTATTCATTAGTAGTTGCAGAATGGACTTGGCTTCTCGTTAAGCTGGTTTTCACTGTCGGGCCAAATGATGATGTTTTTCTTTTTTTTTAGTATATATTTTTTAATATTACAATGTACAGTGTCAATGGGACTTGAGAATTTTTGAGATTTTGAGAAAATTCTTTTTGTGTGTCTAATCTGAGCATTTCAAACCATCTGCCCCTGTAGAAAATAATATTAAAGTCCAATTACGAGTTTGAAAATTAAATTCCAGGTTGGCCTGAATGAAAACTAGATGATCAACGTGGAGCCAAGTCTAATGTCATCTATTAGACACTATCTATTAGACTCTCTGCTGGATTGGAAAAAGCTGGTGGGTTTCTGTTCTGATCTTAACTGTCACCTGACAAAAACAGGTGGGACAGATATTTCTAGTTCAATGTTTACAATGGAAACTTGCACTGTACTTGCCTGCCATGTTCGTTACCTAACTCAACATGAAGTCAATGTTAACGTCCAACAAGAGTAACATCATGCGCCCGATAAAATGTTAGATAGGAAACATCAGATTCTTCTGTTTTTACATTTTGCCTTTGTGGGTTGTCATTTTGTCACTTGTCTGGACGTTTTGTACAACAGCGAACATGAAGGCACAGCCCTTCCTCCTATCTGGGAGGAACAAAGAGATCCAACTGTACTGCCATAACAGCCAGCTAATTAGCCCATGTTCACCTCCAAAAGTAGTCCTTTTTGATGAAGCCCCACATTTATGACTGAAGAGTATGTGTTGTAGCAATGTGAGAACATCTGATGAGATTTGGCCACTGAAACTGTTTTTTCAGTTGCGTAAATGCACTGTCTGGTTATGTGCAGATCCATGCGCTGTTACTGTATGGCTGTAAACTCTGTATGTGTGTGTGGATGTATATGTAAATACATGTTTTTGTCGTCATCTTTTTTTAATTGGATTGTTATTCTGGGGGCAGATTTTCCCCAAACACTTGACAGGTGGACCTCAAAACCAGGAGACAATGCCAATCAGCACTGCTCTTGTCAGATTCTAACCCTGCAGAGCTACAAAACGGTCTATGTTGCAGTTTCTAACAGTTTTACCTGTGCTGCTCTATTTGCTGATTAGATTGTTGTTCAGGTCAAAACTCTGGGCTACTTGGAAGGGTTGCAAAAACTACAAACAATGCTTAATACAACAAAGCTTTTCATGTCAGTAGAAAAATAGTCTACCAGCAGGATGAGAAAAAACTGAAAACATGGCAGATAGATTTTTTTACTTTTCATATTCAGAGCTACTTTTCTGGGCATTTTTTTTTAGTATGCATCTCAGCTTTACTCTCCTGTCTCCAGGACAAACTGCCCCCAACTCCCCCTGATCAATGACCCAAGCTTGTCCGATTCTGACTAAACTGTTGTATAAAGCTGCTCTGGTAAACGCTCCAGGACGTCAGCCTGGCTACTTGTGATGTTGTATTGAAGTAGTGAAAGAAAGGACTGTCCAGGAACAAATAAAAGTACATTTTTCATTAACCATGTTACTGTGTCACGGGGTGAAATGTTTGTGATGGTAAAGTTCTTTTGTTATTCAGTAGAGAGCAGCACAGATTTACATAGATTTGGACTTCCATACCGATCACTGTGTTTATTATCTGTACATCTAACCTGTGCAGTGGCTGCTCTTATGCTCAACTTCAGTTTAGGATGAATATTGTACAAAACCGCTTGGAAGCTTCCACTTCCTGTTTGCCAGTGGGAATATCCAGTTTGTGCAGAACAAACATTTGGTAATCTCAATAGAGGCTCTACACTGACTGTCATTCAATAGAATGCAACTGGGCTGGGCTGGGCCTGGCTGGGCCTGGCTCAGGCTTGTTGCAGAACAATTTGGGTTAGCAACCCGTAAAAAGGTACGGGAACATGAAAGGTTGGCTCGGAAAATTGCAGATTACAGAAACCATTTACGGTTTAATCTGAGATGCAGACAACAACGGCTTATACCAACTAGCCTACGGCTTTGTTCCACTGTGGGAGGCCATAGAGTGGAAAAGATAATCGAAAAGGCACAAAACCAACTCCTCAATGAACGAATAAGACGGAACAATTTCTCTATTGAAGGGCTGAAAGAGAAAACAGACTGTTTGCTACTTACTTGGAGGTAAAAGACCGATATGCCAACACAAAAAGAAACCCAAGACAGGTGGGTTAAGAATTTGTCAGACAGAGAACTGACCCACCCAGAGAAAGAGGTCCTAGCCAAGGGCTTGAACTTTGCTATGACACCAAAACGGTTACCTACGGTTGACTTGATTACAGCTACTGAATCAGCCATAAAGAAAAACAGCTTAACTGGAACCAAAGCCGAAGAGCTTGGGTTAAAAGTGTCAGCAGGTCTGGCCAATGCCAAAACCCCACCCTCCAACCTCACCGTTGAGGAGAGCAAAGCGGTAGCAGCACTTAGCAAAGACCAAAACATCACAATCCTTCCAGCTGATAAGGGAAGATGCACAGTTGTGCTCAATACAACTGATTACCATGGGAAAGTCTCTGCACTACTCAATGACACAGACCCATACGAAACCCTGAAACGAGACCCAACTAGCGGTTACAAAAAGAAGGCAATAGAGTGTTTGCAAAAACTACAGAAAGAAGGGATTATTGACAGATTACAATATCACCGTCTCTATCCCCAACACTCAATCCCATGCTTATATGGACTCCCTAAGATCCATAAAGAAGGAGCTCCCCTCAGACCCATTGTCAGCAGTATGAACTCGGTCATCTATAACATTGCCAAGCACTTAGCTAACATCCTGGCACCTTTGGTGGGTAACACCCCACACCACATTCAAAACTCCATACACTTCGTCTTAAAAATGGATCCAGATGAAACCATGGTATCCTATGACGTGACTTCCCTGTTCACTTGTATACCAACAATGGAGGCTTTGGCAACGGTTAAAGAACGACTAACACAGGACAACTCACTCCAGGACAGAACAAAACTCAAACCAGAACACATATGCCAACTTCTGGATTTGTGCCTAAACACCACATTTCCAGTTCAATGGCAAATTTTACAGGCAGAAACATGGCTGTGCCATGGGTTCACCAGTATCTCCCATTGTGGCCAATTTATACATGGAAGGGGTGAAACACTGAACTCCTTTGAGGGAACAACACAGAGCCACTGGTTCAGGTATGTGGATGACATGGGTCAAAATCAAAACCCAAGAGGTGCAAGCCTTTACTGAACACATCAACTCAGTGGATAGAAACATCAAGTTCACCAGAGAAGATGTGGACAAGAGTTTGCCATTCTTAGATTGTGAAGTCCAGATGAAAAAGGACAGGAGCCTCCACATTGGGGTATACAGGAAACCCACATATGCAGACCAGTACCTACTTTTTGACTCGCATCACCCACTGGAACACAAACTTGGTGTAATCAGAACCATGCAGCACAGAGCTAACAACGTACCCACGAACTCGCCGGCACAAGGGGAAGAGCACAAGCATCTGAGGAGTGCCCTCAAAACTTGTCGTTATCCCAGTTGGGCCTTTGTAAAAACTGCAGCTGGTTCCAGAAAGAACACCAAAGTGATGGAGGAACAAAAGCAGGACAAACGAAACAACATAGTCATCCCATATGTGTCTGGGGTATCAGAGAAACTCAGGAGGATTTTCAACAAGCACCTCAGACAGAGACTGGTACATCCCAAGGACCGAACACCACACACCCACAAAAGCAACCTGGTGTACGCAGTCCAAAGCAATGAGGAATGCAAAGACCTCTACATTGGTGAAACCAAACAACCGCTACATAAAAGCATGGCCCAACACAGGAGGGCTAACTCCTCAGGCCTAGACTCTACTCTACTGTATATTTGCACCTCAAGGAGAAAGCTCACTCCTTTGAGGACAATAATGTTCACATCTTGGACAGAGAGGATAGATGGTTTGAAAGAGGAGTAAATGAAGCCATCTATGCCAAAATTGAAAAGCCATCTCTAAAACAGAGGAGGTGGTCTGCGGCGGTCACTATAACTGTCGTTGGATAAATGGAGCACTGACGACCCATCGATACCACTGGCCACGTGACCGCCCTCTAAGAGGTTAAATAGTTGGACCTCCACACCAGCTAGTTGAACTAGTCCCAGCCTAGTCAGCGAGCATGAACTGATGCAGCCTCTTGGATGAGAGGTGAAACGTCTTCAAAAAGGCAAAAACCAAATATCCAGTTGCGTTCGATTCAATCTCCTTGAGGTGTTTAGCTTAGGTTCTTTTTAATGTTTGCATTAGTTGTGTATGTTGTTAGACGCTAAGCTTTGCTTTAATGTTGTTTTATATGTGTAGTTAGGATGTTTTTGCTGTTTAGTTAGTTTAACTTTTATTAGGATGGATGCTGTCTCTTTGTTTCTGTCTTTGTTTTCTCTGATTCTCTTTTTTTCCCTCTGTGTCTGTCTCTTGTCTTTGTCTGCTCTTTTTCTATTTCTCTCTGTCTCTGTTTTTCTCTGTCTTGTGGCTTTCACTTTGTCTCTTTCTTTCCCTCTTTCACTTTGTCCCCATTCCTTTCTTTTTCTGTCTTTTTGTCTTTCCTCTGAACTCTGTCTGGAGTTAAGTATGTGTGTTAGTGAAGTTCATAGCCATGTCCTTTTTAGGTTTCAGCACTTCCTTGTGGACAGGCACAGACAGAAGCTGCATGTTCTTGTATTTTTGGAGTGTTGCTTATTATTCAATAAAGTTGACAGACTCCCCCTAATTCTGTTGTTGTTTAAATAAAAAAATACATTTATTTATTTATTGGTTTATTTTTTAAAAAAAAGCACCCGATACACACACATACATACATATATACATATATACATATATATATATGTATATATATATATATATATATATATATATATATATATATATATATATATAATTCACATCACATTCAAAATTGCATTATTGAAAAACAATCTTCCTTTTGTTCCCATGTTCTTCCACTTTGGGAAACCTGCAAGACCAAAGAAAAAAGTAAGCAATCTTTTCTTCCAAAACAAGTGCACCACACAATGAACAATATTTTTTGGTACTTACAGCTGATTTGTGCTCCACATTTTGAAGACCCTTCTTCTTACGAGGGGCATGGGACGTCCCCCCCCCACATCTTGCTGCCCCCCATTTTGGTTGGCCTAAAAACACAAAAAGCATCTTGTAAAAATCAAACTCACAATGACAACAGCTTGCAAGAATACCTTGAACAGCTGCACAACAATCAGCCCCCAGCCAAAGAGGGTGGACACACAGGCCAAAAAAGCAAAAACAACCACAAAGTAAATTACTAACCACTAGGCTACTAAAGTCCTTAAATTACAAATCCCACTGAACTACCTCACAAACACAGACAACCACAAAGGGAGCAAGACACCAACCGGAGACAAGAAGCCAAACACTCAACTAAAAGAGGCTGCAACACTAACTGGAAACAAATCCTAAACAAACTGAACACCAAACCTAAATACTCAACATATCAAACATTAAAACCAACCTTAAAATAACAAGACACCAAAAAAATATTACAATACAAGCTCACGCACAACAACAAGCTAAAAAACACACTAGCTACAAAACCAATTACCAACTTCAATTGCACTCAAATATACTAAACTGACACCTAAACAGCAACTACTGGTCACCTATTTGGAAAAAATCCACAACAAAGAATGCATACAAAATGCAAACACATTACATTTTGCCAGTCCCAGTAGCTAAAGCACTAACACACACTCCAGAGCAGCACCACTCTTTAGCTGTGTCAGAACATGACTTTCAAAAAAGACAACACACAACAAATGCTGCCTCTGCCTGCTCCTGTACGTTAGGGGGGGCACTTCCACTCACTAACAAGGGAGAAAACAAACATTACCCACAGACAAGAGATCACAGTATGGAACCAAACAGGAGGTGAATTTGGGACATATCACTCTCTAAACTCTATGGACACACCCTTCTAACAAAGTTACCAAAACACTCTCACACTTCTGGAAACATACTGAATAACAAAGTAACACGCTTCAACTTCGCTCATCTTTACTCATTCCACTGCTCCTGTCTACATAACAGACTACTTCACGCACAGCCACTCTAATCAAGGGACAAGAGGATTTACACACTGACAAATACACCTACTGACAGGCCAAACTCCAACTCACTACAATTCACCCAAATAACACCTTTCAGGTCTACGCAACAATTCAATAAAGCCGCCTCTGAGCATGACATCACAAAAAACTGTCTTGGTTGGAAATATTACTAACAGATGACTACTAAACAAAGTGCAAGTTCACAACAAAAATACATTGAGAAACATCTCTAGCACTTTGCTGTGAAAAAAAAGATATTAAAAGATGATCTTGTCTTCAGCCAAGGATGATAGTGAGCCACACAGACAGTGATCCTCTCTGCAAAGTCCAGCATGAGCACATGCCTGAACAGGTTTCTGCCACTCTCTGAGATGTGGGTTCACCTAGATGAGAGAGAGACACACACACAGAATTAAATATCACAGTACCGCTGGAGATGTTGTCCACATCATCTGCCGATCAACCCACTGTTTACACTGTCACATCTCTCTTACTTTACTGGGAAGAAGGAAGGACAAACATTAACACAATATCCATCTTTCAGGTGGCGTCTCCTGCTAAGGATATAATCCACCTGTGTGCACCTTCCTCCACTCTTGTATGTCACCCTATGTTCCTCTCTCTTCTGAAAATATGTATTCACCACAGCCATTTTCATTCTCTTTGCAAAATCTACAACCATCTGTCCTTCTGCATTCCTGTCTTTCACACCAAACCTACCCAGCACCTCTTCATCACCCCTGTTCCCTTCAACAACATGACCACTGAAGTCTGCTCCAATCACCAATCTAATATATATTATACTGTATCAATAGAATTCAATACAGCACACTCTTTGATCATGTACAGCACATTTTCTGATTGACTTGCTTTTCTATTGCCTTATATTTTTATTTGGAATACTTTTTTATTTTTCTTCACTCAAATTTTCCATTTGGATTGTATTGATGCTGCTGGAAATGTTAATTTACCTGAGGGAACCCTCCCAAGGGATCAAGGAAGTTTCTTTCTTTCTATCTATTTATCTATCCATTTATCCATCCATCAATACACACGAATAAAACAGGTCATAAAGAATAGGGTGAAACAGTACCATCTGGTGGTCATGTTAATGCAACGACGACTGGACATTGGCAACACACATTCCCTCCTACACGACACATTTGGGGAGCAAGTAATTAACTATACACAGTTCCTACAAGACCAACTAAAACACAGTGATAAACCCACTGGACTACTCTAATCAAATAAGATGTGATCAACACGTGCACTGTGAATACTGTGCATCACATCACCAGGCACAAATATAACAAGAGTGGAAAAAAAACTTAGTGTCATGAACTCGAGATACGAGGTAATACAAGCTTGGAAGGCAAGTTGAAGGTTTAATGACAGTCAGACTAATGGATGTTGCTCTATCATCCAAAACACAATCATAACTGCAAACGCAGTTCAAAATTTCGGTGTGTAAAAGAAGAGACGCAGGAAGACAGCTGTCGCTCTGCCACGTTCCCCCAGCTGTATATTGTCCCTCCAACGTCTCCCTGCGTGACTGGAGCACAATTCTCCTTTGACACCAACAGGACACAGTGAGTCTGCAGAGGAATCACAGGGACATTTGCAGTGAATTACTGGAGAAATGGCAATAACTTCACCAGCTCACTAATCATTTGGACTGACAGACAGCCTTTGCAGTGGACTGACACTGCATTGTTTGGCTGTTAGTGTGCAAAAATGCAAATCACATCACACAATTAGAACAGCATCTTTACAAAGATGCTGATACAAACAGGATTCATGTCCTGCCACTCGGTGTAGTCACTACATTAAACATCATGAACCCGCTGTGAGATGCAAACAGGTCATTCTACAAAACAGGTGCCTTTTTGCGCTTTGTATTTCTCAACATTTTTTAAGCTATTGTCATCAAAGACAAACAGTTGTTGAGGACCTCCACATTAGGAAAGACACATTAAACCCAGGTGTTGTTGTTTACCACTCCATAACAAACAAAACACACACCCTTTACAACACTAGTCATGAAATATCTATCACTAATTTCATGTTTTCCAATGATACTGAAGGTTACAGTTTAGTCACATAAGGACATGATTAATACAACATTCATGATTAATACAACATTCATTTATAAAGCATTTAATTCCCTTTCTATGTTTTCTTTTTTTTTAATAAAAAATACTATTACAGGGTGGAAAGTCGGGTTGCAGGGTGGATGACTGTCCCTGTCTTATTTCTGGTGCTTTTGCCACAAATTAACAACAGGATTATTCATTTGGGATATAAATGACAACATTGGATGACTGATCATGCAAAAAGTAAATACATGTATGTATAGTCACTAATTCAATGAAAAACTGCAAATATGCAACTCAAAAGGACTGTAAGAATGCATTAAAGAATTCAATTGTGTATGTGTATGTATGTACATATGTGTGTGTGTGTTTGTATATAAATACATACACACACACACACAAAGTATAAAGAATTTTCAAATGTAAATGGCAACAAGAACCACTCTACAACTGCATTAACCACCCCATAACAATAAAATATGTAACAGGGTGCTGAGCTCCAAAATACACAATTCAGTCTAAAAAATAATTTACTTTGCACTACAAGTTTTATCAATTAAGTTTGAAAAATTACATTCAAACAGTTTCCCTGTCTATTATGCATTCAGGGACAGAAATGCTTTGCTTGACAGACCCTGTCTAACAGACATAAACAGCTAAGAAACAAAGTCTAATAATATGGGAATTTGTTGGTTCTTCAACTGGACTGCTCAAGAGCCTTATCTTTACTAACAATGTCTAAAATCTTTTACCTTTACTATGCTAATAAACCATAAATCATGTAATATACAACATTTCAATGAACAACTTTGAAGTTTTGGAACACATCTTTTACATCTTTTGGAGCTCATTAAATGCTGCAGATGGCACCAGGTTCGTAGAATGACCCAGACGATTCATGGAGAATTAGGGATCAACAACTGTGTCCAATCATTTGTGTGCTAACTATTATGTTCTAAACATACATACAATACATCACACATGCTGATCACAAACTGCACGTTACCTGTTTCACCACAAGATGGCGCACGTTTCTCTTGATCTACAGGCAGTGAGGCTGTGAGTGAATCTCCAGGTTTCAAGTTTGGTCTCAGTGGAGAAGTTGCAAATTCTAATCAGCTTCTGTCAACTCACTCCTCCTACATGTAAACAAAAGCAATTAAAGATGAAGGTTCCGTTAAACATCACATTCGACTGACAGTGAAATTGACTACATACATATCACCATAAATGTTGTGTTTTGTTCGACCACACGTCGTGATTGATTCTGCACACGGCCGCCGTCCACATACACAATCCCAAACACACTCATACGGACACGTGTCCGGTCGCTATGACAATAGAAACAACGTACGCGACTATCGGTGCGTGCAAACACACATATTTAACGTGTACGTTTGCATGTGGAGCAGTGAAGCGATATCGTTCGTTAAAAAAAGAAACATTTACCAAATGTTTGCTCCGCGTGATCCCGTCCCTCAAGGTGGAAGTGCCTACTAGCAAACAGGAAGTGGAAGGTTCCAAACGGTTTAGCACAGAAGGGGGCAGTGTGGGTATGGGAACCATTAAGGGACATTTGTCCACATAAAGAAACTGGTATAGCACCACCATCTGCCAATAGGGGGATTTTTTCACTTCTGTTTTATTTTTACACTTTTGTTGTTGTCAGTTCATTAACATTCTCCATGTCACTGTATTTTTGGGTGTCGAATTTGGAACCCCTGTCCCACATTGTGCACCAAACCCATTATATCAAACCCAGACCTGGTCATTTACAGGGCTCTCCAGTCTCACTATCACGCGTGATAGTCACTCATTTTGGTCTTTTGTTACGCACTCCCGCCACATATTGCATTTCTGACGCTGAAAATTCGAATGTACATTTCTGTGGCACGCCGCTATCGCTATGGAAACTGCAGGAAACACGTCTCTCATAAGTCATAAGTCATGTTTCTACACACATTAACCCCCGAAATGACTTTCACAGGTTAACACAAGAACCGGCAAATTTAGTTGTCTTCACAGTGTGAACCGCACATGTGCTGAACTTAACACCCGTGACACACGTGGCTCTGCTCCGCTCCAGACTTCATTAGTAACTGATCGTCTCGTCAGCCACAAGTTTGTTTGACAGAAAACGATAGTGTGTGAGTGTGTGTGTGTCTGTGTGTTTCAGTACCTTGTGGGGATCCCTATGTGTTGACTCGGAGTGACGGAGTACTATATCCTCAAACAGAAGATTATATTTATCCTAAAGCGAACCTGCCAAAAAAGAAAAAGAAAATCAAAGAGTGGAAACTGTATGACAAGTTTATCTTTAATAAGGGTTTGTTTATCAGAGAGTCAGTGGGTTTGACAGTCCAGGCCCAGCATGTCTGTATTGCAGCAGCCTTCTATTGTGAATGTCTGGGTGCAGAGTTCTGCCTGTCAAAACAGCTGGCACCACATCATCATCGAGCAACGATTCATCCAAACCAAGTGGTGGCATCAAGCCAGAGGGTCGCTTGTCCATTAAACCTCAGTCAGGTGCGTTTGTGTATGCTAATCTGGCAACCGTTTTCCTCTGTCATTCCACATTTCTACTATATTGTTTTGACACCACTAAAGGAATGCACCACCTAAAATCTGTTTTTTTTTCACATATCTCCAAGTATTATTTTTTTTATCCTGCTATTTTACCAATAACGTCAGATGTACTGGATTTTAAAAAAGAAGTCAGAAATCACTCTAACAGGATGTTGACAGAAAAAAATGGTTTTCAGTAAGGAAGAGGCCTTTCCTGATTACCTGACCTCTTTCCTGCATGTCAACCTGATGTGAAGGTCGAGCTCCCCCGTGTTGAGGTTAAAGTGACAGTGGGATCTTTTAGTGAATTAGTTGGTGTTGATCTTGAACTGACAGTTAATCAGAGGTGGCATCAATTAAACAGTGCTCAGCTCAGGTTGCGGCTGTACTGGACGTTTTGTGTGGTGTTGACCCTCGTGACGAGCACATACACTATGATGGCGAGCAGCCGGAGACTAGTTAACCACGGCGCCACCCTGGACCGCTCTCCCCGTGAGGGGACACTCAATTATGGATGACCATCATTAGAAACCAGACCCGCCGGAACACAGGCTTACCCAGACTGACACATACAGACACAAACACACTTCATGATGGGCACAGCAATTATTCTCAAAGACACCTAAGACTATTGATGTGCTGATGGGGTAACACCATCCATTTCAATTCAGAACTCGTTATGTAACTGGCGTGGTCTTCAGGTGACCACCATACATTTTCCATGACAGTGTCATTAGTAGGTTGAAATTGTGATATAAGAAGACGTGACTATACATGTATATACTGTGTTCACTGTATCTGGAAGGTCATGTTGGGGTCAGGTGTACATATACGTATTGCTTTACTCGCCTCTTAATCCTGCAATTGGAGCACTGACACAAAAGACAAGTCCAGGCAGGTCATGTGTACCACTAACTACCAGTGACCACAAGTGGCTGTATCTATAGCATCTTAATGGGGCATGACAAACTTTAATGCAACCTACATTAACCTACATCCTGCTGCATTAGAAACCGAGAGCTGACACTGAATCCAGCCAGAGGGAGGACGTCGGCACAGAAGGAACGATCAAAGGTCAGAAAGCATCTTACGACAATGTGGAGAAAGTAGGTAAGAAAGTGAGTTAGTGTCAAAAGAGCTGAGGGTAAAGATACGGCATCATATGGCCACACAATCATATACATCCATCAATAAAGCCAATGCAATACTTTCACCAATGAGTCTGCAATAGTTTCGACAGCAGAGTCAACACAGTGAGGGTCAGTGCTGAATGTGCCGCTAATAACCAGCAATGATCACATGGAAACAGAACAGAGGTCATTGTAGAAAGTACACAATGCTCCGTCCTTATGTGCAGCGTGCATTATTAATCTGTTTTCCATACCTTGTCTGTGCAGGTCGTACAAACATGCACCATGCTGCTGGAGCCCTATCCAGGTCATTTCCATTAGGGGGCGGGGCGGTGGGAGCTTGTTTTCTTATGTCAGTGATGGGTCTCCTGCATAGGAACACATATTTATTCAAAGAAAAAAACAAAGTTAAACAATTACAGTGGAATTATCTTATTGGTTTCTAGATCACAGTCATTTGTCTTGTAGTTAACTGGGAAAGCTGACTGTGCTGCTGTTGTGTAGCAATTTGCCATTGTGTAGCGTGAATGTGCGTGTTTGTCCAATACAGTATCAGAGCTTACTGGTTCATATCAGTGTTAAGTAGCCAGAAAGGTAACTGGAGTGAGGATGTATCCACCTCAGTGGGTTCAATCTGTCTTCACTGGGCACGCATAGAGCATGAACATGAACATCACCAACACACACGCGCACACACACACACATGCACACACACACACGCATAAACATAAATGCTGAGTGTCAGGTAACGGGCCCTGAATTATTTAAACGTCACAAAGAGTGCCATGAAGAAGGAACCAGATTCTTCGACATCTTTGCAACAAGCTGAATATTAATGTATCATAATCAGCAGAGGACAGGAAGAGACATGTTGACTTAGATTTGGAAATGAAATAATGGACCCTTGAATCTTTGGTATAAATGAGCTTTTAGCTTTGGTAAACACATTTGACTACCTCGCAGCTATATGGTCACTTACAACATATCAACATATTCTTATCTGAGCAAACACTTTGCAGTCAATCAGCCATTAAGAAAACGTCAGGAGTAAGAGTAGAAATAAGTCTTGATTTTACTTTGTTATGTACAAAAAATTAATAGAAACAGAAGCAACAGTATTTGTACATCCTGGACTTCACATAGTGATGGGCGGAATTTATAATGGTGAAATTGAAGGTAAAAATCTCCGAGGCCATATTCAAATAGAGGGGCTTGGTCAGAGTTTAAACTTTGGCACTGCAGCACATGATACATATTTATCATATCTGTGGTGTGTGGGATGGAGTCTTGATGAACCAGGTATGAATGGAACAGTAAAAGTGGAGAATGATAGCTTCAGTATAATTTGCAGTTGATGTTTGCACCTTTTCAAACATGTCTATGCATTTCAGTCCAACATGCATTGTATCTATAGCTACTGTGTATGGTTGGGACAGTTTCTGAGTTGCACTCAATGTGTTCCAGCTATATGTTGGCCCTGACTGCTTCTCCATCATCATGTCCTCCTGTCTCAGTGTCAGTAGTCCATGCTGTGCAGCTGGCTCTTCTTGTCAGCTTTCCCCTGCAGCGCTGCAGGTAACAGCGGCAGGTTCAGGTCTGCCACCCGACGCTGGAGCGATGACCGTAACTGAACTGAGTTCCTCTTTGCTCCGCTCATCGCTCCTCCTGCTGCTGCTCTCTCTCCACCTCCTGCAGCTGACAGGTCTCTCCTCTTCCCCCTCTCCTGCCTGAGGCTCTTCATGACCAAAGTATGTTGTCTCTGCGAGGGGAAGGCCGGAGGTTTGGACCCATTGACAAGGAGTCCTGGGGGCCCGGGTCGGGTCAACCCCACCCACGTCATCTTTCGGCCTCTTCCATCTTTTAGCCCCACGTTGCGTAAGCGTGGTAGGGGGGCAGGGGGTGACATCTGGGTTGTTTCCATGGAGCTCAGGTGGACTCCGTCTGAGGAGTGTGTGGTGTGTGTGTTGTGTGTGGTGTGCGTGCCGGCCTCCAGGAGCATTCTGGGGGAGACGCCGTTCTTCTCCGAGGAGTAAAACGTCTGCAGCTTCTCAAGTCGCTCACTGATGCTTAAGTGATGAGAGTGGTCATCCTGGTGGTGGTTGTCATGGAAACAGGCTGACGCAGGGTCTGCCGCTCCATCCGACTGAGTTGTCCTGAGCAGGTGTGTGTGTCGGATTGGTCTAACCGTGCCGTTGTCTCCGATTGGCTCCGTGGGAAGGGGGATATGGGAAGGGGCGGAGTCGCAGAGTTGCGATGTAGAGTCTTTAGGTGGAGACGGATGGACGAGTTCTCTGTCTCCAAACACAGACACTGGAACATAAACATACACAGACATAGTGTGTAACATATTGTGCGTAGCTTGTGTGAATCTGCCTTCAGGGAACAGCGTCCTTACCTTCAGGGAACAGCGTCTCTCTGGTGTCCAGTGTGATGGTGAGCTCCTCATCAGCAGCCCCATCAGCTGCAGACAGAGGTGCAGGGGAGGGGGAGCGGAGGCGAGGGGGTATCGAGGGGGAGGCAGAGTGGGGTAGTAGGGGCAGAGAGGGAGAAGGGGGACGGTTCTCATTGTCCTCTCTGCTGTCTATTCGGGGACGGTCCTCAGTCCTCCTCCTGTTGCTCTGACATCCAGTTGCCTGTTGGGCCCTGAGAGGTTTCGAGCTTTTTTCAGTCATAGTTTCAGCCTAAAAAAAAGTTAACAATAACATTAAAAAAATATGATTTGAATCTTTTTAAATGTAAAACAGAGTTTCTGTATTTCACTTGACAATTGATAGCAACCCTGACACTTCCCTTGCTTAAATAAAAAAATGTAATCAATAAATGAATACACACACACACACACACACACACACACAGACACACACACACACACACATATATATAATCTATTTAAAAATAACGTTTAGACCCCAACTGACCCAAAAGGAGTATCAGACAGATCTTGATCTTTTCATGTGATTTGATGACAGAAGAATTAATGCCTTATACTATTATAATAATAATTAATGTTATTAATTATTATTATTAATACTGTGTTATCGTTACCTGTTGTGGAGTCTTTGACTCACTGTTATTCGTCTCTCTCCATGTATTCTTGCTGGGAAGACTCCAGTCATTATTCTCCAGCTTCTGCCAAGTCAATTATTAGCATTAGATGTTCAGACATCAAGGATGAACGGTATTTTTTAGCTACTACTGTTGTGTCTGCGTGTGGGATTGAGGCGTGAACCTTGTTGGCCTTGGCTCCTCTCTGGCTCCTGCAGAGCTTGTTGAGCAGCAGGTGGTAGGAGGCCATGATGGCGGAGGGCCGGTTGGTGGTGAGCGTGTGAATGATCTCAGACAGGGAGTAGCCCAGCGCCTCTGTCATGTATGACAACACCGACGAGTTCAGCTCCTCCGCACACAATCTGGGAAATAACAGTGACAACGGCGACGTGTGAAAAGTGAAGCGGAGAGAAGTTTCATGAGTCACCACCGGATCTGTTGGTGAGGAATTTTATTTGTGCAGCGTCCAGGCCTGGAACAGTTCAGTTCTCATTTCATTCATGTGGATTTCAGAAGACACGTTATTGCCAGGAGGAGCCGTACATGATTGCATTTCCACTCTGCATGAAGTGATAAAAGCCTTTTAGTCATGCTATAATATACAAAGCCGTTAGCCTGCTGACCACAGAAATGTTCATTGTGTTAGAAAACTCCCAGTAAATTTCCCTCTCGGTTCTGTTGGCCACATTGTAACGTTTGCTGCAGGGCTTTCTGTCAGGCGTCATCCTGTCTCACTGTATCATAAATACTTTGGCTACAAATCCAGCATAATGTATTATGGAAGAGCACATTTATATTTTTGCTGTGTGTTATTCAAGTTATTCAAGAATGTAATTTTGCATTTTCTACTTTTGGGTTATATTCAGAAAATTCAAAAATGTATCTATTTCTTTTTTACTGTAAATGAAATAGGTATTTTTTAATATTATGTAGTAGTAGTAGTAGTAGATCTCGACCTGTTTTTGTGACTGAGTGTGTAAAGTGGTTTCTTGGCATATCCCTCATTAATCCATCTCTCCTCCATTGCGGCTCTGACACTGGGTCTCTTGGCTGGGTCCGGCTCCAGGAGCGACAACACAAACGACACCGCACCTGTAACAGGAGCACAGATGGGTCACAGTATTTATAGGCCATCAGAGGAAGCAGTGATGTCATTTCTATTTTCCTAATGGTCAAAATGCTTTGATTTATTGATTTCTGCATTGATTTACTGTAACTTACTTATCAGCATGTTCGACATTTCTCTGTTGTAAAGTAATGAACATTATAAAGAAATGTAATAAATGAATATCAACATATGGCTTTCTGCCCAAACAGCAGTTTGGATCCAGCAACTCATTAAAAACACAACTGACCAGACAACAGTGCAAATGAAGAGGTGGCTGTACAGTGGATAAAAGAAAATGACTGTGATAGAGACAGTGTCTGTGTATATGTGTTGGGGGGGGGCAATGGTGGGTTTGGGTGAATCATGTTGTAAACTATTCGTTTGAATGGTTCCACGTTTGAATGGTTGACGAGAGAGAAAGCAATGTCACCCAGAAGCAGGATAAAGGATTAAAGTTAGTTTGGATGTCTCACATGTCCATCTGTGGCACAGATACAGCTACGAATCTGATCTCATCACAGTGTCAGAGCATCAGAGCCGTGCTGGGTTTTCCCACAGTAACAGGAGCTATGGCTGTTTGTGGTGACATGGCGCCATGACAAACTAATGGAGTGACTGCTAGTGTGTGTGTGTGTGTGTGTGTGTGTGTGTGTGTGTGTGTGTGTGCATGTGGGCTTGGTACAGAATGTGTGAAAGAAATAAGTGAACCTCTTTTATTATAGTTTTGTGTCTCAGTTTAAGTCTATGTTGTCTGTTGAAAGATCATGTTTGTTGTGTTTGTGTTATTTCTGCTGACACACAGTTCCTTCATGCAGGATTATACAGGATATGACGTCCAGGTCAGATTTCACCTGTAAATCTCTATGTCATATCCAGTAGTTACCCTGTCGACACTTTGACCTAACAATCAACAACATGGACACAACTGACTCACTGGGCATTTGAAAGTGTGTGCGTGTGCAGTGTAGTGAGTGTCAGGGAGGTGAAATGTGGAGTTACCTTTACTGACGTCACTGGGGATGCTGCTGATCTCTCCGTTGACCATCTTCTGGTGCAGATGTTTGATGTTGAAAGGCTCAACAGTGAACGGCAAAGTCCCTGTCAGCATGGCGAACATGCTCACACCTCTGCACGCATGCACACACACAGACACACACACACGAGGAAAACGGGTACAAACATGTTTACATTCTCCATACACAACACCGCAGCCTGTAATTGTCTTTTTAAATATCCACAGCAGGAGATGATGGAAGAGGCCAGACATCCTCCTCAGCAGAATCACTTACACGGACCAGACGTCCACTTTGGGTCCGTACTTCCTGTGAGCGAGCAGCTCGGGGGCTGCGTAGGCAGGACTTCCACACTGGGTGTTGAGAAGCTCCAGAGACAGCGACTCGGCCTTCAGAGTGTTACTCAGGCCAAAGTCTGTGGGAAACATCATCGTTTTTCCAATGGATGTTACTGCACATTCACAGATGCACTACATGCCTCCGGTTCTGCAGTATCCAGATCTGTTCAGCATGAATCAGTATGATACAACTCAATTTCCCGCTGGGAGGAGAAAAGAAAGAAAAAGAGTCGTCTACATACCTACGATCTTTATGTTATTATGTTCATCCAGCAGGAAGTTTTCAATTTTCAAATCTCTGCAAAAGGAAAAAAAAACACAGATACCTGGTATTTAAACAACAGTTATATACAGTACACTTAATTCTAAGAGATGTTTTTTTTTAATGTATTAAGTCCTATTGTGGACTTAGTGGAAACAGTTAGTTGTAACAATGAGAATATGTTTGCTATGGACTCCCAGTGCCCTGTGCTCATCAAGATTTACAAATCACTCTGATCACTTATTGACTTGCTGCGCTTCACTGAAATATTATCACTGCACTCACCTGGAAAAGTTACTTCAGTCTCACTACTGACTGCACTGCCCTGCTCTGAAACTACCGAGCTACATGAAACCCTGCGGTTAGGAGAGAGAGGGAGAGGGAGAGAGAGAGAGAGAGAGAGAGAGAGAGAGAGAGAGATCCCCTATAAACTACAGCCCGGGAATCAGCCATGTTCCTTTCATCTGCCTTCATCGAACCAGCAGACGCCCCAGCTTTCACAAATCCAGAGAAAGTCACTCACACAACCCAGGAAACGTTCAAAGACAGACAGAGGAAGACAGTGAGAGCAGACTTTGTCATTAGGAAGAAGATTTATGCAGTAAACCTGCTGAATGTGGGTGGCAGGAGTTGCGTTCAAGTGCAAACTCTCCATTTATTTCTGTGTGGTGGAGAGTGTGTGGGCACCAGTGTGCGTGTGTGTATGTGTGTGCGGGCGCGCCACTATTGAAGGGCTGAGAGTGACATCGTTGAGGGACTTCATTAGAGAGGAAGTCCATGATGTTGTGATGATGTGTGAACCATGGCGCCGGCGCAACATGATGAGGTCATTGCCTGGTAATCACATTCCCACCTTCAGAGGAGCCAAGGTCTTAAACCAAAGCCCAGTGCTGCACATGCTGTGTGTTGTTACAGCATAAATGTGTGTGTGTGTGTGTGTGTGTGTGTGTGTAACACCTACACCTACTAAAATGAATAAAATGCCACTAAAATAACACCGTCGACTGCCACACTGCACTGTGCCCGTCATCGCCTCCTCTGGAAAACCATTAATGTCCTGTAAACTACTCTGTGTGCAAGTGTGTGTTAATGTGTATATAATCCTAACCATGACAGTCACCATGAAACATATAGCTCCTGTTAGGAGGAAGGTAAACATGTGATTCAGCAAAACCAAGCAGGACGGTCAAGTCTATCACCTGCAGTCCAATGTGGCTTTTCATTCAATAAGTTCTATTAAAAAGTTACAGGAAAGTCACATGAACTTTTTCTCCTACTATAGAGAAAAGTTACCCAGAGAAAGAGATGTATGATGATGCCAAATATCTTCACACGATCCTCAGTGGGGAAAAAAATTGCTTTTAAGAGTGAAACTATTTTATTTGAAGAGTGTTGATGAAACTTCTCATTCTGTGCCTGGAAACCTTCACACATGAGAACCATCATATCTGTTTTAACTGAGGAGATAACGCTCTCTCTCTCTCTCTCTCTCTCTCTCTCTCTCTCTCTCTCATTACCAGGTCTCGGCCCACATGGCACTGAATGAAGAGATTAATAAGAGAAATCCTAGAATAGCAGCAGGTCTGAAAAAACCCAGTGAAGCTTTATTTCTGAGTATGAGGCGGAGGAACTGCACAGTGAGTGTGTATGTGTGGTCTCACCTGTGCACGACGCCGTGTCTGTGCAGGTGCTCCACTGCGGAGAGGATCTGTCGGGTGTAGCGCCGCACCTCCCTCTCCTCCAGCCTCTTCCTCTCACAGATCCTGTCCATCAGGTCTCCTCCAGCGCAGAGCTCCATGGCCATGTAGTAACTGTTCTCCGTCTCCAGAGTCTGACACACACACATCCATGTGCGTTACAACCCGACCAGCTGGTGTCTGTCATCAGTGTGTATCATTAGTGTTTGTCGATTCTCACCTCCAGCAGGACCACGATGTGCGGATGTCGGACCATCTGGTGAATACGAGGTTCCCTCTTCATGTTCTTCAGGACATACGAGTCCTGTCGTGCTTTTTTCTTGTCAATCACCTTAATGGCAACCTACACACAGACACACACAAACACAAAGAGATGCACACACACACATATCAGAGATTTGACCAAGGTTACATCCACATCTGTCAATAAGGAGCTGTTCCCCCATCACTCTCTCCACCTACAGACTGTATTTCCCGCTCAGCGGTAATGATCCGTCCTCGCACCAACCTCTACATGAAACTTTTATTCATATCACTCCTCATCAGTGGAAGAGAAGATGACTAATAACTGAAACAAATGTGAGTCATGAGCAGACCCTCTCTGGGCAGCAGCAAAAGAAGAATGTCTCACAATATCATGGAACAATAGTGAAGTAATCCTTTATTATGTTCTCAGAGCTCGGAGTTCCAACTCTTCAGTGGGAAACTTTTTATTATCCTTCAACCAATTTTCCCTCAAGATAATGATGATGAGGTGAAAATCGTGGCCAGCACAGGAAATCGAATTCCTCACAGTCACACCCTCTGAAAATAATTCAGAGCTTATGAAGCTTACTCAGATGACTGCAGCTTATCATACATAATGTATCAAGTAAACACGCAGTAACTTTTTGGCCGAATGTAAAGCACCAAGTTTATTTTCATTTTCTATACCATTAATATTCAATGGGAAAACGTAGAGTAAATGTTTAGTGTTCGGTCACTTAATTTGAATCTGAAAAATATAAAAGATCGAAGGTATGCTACTGTGTGTGTGTGTGTGCGTGTGTGCGTGTGTGCGTGTGTGTGTGTGTGTGTGTGTGTGTGTGTGTTGCATATCTGCAAACATGACCTTCACAGGCCTTGTACCTGTTAGGTTAACAAGGGTTACGAGGCACAAACGGCTCCAGAGATGAGTTTGGCCATTGCTATGGCAACCAGGTTAGGTGCATGTGGGCCAGGGTCGGGGAGTCAGTGAAACACACACACTCACACACATACAAACACACTGCACTCCCCTACCTCCACTGCAAAATAAGCGACAATTGCAAGTGGTTGTGACAAAGACATGTACACAATACAGAAATAATAACAGGCCACTGCCACCTTCATCATGCAAGTGTAACTAACACAGTTCCATCTGGGCCACTGTGCCGTCCCTCCAGCCTGAGTCGCACCACATGTCTCCTCACTCTGACTCTCATACCGCAAACGCACTGACCTTTTCCCCCGTGCCAATGTGCAGCCCCTCCATCACTTTGGCAAATGAGCCCTTGTTGATCATTTTCCCCACCAGGTAGGATCCCACTCGTTTGGAGTGTGGGAAGCTCCGCAGCAGCTCCCGCGGGACCTTCAGGGACGGGAGAGACAGCCTCTCTCGGTCCAACGTCGAGGCTTCCCACTGGGACACTGCGTCGTTACCTCCCTCCACTACCATGCCCTCTGGACCGGGCTTCACTGCAGCAGCTGGCATCCCGGCCCGGGCCCGGCCTCCATGTGGCTGCCACCAACACTCACAATCAAATCCAACACCGCGGCCGACCTTGTACAACACACATAACAACACACCAATCTACATAAACACAAACCCAGTGGTTTGTTGAAATGCTGCTGAATATATAAAGATGGGATCCAAGTCCTTCCTCAGGTTCAGGTGTTTGTCCTCAGCAGCAGGTTTCTGTGATCCTCTCACTTTTAGATACGGAATTCCACATCCCTTTTCTTCTTTATTTTACATTTTGACAAGTGCAGGTGCCTTAAAGAGCGTCTGTCCGTCCACCCGACTGCCGTATTCAACTGGCTTCTCCCTCTGCCTCGCTCTCCCTGTCTCTCTCTGTCTCTCCCTGTCTCTCTCTGTCTCTCTCTGCTGGGTAGTGGATGATTAACCGTCGTGTTTCAGGTCAGCTCGAGTGATGAGGAAGACATTCTACACCGTAATTACCCCCCCGGTGCAAACACTAAGGTACACACAGATTCTCACAGTTACACAGTAACTTCGCACAGTAACCACTCAGACCTTCTCTGACTTCTCCTTAAAAAGAACAAATCGACAATATTATAACACACAGACGTGGACAATCACCATCCTCATCAGTGCACAAGACCAAACAAATCAACAAATCATTATTTTCAGTCTACACATATTATACACAGTCAGCTTCACTAGCTGCTCACTCTGTGGACATTTTATTGTGTCCTCTCCAGTCTCCAGGACAATACGTGTCCAATCACTAGAACGTTTACTGAACTTGAGAGTGCTACTGATCTTCTCGTCTTGGACTCCAAGAGCAAACGTTTCCCCCAAATCTTCAACTGTTCCTGCAAAACTCATCAGTGGTTTTGTGTTTCTTTGGAATAAAATTATAAATAGCCTTTATTTTGATCATAAACTGAAAATATCATTTCATTACTGTACGGTTTTCACCAGCTTATTCCGACAATCTATCCCCTATTCCCATCACAACAACAAACTCCACTGCTGTCCTCCGCAAGGTAATATCTGATGTTGGGCCAAGAGAGGTCAGAGGTCATGGTCAACAACAGATCGACCCCTCCCTGCAGCTGAGGAGGATCCAGTGTCTCTCTCGAGAAGCCTTCAGCAGTGGCAGATGTCTGCTGGCCTTACAGCATGAAAGCCACATTTTTCACTTGAATGAAGTGTTTACATTGTAACACTCATCATTTCAAAGTAAAAGCCCAACTGGAGATGGAGTGATATTGACTCAGTGATATAATACTGGAAAGACAGCGGCCTGTGTTATGACAGCGGTGACCATTGGAAAGCGCCAGTGAGGCTTTGCTCTGATGAGCGATGGCTAGCAGTGAAGCATGTCTGCTTTCCTGCTACTGTGTGTATTAAAAGTGTCTGCGTGTGTATGCGCGCACGTCAGGGTCAGATTGCACTGCGCTGCTGCTCGATTCTTCCTCACTCAGCTGATGAAAGGAGGGATGGAGCCCTATATCCGTCATGAAACCCAACACGCTCACACACACACACACACACACACACACACACAAACCTTGCACAACCTTTAAGTGAGCGACAGCAGCAGCCAAGTGATGCTTCTAAAGTTTCCTTATTTTCGTTTTAAACATGCTGATACTGTATAATTTGTGTTCGCCTTCAGAGAACACACACACACACACACACACATGTGCAGCAGCCACGACTGTTTACCTGTTTCTCATGTACACGCAAGTGCCATTAAACGTAACGTTTATAACGTCAATAAGAACACTTTGTCAACACTGAATAACCATTCTCTCATTTGCAAAACTGAGATGCAGTCAGCTATAAGGTGAAAACACCAACAATACTGCTATGAGAAAATCATTCATTTCCCTCAATGTGACATGGCACAACTCAGTTGTGGGAGGAAAGTGTGACTCTTGTCAAGTTCCAATCACAGGAAGGGAGTGAAAAAACAAACAACTCTACAGGATGAGCGAGAGGGAGAAAATCCAACACTCACAACTGCAGAACCAATTTGAATTTAAAAGACCATAGGAGTTTTTTTTTTATTCTTGCTTAAATATTTTGCCGTCACTTTTGTGTGTGAGTGTGTATGTGAGTGTGTGTGTGTGTGTGAATGTGTGTGTCTGCTTTCATGGTTCAGGAAAGGTCACTCTTACTGCCAAAAACCACAGTCTTTTTAAATGTGTGAGTGTGTGCGTGTGCGTGTGCGTGCGTGTGTTTACACACATTCGTACGCTGTCACAAAAAGGATTGTGATGTGCGCATGTTTTTGAGATTGCGTGTCTCTGCATCTACACATGTGCATACATAAGATTACATTATAATTTTGTGTGTCCGTGCGTGTGTGCATGTGTGCGTGCGCGTGTGAAGTGGAATGCTGGCTTGCCTGTAGGACTTGGCGAGCTTCTCGGCGGTCACATTAAATGAGAAGAGAAACCCCCCTTCTGCTTCCTGCCTGTAATAAATGGATCCCCAGCAACCATTAAGGCATATTTTAACACCAAATAACTCCCTCAAACCACACTGGAACAGACACAGTTCACCCCCAGCCCCATCTATTACTTCTATTTCTACATCCAATCTGGCCTTTTACACAAATACAACCAACTGCAGAGCAAGAAGCCAAATGGTCAAATCATTTATTTACAATGTGAAATAACTGGCATTTGTCTGTGCATTTATTTATTATAATTACTTCTTTCAAAATATTTTAATGCTCCTCCAATTCAGATGTCGTGATGTCTTCATCTTGTTAAGTTTGGAATCACGACCTAAACATAACAGGTACATTTCACCAACATATTTAATGTTAGATTTCACATATTTAAAAAGCTGATTTGAAAAATGCGTGTAAATGTGTGATCCACAGCTGCTGTCCCTGTCTGCCCTCCAGTGGACATATCAGACCGATGCAGCCACAACGTCCATGAATCCAGGGATGATGTTGTTTATCTATTTCTCACTTCTCTCTCTCTCTCTCTCGTCATTGAAAGACATGTTTTCTGCAGAATGTCTTTCAATGACACATAACCAGACTGTGTGCAGTTTGGTTATGTGTGCCCTCACCAAACTGCACACATAACCCACAGCTCCACCAGAGTGGAACAAGTGTCACACATGTTTGTGTAGCCAGGGTTGTAGTTAGAAAAGGATATGGTTAACTTAGGAAATAATTAGTGAACAAGTGAGCAAGTGCAGCTTCAGGGCGAGTGAGTCACTTCACGCCGCAGTGAAGCAAACGTCACCCTGTGCAACAGCAGGAGAGGATGCACTGATGGACTCTCCGCACCAAACAACAATAATAATACAGTTAGTAAGTTAGTTAGTTAGTGAACTCATATATAACAGCAAATGCATTTACTTAACTAAGCCTAAAAAAATCGACCTCATCCTTGTCATGTGATCATGTGTCAGTGTAACCCGCCATCACTTCACCATGCCATCATCAGTACAGTGCAGTGTGGCATGGCGTCAGTCAGCGCCTGCACGACGGTGTGGTTTGTACCTGACGTGCTCTGTGGCGGCTGCGTCACTGATGCCGAGTGTAAACATGGCTCTCCATGTTTCTCTACAGACAAACACCAAGCTGGAGCCTGTGCAGTCTTCAGCATCATGTGCCTCGAAAAGCAGACTAACAACCAAACTGCTGCTGCCCACAGAAACCTCTTTTCTGTGAGATCAGGTTGCTCCTGCATTGAATTTAGCCAGAAGTGGTGCCGAATTACCTCCTGAAACAGGCAGGGGAAGTGTATTTTGTGAAAACGTGCACGTGCCAAGAAAAACTGAAATGAAGAAAGGGCAAAAGAAATGAAATAACAGTGGTAGTGTGGTTTGATTTGAGGCCGCCTCCAGTCCCTAACTCAATCCGGTACAATGTGCTGATGTTTAAATGTTAATGCGTCAGATAAACTTATCTGCAGAATCAGATTCCCAAAATTTGTGTTTGTATCAAAAGGGACTCTGACACTGCAGTGACAGACTCTCCGTCTTATTGAGCGCTGTCGGATTGTATGTCTTCACTGGAGAGTCAACTTTTTGTCTTCAGTTTCACTCACTGTAAAGTCACTTTGAGCTGCACCAAAGCTCACTGTGTGCAGTCACACACACACACACACACACACACAAAATATATATCCATAAAAAATGTCTTTCCCAGAGCCTCAGTCCATCACACACTGCAATTCCCACACAATCCCGACCAAGCCTGAAATGGGAGTTTGTGTCACGGGTGGTTTAGAGGTTTGCTTCTGTCAACAAAACACTGATGGGAGAGAGACAAAGAAAAAATAACGTAGCTGTAGAGAGAGAGAGAGAGAGACAGAGAGAGAGACAGAGAGAGAGAGAGAGAGAGAGAGAGAGAGAGAGAGAGATTGGTCTGAGAAAAGTACAGAAACAAAGGGATGAAAAAGACCCCGCCCCTTTGAGCCGAGAGGCAGAAAACCCAGCGTTACAGCAGCAAAAAAAAAAGCACTCCCACTGTCACTAATGTGGACCGTGTGTGTCTGTGCCTGAGCGCATGAGTGCAGATGTGCACTTATGTTTGGTTGTGCACTCACTACGGTGTGTGTGGGTGTGTGTCTGTGCATGTCTGTGTGCAGACGTGCACGTGTGTGTGTGCTGGAGCTGCCTGCTGCGCCACAGCCAAATTGAAATGTGAAAGAAATGTGTTGGAAGGTGATGACAAGAGTGAAGTGAACCAGTCATTTCCTGAAGGCCCAGGCCAGATGTGTGGCACATTTCTTCTTAATAACCAGGATATTTAACCAGGGGAGGCGGGGCGGCAGGGACTGAGGGCGCACGTGCATGGATTTGTGCATGTGTGCTTACCTGTCTGCACAAACGTGTGTGTTTGTTGGGTAAATATTATAGTATTTGTGCACGTGCGTGTGCATGTGTGTGCTTGTGCTGGGGTGTGTAGTTCATTACTTTAATTGGAGATTGTGAGACTGCAGCAGTGAGGGAAGCGAGGGAAGAAGAGGAGGAGTGAGACGACAGAGAGAAAGAAGCCTGACAGACTGATGGCCACACCTCCTATCACCACTCAGGACACACACACACACACACACACACACACACACACACACACACATTGGGTCTTTTCCATACTGTACTCAACGACTGACCACAATGGCTGCCACTTCCTCCAGGAGCAGGCCCTGGCGCCTAGAATAACAAAGGAAATATTCAGCTCTATACGTCTGATGTCTTCATCTTTCCAACCTTCTGTACTCATAAACGCATGATTCATGGATTATAGCTTAGAAACACAATCTGATCCTTTCCCACTCAATCCTCTGCCGGTTAAACGGAGCGTTTTGACAAAGTAAGCGCAACAGGAAATAATAGAGGTGTTGCAGCTTTTACTTGTTCACTGCTCCTGTTGCAAGTGGCGATACACAGTGTGTGTGTGTGTGTGAGTGAGTGAGTGTGTATGTGTGGGCTGGGGATGAAGCTGTGCAGTCTGTTTGGGCAGGAGGAAGCTGCTATTTACACAAAAGGTGTTGGACCAGCACACATTTAATTGCTTTGGCTTGTGTGAGTCTCTGTGAGTGTGTAATGACAAAGCATTTAGCTGTGCAAGAGTGTGTGTGTGTGTGTGTGTGTGTGTGCATGTGTGCGAACATAATCGCCCATGATATACAACATTCTGGCCATTTCTTAATGGCGGTGTTTTAAGAACAGCCATTAATGCAGCTTGTAAAATATTCCCAACACCACGCCAAACACTCCCTTCAGCTTCACCTCCCTCTTTCCCTCTCTCCACTCCGCTCCATCCCGCTCTCCTTCCCTCTCCTCATTTGTGGGGGAATTTATTTAACTCGTTAAAAACAATTCCCTGAATATTCCCAGCTGAGTGACCAGGCTTCCGTTTTTTTTCCCCCCTCCGTCATCCGTCCTCCATGTTCCCTCTTTGTTTTTTTCCCCTCTTCTCTTAAACTAACCTGTATAATGTTGTCAGAAGTGCTCGAGAATGAAGTGCTAAGTGTTGGTTTTTATGGGGAGGAAACAGACTGGAACAGCGGGTGTGTGTTTTCTGATGCCTACTACAGACACACACACACACATGCACACACACATACAGTACATACATATACAGCAACACAAACTGCAAAAGCTTCATAGTGAATATGTTATGAATTACGACCTGCTCACTGATGAGATAGCCCTGAAGCTTTGGCTTAGTAAACCATTAGCAGTTGCGAGTGTGTCCCAATTTATTGTGCAGCTCTCTGCGTGTTTGTGTGTATTTTTAGGGGTCGACAATACCATTAAGGCACCTTGGTGAAAATCTGTTCTCAATTGTTGTGGTGATTTCTGCTGTTTTAATTTGGACAGTAAAGGCGCTGCCAAGCTCTCCCCGCCGAGATGCCGTGACCACTTTGCAATGTTAACGCAATTCCCATGCACTCAAACAACACACACTGACACACACACACACATTTTGTATCATAACCATAAAAGCCCAGCTCATAATTTATTTTCCAATATGGGGCTGTGTCATATGTGAGGGGCTTTTTGTTTAAAGGGTGCGAATAATTTGCAAAAAATGGCTCCAACTGTCTTTCAAAGCAAAGTTAACCCCAGTTGCCCTTCGCCTTCTCTCCTTCTCCCGCACGGCGTCTTTACACGGAAAAAAACTAGCTATCAGTTCAACCTACTCTTTAAATCGCTTATAGTCATTGAAAGGTTTTACTTAAAAAGAGGTGAGAAAGATAATGCAGGAATGTTACTGTTTTTTTTTTTCTTTGAATATAAATATAAATTAGATTTATTTTAAAGTGTTTTTTAAATTCAATCGTCCCAACATCACATCTGCTGAAAGCCAGTGTGGCCTTGAACCGGTTAGGACTTCAGCCCGGTCGGCACTGTTCTGCCTCCAGGCCCGGTGCTGTCCCAGCTGACAGCTGGCTACAAGCAGCTCTGACTCGGACTCAGCCTGAGGATGAGATAAGCTAAAACATGACTGGACAGAGCTAAAACAAATTCCTAAAGGGGGAACTGTGTGGTTGCATCAGAAAGGGAAAAAGACAATATGTGAGGGAATATTAGGGTTTAGTATGAATAGAGGAAACAGAGATGGGTTGAATTGACTTATTGTTAAATGTATGAAAGCTGAACACAGAACACAGGGCATCGTTTGCCAGTTGGGGGAAAGCGATGTCGACTGTTCCGGGCATTGCATTCCTGTAAAACTGATTTGCATGGTCTAAAAAGCTGCTCATGCATCATGTTAGAATATTAGTGGGATGTAATGGTAATAATGCGGGGGTCCTGGGACTGAAACAGAAACCAGATGGATTCTGGATGGCACCAAGTTCCTTCACCTCGACCAATAGGAAATAGAATTGTGGCCAATTATTCGCAGTGCTTCCAGCACCAAACCAACGCTCACATGTCGGTGATAGCTTTGTTTTGACTTGTGAACAAAAGCAGGCACGTGTTTCTGTGCGTGTCTGTGTGAGTGTGATTAGGTATGCAGGGTGTTGGTCATTAAAGCCGGCTAATAAAGCCTGTTCCCTTTCATTAGTGTGTGTAAAAAAAAAACTGCCTGGCAATGTGAGTTTGTGTGTGTTTAGGTGTAGGGGAGTTTGACTATGTCTGTGTTAACTCGGTAATATTTTGTGTGGCGGGACAGCCGCCACTTGCCTGTGTGTGTTTGTGTGTGTGATCATTAAGCATGTGTTATGTTGTTAATAGCACACCTCGTTGGCCAGGCAAAATGAGGTCATTAAACCGGTGTACAACGGCGCTTGTGTAGCTCGACTTAACAAAGACAAGCCTATGTTTGTTTCAGAGTTGTGTTTATGTGTGTTTGCATCGGAGCATTGCTTCACATCCGCACAGCTGTGATAGCACGTGAAAAAAGAACCCCATGTCATATACTGACAGCTCTTTAAAAAGAGATGCTACACTGTGATCATTCTCTTTGCTGAATCAGCTCATTAAATTACTGTAACCATGGTTACAAATTGGGGTCATTTATGGCAAGATCTGGTTAAAATTGACAACAGCTCCCCTCTAGAGCTGGAAATGACACTCATAAGAATGAGGCCTAAAACCAAAACACAAACAAACTAACAAACCAACACACTGAGCTGAAAGACAACAACACAGCAGAACATTACAGACTCACAATGGAGCCCATAGGAGCAGAGGCTTGGAGGTGGGATGCGTTCCCACAGCTGCGATCTCAGATGTGGCTCTATTAGCTGCACCTTACTCGGCACCTCACAACGGGACACACTTTATGACAGCACACGCCCCTCCCAGCCATGCCTGGCAACTTTGTAGTTTCTGACGGCTCAGGTTTGGATCATAAAAACTGAAGGCAGAAGAAAATCCAGCCTTGACACAGCTGACACGCTTCAATCCATGTCCACCCACTAAACTGAGGGAGAGGTGAGAGAGTCGCCGTTACTCTGGGTTTCACCATCCTCTGAAGCTGTGTGCTTTTTATCACCTCATCATTCAGACTGAGAAGGAGAGGAGAAAGATTAGAGAGAAGGAGAGAAGGGGGGAAAAAGATTGTAGAAATAGAAATTGTAGAAATGAATGTGCTCAAACTCAGAACTGAACCAATCAGGACAACTGAGGCCAGTTTGAAATCCCTGCTCAGAAATGTCAAACATTCCAACTTGTGGACAGATCGTATTAGAAAGACAGGCCAAACTGAAACATTCTATCTATGTTTTACTTTTCTTTGGTTTTTTTTTCTTTTTTGAAAGACCACTGGAAAGTTGATATTTGTTCTGGTAAAATAATACCTCACCATCATGCCACTGTTCAAAGTCAATACAGTAACAGTACTTGTGCACTGAACATTACTCAGTTTTGTTTTGCAGAATATCTACGTTCTTGTCTGATGACAGTCAGTTTTCTCAGTAAAAATGTTACATTAAAGGGCAAATTCACACCATGAACACACTTGAGTGTTAGTGCTCAATCTTATTTTGTGGTAATGTCTTATTTATGAGCTATTTTGATTCTGATGCATTTTGACATTATTTGTAATGAAAACTGAGGATGGTACATGGGATTTTATTGAAATATATACTATATTTAAATAATATAATAATATGGTCTGTGGTGCATATTTAAAAATATGTCAATTTGCACCATAGACCAAATCCAGTGCACCTTGAAGTGTCAGTGGTGGATATTTCAAAACATCATCAAACCTTCAACAGTCTAAACTCACCTTACCCCATCCAGACAAAGGAAGTCATTATGGATGTGTGCTGCATTAAGATGCTTGCGGATCATGTACCAAAAAAAAGCAACAATCCTGAGTCAAACTTTTACCATCTGTTAACGAACGCAGATGGAGTTTGCCTTTAATTTAGTGCAACTTTTTATGTCTGCCTTTAATGGGTCGTACACCATGTGCACCAAAGTCATATGTTAGCTCGGGTCTTTCCCGTGGTGCCTGCCTGCCCGTCCTCCAGTGCTAATGTGCTAATCTGCTGTTTAGTCCAACCAGATGGGTCCCCCCCCCCCCTCACACACACACATGGTGAGGGAAAGGGAGGGGAGGAGAGGAAGTTACCTGCAGAGATTTCCCCTCATTAAAAATCCCTCTGCCTAAATTACACACCCCACACTCAGCCCCTCCCTTCCTTGTCTCCCCTTCCCAGGATCAGTGAGCCAGTGTTCATTAAGCAGTGACAGGCACAAACACCCAAATTCTCCTTCGCTCTATCTCTCCTCCGCGCTCCGTGAAGCAATTTACTTCCCGGTTATTTGTTTAAATCTGTCGAGAGCTAAGCTCTGACAGCTAGACTTCATTGAGACGTCATACTTTGGCATCCACATCACAGGCCTGTTGGCATATGTAGTGACTTCACATAAAACGAACACATTCCTTGGCGTAGATGAGAATAAAGTTTGCAAGGGATGAAAGCGAGTAAGATCAGAGAGCAAGAGATGTGTGCAAAAGAAAAAGGTGAAGAAAAAAAAACACAGGAAGACCACACGTACATCTGTCTGTCATCCATGCACATGCATACATGCACATGGAGGGCAAATAAGAGAGGTCTGATTAAAAGCCTGATTAAAATTCTTATGCTTTATTACTCTGCTTTTTAAGCAGGCTGCTGACAAAAAACAAAAACAAACAAAGAGGCAGAGAAGTGAAAAGCTGAAAGTTTGGGCGAACAGTGAACAGGCCGTTTAACAATGGAAACTCTGCTCAAAGTAAACCTGCGAGCTTGTTGAGAAATCCAAGACAGAGGGAGGGGAAAAAAAAGTTTAGAAAACCTTCATATCGAATTTAAGCTCACGGACAAACATGTGACCAAGGTTAACAGCGGACATCTCACACATTCACATACACACACACACGTAGAGTGCACACAGCCTCCGTCTTTCAGTGCAAGACAATGATCTCTTTTCCTGGACTGTCTACACACTCACACACTCACACACTCACACACTCACACACTCAAAACCAAAACCGCGGGACTAAAAATGGCTCCCTGTCATAGTCTATTAGGAGTAAATTTGCTGTGTCCACAGAGTTGTTGCTCTCCTGCCCATTTAGCCCTTTCCACCGTGTTTTGATTGCTCACATGGATTTTGTCCTTTCACCACCTCGTAGTGTTTGAGCTTCGGCCACACAACAGTCTGATCAGCAGATAACATCAGACCTGTTCTCTTCAAGAGCCAGTGAGAGTACACCAGCAATCCATCACCTCGTGTCAAGACACACGCAACTGCATCATGTCGCTCCTCCTCCGATTTCCCCTCCTCGTATTTGGATCTTGTTGCTCACACTTGTTCACATACGGAAAATGTGGCCAATTTGTAAAATTATATCAGTATCATATCAAATTTTATATCTTACTAATGATATCTGTATCATAATTTCTGTATTTTTAAAAAATGTTATCCTTCATTTGTTTGAGTTGTTTGAATAATGGTAGAAACATGCAGCCTTATTTATGACTTTGCGTGATAACACTTTTCAAAGAATACTTAACAATTAATTTTAATTTTCAAGCTTATTTCAGAATTTTATTTCAGAATATATATACATATATACATCTATATACATCCGGACGGACGGACGGACGGACGGACAGACAGATAGATAGATAGATTTAATTGAACAAATATGTAAGAATATATTTAGATATATAGAGTGAGAACAATGAGTGTTTCTCTCATGTAGCAGCTCATACAGTTTAACAACTATTGTGCTGGACACTCTGTTGCTTGGATTTGCAGTTGCGTGGTTCATAAAGTCGGGATTTACAAAACATTTTCGAGTCAGGACCCACATTAAAAAAAAAAACATGTTTCAGGCCGTTTGGCCGAGGCTGATGAAATCATGAAAACTCACCAGAGAACGAGCACGACCCATTTACGGTTGTAAACTACAGTGAAGAATCCATGCTGTAAATCACAGGACCGAACGGCCGCAGCTTCAAACAAAAGTTTGATGTAATATATTACATCAACACGCAAAAACATCATGCATCAGCCGCTGATATCTGTCGGTGTCATCTCTGCAGCCACATGAGGCACGAGTATTCACAGGACTCCTCAGCAGTACTCCACACACATGATTTATAATTACACTATCTGAGTCTCCACTGCACTTCTGTCAACACGGTTTGAAATACAGATGTTAGGAGATGTTAGGAGACTGAAGATAAATGAATATAGCTGACCTGGGAGAAAGCTGTAGGGACACAGAGACAAATACACATAGGTGGTGGTGGATGAGGACACGAGAGGACAGAGAGAGATGGACAGTATAAGGAGGATAGAATATTTGAGGTGAAAGCAGGATTCTTTGTGCGTTTACATTCCGGACAACTTGAGGCTCCGACGCACAAATGTTGCTACACGGGCTGAAAAACACACATTCATCCCTGTGCAGCCCGAGAGACTGCCTGTTGTAATTACCTCCTCTGCTCAGGCCTTTATGAAAGGGCAACAATCTGACACATCCACCGGTAACTGCAGCAGTAACACAAGGGGTGTTTTTAATAAAACCTATAAATGTTGTTTACATAACCAGAGAGTGAAAGGACATAGACATTAATACTCCCTGACAGTAATGCCTGCTGCTAATCTCTACATGTCTCACCAAAGGCCCTTTTCTTGGCTCAGCTGTGATAGTAACCTCTGAGACCGAGGCTTTAAGCACCACACAGTCAAGACAGATTTAGACCAAAAAAAACAAAAACCAACTGTGACTCGGAGCCATAAAGGAACCATGATGCAGTGGCTATATGTAATGTAATATAAAGTATTAGAAGTGTGCAAAGTACTGCGTGTGTTTTAATTATTATTCCTAACACCTTTTTTGCTATGCATATTATGGAATTTAAAAATGGGCATTTCATGGAGACGTACACAAATGCACAGTATGTAAATAGTATTATACTGTATTTGTAGTATTTATAAGAATGTGATACTAGAACAGCTGAAGGTAAATGAACATGAACATGAACGATGACAGCACAGTGGACAAAAGTGTATTTGTCATTTAATACTTCAAATCTACTTGGTACAATGGGGGTCTTTGCTTGGCAGCCATCTTGACAACACCCCCAAACATTTTCAACACTGACCAGGAAATAAAAACTGTCCAATGAAATCTGATAATAACCCTGCCGAGCCAGACTTACAGTATATACTGTATCTCTATGGATTTCTTTCAGCCAGTCATAATTATCTTACACTAAGCCCTGGATGACTGTTACGGTGCCGCTGCACAAATACTGTTGGGAGGAAAGTTGAAGAAAGTTCAAAGAAAAAAAGCACACAACAGCTAATGACATGTGTCGACTGTGTGATTGTACAATCCAAGCCTTCATCAAAACTAGATCCCTGGTTCTTATTGTTTCCTATAACTTGGCGAGTTTGAAAACCGACCAGAAGCAGCGTGACTCAGTTAATGCCAGTGTGACTTTTAGCTAAAGCCTATAGTCTCATTTATTCAAAGTCAAATTTCTGGCCAGCTGACAAATGTCACATATTCTTCCCAGTTCTGTGTCCACAATATACTGGGACACTACCCTGCTGGTACAAAGTCTGTTTCATGAAAACATCCAAGAAGAAGAAATAATGTAATGTAGTGCAGTGTTCTGGTGGCTATGCACCTGAACGGGTAGTGAAGTGTGTGAGGAGAGGCTCTCAGGTCGAAGGATGACCTTTTATTAAACAGCCACATTACCACATTACCATGTGGTAAAAATCTTCTAAAGTATTTCCAATAAATTAGACAACACGCAAACAAACAAGCATCACCTTGGTGTGCTGGCGTGATGTCTGCAGGTGTAATCAGTGCCATCCAGCTGCATCCTCCCCTGAGAGGGTGTGGCAACCTCCTCAGTGTTTCATTACCCAATCATAAAAACCTCACATGGTGTGTGTGTGTGTGTGTGTGTGTGTGTGTGTGTGCGTGTGTGTTTAAACAATGCTCAGATAGTCCGTTCAAGTGAAAGATCAAAAACAGCAGGACTCGGCCAGCTGATGATGAGTACAGTTAAATGCCCATATACGCCGAGTCCAAATGTGTTTCTGGGACAATTAAGAGGATTTGTATGAAGGACTGCCAGCACCTCAGCTGGTGCACGGCTTGAATAAAGTCAACAAGTCTTCATTATCGATGATATACGAATGCTGATTGAATGCACAGATGGGCTGATAAATAGTTTAATGATGAAGGCGAAAAGGGGCGAAAGCCAAAACAAAGCCTTTTCCTTCGCTCCACTCCGTTTTACAATACACTAACACGCGTGCAGTAAAGAGCAGGAATGTCAAAATAATATTCCACTGTATAAACACCAAGCCAAACCATATTCAGAGTCAATACTTCAGCTTTAATCTCACTGTTCTGTTGGAACATGTGGACCATTTATTTGCTGCCTTCTCCGTCCACAACCTGTTAGAAGCAGTCAACATCTCTGGAGTTTATTCGGAGCCACAATGACACGTGGCAGTTTTGTAGGGATGAAAAATATCCCCTAATATATGGAGAAACCCTATAGTTGTGAATTCAGAAACGGCATAAAACGCATATACACGTGTGCGTTTGCAATGAGGCTATAATATGTTTGGACAGAGCAGGATGCCAGGCTGTGCCCGTTAAAGGCTCTAATGTGGCGGTGGTTTCATGGTGGTTGGCACAGATCAGCAGGAAGAGGGCAAAAAGAGGGATATAAAAAAAAAGGCATGATGGAGTAAGAGGGAGGGAGGGAGGTCTGGAAAAAGAAGCTAAAGAAAGAGGGCTATAGTTACAGAGGCACACCGCAGGCATCAAACAGTGGTAGATGTATGAATTCTCTTTCTCTTTCTCCCTCTCCGTGTCCTCGCTCCCTCCTTCTCTCACTCTCCCCCTTCTCTCACTCTAGGGAAACGGCCCATTCGCAGTATGGTCCTAGAGTGTCCTCTCTCACTCCACTGTCACTCCCTCCTGCTCTGTCATCCAGTCTTTCCTTCCCATCGGGGAGAGACGGATCAAAACATTCCTGATTCCGCTTAACGCAGACCTCAGCAGTGTGTGTCAGGTGGGGGATTCACGCACACGCACGCATGACTTGTCTGTCTGTTAATATGAAGAAATGTTCTCGGTAAAGAGTCACACATACGATTAAGGAAGCAAGTACAGACAACTGAGTGCCGACAAATAACTTGAGATGTTTCATATTTCCTTTGCTGCAAAACAAGTCAGTTTGTGTGTGAGAGGAAAGAGACTTAATTAGCGAAACAAATGACTTGACCGCACCACATGACCTCCCTCTATCTGTCACTCAAAAAGCCTCTCGGACCCTTTACTCGTCCTCCTATCTCACTTATACACACACACACACACACACACACACACACACACAGAGACCCACACCAGCTCACAAGCGGAGCAGAGCGGATATTCTGGGTGGTGTTATTCCAGGTGTGGAGTCACTGAGGTCTCCATGCTGTGACCCTGTTATCCTGGGAAGAGGGAGAGTATTAGAGGCATGCCGGGAGAGGAAGAGACTCTATATCAAAAACACATTTTGCCCCAAGGCTCTATCACTGCAGCTATAAGGCTACAAATACAGGCATGTGATACTCTCTCTCTCTCTCTCTCTCTCTCTCACACACACACACACACACACACACACACACACACACACACACACACATATATATTTCCTGTGGGTGTATTTGCAGGTGCACAAATATGAGTAATTGCAATAAATAATGACCAGATACAAACTTCACCAGCAAATAATGTTTTGAAATTATTTTGAGATTTTGATATTATACTGAGAGATATTTCTGAGCATGTGTCGTTATAAATCATATTACTTCCTGAAACGTTTCGTGTCCCGAGTCTCATCTAGTGTTTGTTTCTTTCTCTCCATAGTTAGCACTGTCTCATTATGACCAATTAAAGCCTCAGAGAGGCTTAAAAAATAGAGTGGCATTGGCAAGAAAAGACAAAAAACACTGAAACATGGGGTAATAAAATGTATATATATATATTGCACACATCCATGTTTGGTGCATGTTTTAAACGCAGACATCTCTTAAGCGTAGTAATAAAACAAATTCCTTCAATCTGCACTAAATGCTAGTTAGCTCTGGGCTGGACGTGGAAGGCAGGCAGGGAGCAGAGAGGCTTACTGGACGCCTTCGCTGCCAAATTCTAACGACTTGGTTCTTTGATTAACAAAAACGGCTAAATGGTTCCAGTCGAGCCAGAGAAAGAGAAAAGAAATAAAACGCCGACATCTAAGAGATGAAAATAACCGTTGTTCTCCGTTTTAAAGAGGCACGTGTGCTGGGGTTGGCCCGAGACGTCAGTTACGAGCTGCAGATGTTTGTATGGTTTTTTATGATTGTTGTTATTTTCAAATTGTGGCATTTCCGTGATGAGTTTGCACTCGTTAGGAGAGAGTGTGTGCTCGTGTGGGTACGTGGGGGTGAGAGAGACAGAACCATCTAAACGGCTTAATTAACCATAGTTGTAATCGGTGTGCTCTTTAGCAGCTCGTCACACAGTCTAATCACAGGAAACTATACAGGCTGTTGCACGCGAGGATCGACAAACTATAAAATGCACTCTCTGTCACATAAATAAATACACACACCTATGCATTGTAAAATTATCTGGCTGTGAACAATAAAAGGTACGACACACACACACACACACACACACACACACACACACACACACACACACACACACACACAGCTTGGACTCTTCATGCGGTTATGGTTATGAGAGGAGAAAATGTTTCACCTCTTCTTCACTAAAGCCATAAAAACAGCACCTGCCTGCATGTTCCTGACCCAAAGTGTATCCTGCTGCCCCATGCCTGTCTAAATGAAGAATAAAGAGGCAATGAGATCAGGAGATAAGTTGTTTTGTTGCTAGGCGACACTATAAAACACATTGCAATGGCATTTTAGCACCTTCTCACTTAATTGAGGTTTGCTGCCTTGCTGAAGGGCACAACCTCAGGGTCAAAACTGTCACATTCAAGTGGCTTTAAGCAGTTGGGGCCACCCTGCCACTAATCACCCCGCATATACTGTATATGTAAATCACCCAGGTGCAGTGTGTAAATGATGAAATAAGCATGTTGTCTTGGCGACAGTGTTTTCTGGACACAATGAACCCGGTTAACAGTGCGATCAGTGCCAACAGATGAAGACTTCACTTCCTCATATTATGACTCAGCTTTGTAATTAATATGTCTTAAACCGGCCGGAGAAATGCGAGTGCATCTCCCGCTGACTCGTGTCAATATGCCCGGAGCCATCTCAGCAGAGCGTTTGACTTTTGCTGACCTGATCTAAGTTCAAAGTTAGTTATTTACAGCTCCGGCTACATTAAGCATTCAGCAGATTATCAGGAAGGACTTCTTGCCTTGTTGAAATCCCACTTTTCCCACAACAGTGGGAGTGAATGTTCTGAAACTATGGCACAATGTAGTAAGTTTCCATCCCTGTTTAGTCCTGTTTGGCACCTCACCTAACATAAAGGCTATAGACAATGGTTTGTTTGAATTCAATGGAAATTTATAGAGATGGTGACACAGTTTTTGTAATCGCTGTTCAACCACGTCACCAAATAATATCTATGGGCAATTTCACGCAATGCAGTCCAATCTAAAAAAATCTCTCATCACCACATCTGAGTATGACAGTGCAAGATATGCATTGTTTTAAACTGCATCTGTAATGAGGTGAAAAGTTAAACCGCATGATTAGCCTGATCCAGACTAACACTTCTGTACAGAAGTCATCTCCTCTCAGAACTGAACTGATGACAACTGCCGCATCTGCTACAAAGAAGGAACCGATGCAGTCAAAAACTGGCCAGTACTTCTGAGGGTGCTCGCCATGCCAGCGCTGAGCGGCTTCAAACACATTATGAGGCATTATGTAATGTTTTGGCTGATAATAACGCTCCTTATTAACGGCGGAATACAAACAGCTCCAGAATGTGTCATTGCACCAGGTTGTCGGACGATGAGTCAGGACTCGTAAAGGTTTCACACAGTTGACCAGAGCAAACTACCTCTCAGCTACAGGACTCAGCTCATGTTATGGATCTTCAGAAACAAAATAAATCACATGTGACAGTCCTTTCGATTCTCCGTTTTTAAAGATAACATTTTTTCCTGATAATTCCTTTCATTTACATTCAACGATTGTACCAGTTTTGAGCTGCAGCTCTTCCATCCACCAAAACATTAATGGTGGCTCACTGGATGGAACAAGTGTTTTCACTCTTACCTTTAGCAATGATAAAAAAAAAACCTTATATATGCAGTGAAATCATCCTACGTCGTATTTCACGCATTTTAGTTTGATCTGTTTAAAAATAACGACGTGACAGACTGTGTAATGACAGGTGACACCCTGGCTTGGCTCAATAATGCATTTTTGATCTGTGAATAAGGACGAACCCGAGGCCAGTCCAGCACTTTCAGGCCGTAACTCAGAGCTGCCGAGAGCTCTTTTCTGGCGGCGTATATCTATGTGCACGTACAGTATGTGTGCATGTGCTCATGTGTATGAGACGAGCTATGGCAGCCAGAGCAGGAGTTCAACTTGAATAACATCCGAGGAGCACAGAGGCCTGAATAAACGGCGTCAGGTCCAGAACCGGCTCGTAAAAAAAAAAGATTCAATAAATGTCATAGAGCCATCAATTTCCATCAAGCGTTTCAGTAAATACCACGTTTTCAATGGAAGGTTAACTTTATGAAAGGGAGCAGGGGTCACTTCACTCGGATGATGAGTGACTCTCGGCCAGCATAAGCAGGATGTGCTAGTCTGCTTTGCAGTGCTGGCACAACTGCAGATAGGCACTGAGTTTGAGTTACGACTCTCCCAGTGGAGTCATATGGAGAATCAGTTCCCGTTTGGGATTCAGCCTCCCGGGACCAGCAGCGGGGGCCATGAGGGAGCCTTGTATCTACAGGGAGGCAGATGGATGAAGCTGCATGATGCGTTGCTCTATTTCCACTTATTAGTCTCACTACACTTTATCTGCTGTAGCACTAAACCACCTCGTCCTCTGAAAACATCTGAATGACACATTTAAAGATATCACTCCTAACATCTTGGAAATGCACTATATGCTCTGTAACCATTGTGTTGTATGTAGGTCTCTCACTCTCTCTTTCTCTCTCTCTTTCTCTCACACACACCCCTTCGTGCCACTTCCGCCATAAAAGCCTTGGCAGTGATCCACGTGCCCATTAGCACGCGCTAAATAACTGTTAACAATGCATTACCCAGACTCCGATGCCCCGCCACTTCTCCCCTGCACCGCGTCGCTTCAAAGCGCACAGGTAATTATGTCAAAGGTTTTTAATAAACAGCCTATTCAGCGCGCAGTGGGTTACGCCCACCATCATTTGGGAAACGACACTTGCTTTAACGGCCTGGACTCTGATTGGCTGAATCGCGGCCAACGCTGTGCGGAATCGCCAGGTGAGCGCACGTGACTGCCTCATTAAGGCTAATTTATATTTATGGTCAAATCTGTGATAGCCAAAAAGGATTTTATGATGATTATGATTATGGTGATTATTGTTATTATTATTAATGTTGTTGTTGTTGTTATCGACTTGAATTATCATTCAAGACAAATTTTGTCTTGAGTGAACAATATATTAATTAATTAATCAACTTATTTACACTGGTTAAAAGAACGTATAATAATATATAATAGTATGTAATGGGCCTGTGCTTGCAGCTTATAACATACGAAATAAAGCACAAGCGGAAAGAAATAACAGAAAATAGACGAAACCCCATTCAAGGCCTGAGAGTTATTTCCACTTACTCGTGTTCATTAAAGAAGGGACCGAGCTGCCAGACTAACAAATCCACATTGGAGCGAATCTAAGAGGTCGACGACAGAAAGTTTCTCACTGTGCTCAGAGCCAATGCATCTGCAGCGTTAGTGAGTCACAACTCGGCCTCAAACAAACTCAACTGGCCCCTAACTTTATAGATAAGCTGATTGCACTAATTCAAAACGCTCTTGGCCATAAGGCCAGGCAAGCTGTTTCGTTAGGTGACGTTAGACCGCCTGTAGCCACATGGTCAAACATCACATGTGGAGCCTGGTGTGGTACAGAGTTGTTTTCAAAGTATCAGCGGGTCCGTTTTATTGTCTTTATTATTCTGACGCCTGTGTTAATCTTTCTAAATGTCATGTCAGTGCTGTAAATTATCATTATTACGTTTCCAGATATGAAAGAGTCGCAGGCTGCAGCGACAGCAGATGATGATCTGTAACATGCAGGCATCAGTGCACCTGTTAACGAAAAACTACACAATTACACACACACACACACACATATTGATGTGATTTAAAATGCATGTATTCTCTCCGTATTGCAACAGCAGATACCACTGCAGCCGTAATGTGTTTCTTTGTTAGGACTGTGTGAAGACACCGGTTCATTATTAATCAGACTGCTCCAGGGAAGAGCTGTAGGCCTGGGTGGTGTTCTGCTGTAGGAGAATATTTACCCACACTATTAAAGGGCAGATCAATTATTGCGTATTTCAAACTATTATTCTCTGCCAGTGAATAATAATAAAAATAAATACGTAGAATTGCTATATTATTATTTACAACATTAACGGTTATTATTATTATTTTTTTATTATTATTATTACCATTATTATTATTATTATTGTTGCTGTTGTTGACAATAACAGAAATATGTTTTTATCTCTTTATATTACGTACATTAATTGCCTATACAAATTTAAATAACACGGGCTAAAAATATGATTTTCACATTTTATTATATGCTAAAATCACAAGCTATTATGATACAAACTAAAATATTATGAACTGTGCAGAGATTTTTCTTTTATGTGGGCCCATAGGCTGACTGTAAACTACAATAGAACTGGTGCAAAGAGCCACTCGTCGTAAACATCGTGTTATTATTAAACCTGTATTTTGATTATCTATATTTTTAAACAGCTGAGATCAAACACTGTGGCTCTAAACTTTCATGCCGAATAGAAACCACGTTATGTTTCAAACATTTGACTCTCGCGGGATGATAGAGAAATATGACATGTTTAAATGCCTCGGGGAAGAAAAACACAGGCCGTTTGATCTGATATGGTCCACGCGGATCTGGGCACTGATCTTCCGCTTGACGTCCAATCATATACACGGTGTTTACGCCAGCTGGCGACGGCGACGTGTTGTTTATTTAACCAGCAAACCACGAGAGGCCTTGAGCTTCACGCGCTGCCTTGTAGGAGCCATTAACGGAGATTTTAAAAACAATCATTCAAGTCGGATGTGGATAATAGTGGTTGCTAAGTAACCGATTGATAGGTTAATTACAGCTGAATACATTTTGCGAAAGTTGCGTTTTCATCTTCCGTAATTAAACTCTAAACTGAGACACTCACGCGCACGCGCATTAAAGCCACACTAGCTCGTTTATTTGTATCCAGGTTGTCCTGCTCCGCGTGTTACAGCCTCCGCAAGCGCCCACATACACACCCACACACACTCCCCGCGTGACCGCACGGTGGTTGACGCTGCCTTCAGAGTGCGCAGGATTATTTCCAAGCGGACACGAGAAGAGAGAAACCAGCGCATCTCTCAATTCACTTCACATGGTTGTGTTTGAAATGACTTCCACCACGCTCCAACTATCATGTCTTAATTAGGACTAAACATCCCGGAGTCCATATTGGCTTAATTATACACTGGAGTCTGGTTGATATACTGTCTTTACTTCCTCACATAATTACCAACAGTCTGACACCAAAACAACACCATAGCCTTATGATAAGAATTTATTAGAATTAGACAGACAACTTGTGCATTTGGCTGCATGGGCTGAGTCAATGTTTGTTATTCTTTTGTTTTAACATTGCGGTTATGATGATGAACTTAAAGCAAAATGATTGTTTTTATTTGAGTGAAAGTGCAGCTTTTTCGCAGCTTCGCCCTGATGCTGCTTTGCGGAAGATTTGTGTTGCAGTGAACCTGGGATTGGAATTTATTGTTAGCGCTGAAGTCATGCATGCTGTCTCTGAATCCAATCAATCGTTTATGCATTATTTATTTATTATTTAGAACTGGCCACAGTGTGATTGTCGCGTGCGTATACGGACCCAGGGGATGTTAAGAATGAATCATTTATAACAAGATCTGTGCTACATAAATCGTAGTCGGACATGACATTTTTTATTAAGTCTGAGGAGTGCATAAAATAATACGCACAATGTACATATACATTCTATCTATACAGGTGGGTGAACATAGGGGTACCAGCAGCCGTATTTATTTTGGCCTCGCGTGCACAGTTGTATGATGATGATCACATACATAAACACATATCGAGGTCATCCTTGTGTAAGAAAAGCATGTTTTGCAGGGTGAAGCCTGTATGAGTGAGAATTGTGAACTAACTGTGCACTAACCACGTCTGGACGGTGGGTGAAATGCATGCAATGGCACGAGAGATGCTCCTCGCGCTCCTGCGCCCTGAAGACACGATTCATCCGCCAGTTCTACTTTTACCACCTAAGGCGGCACGAGCAGGCCCCTCAGCAGGCGGGACCAGGGGAAGTTCCGGGGGGCTGTGACTAATCCTGATTGGCTGCCCTGTGCTGTGATTGACAGGTCCCCTTCTCCGGCGCTCCTCCAGGGTCTAAGTAGTTGACACTCTCCAAAAGTGCGCACGGCTCTGACGGATAACGGAGACTCGACCACATCTCCTCTCGGTCCCCTGCGCTTCCTGTGCTGTCCGCCCAGAGGACGGATAAGCCGTCCCACCCAAAGCACCACGCTGTCATCGTGGATTCTCTTGTTCTGTGAGACTGCGCGTGTTTTGAACTTTTCTTGCTCCTCGCGACCCCGTCTCCTGCCTCTCGCTCCTCCACCTCCGCACCGGGAGAGACATGGCAGAGAAGCGGCGGTCCCCGTGCGCGCTCAGTGTCAAGGCTCACGCGTTCTCGGTGGAGGCGTTGATCGGAGCGGAGAAGAGACGCAGGACGGACGGAGAAGACGCCGTGTCCCCGGGCTTCGAAGACGGAACCACCGTGTCTGATCTAAGCGGGAGTCCGGTGCCGCGGGCTGAAAGAGCCTGCACCCGCGACCAGGGCAGCGAGCCTGACTGTGCAAGCGACGGGTCCCGTAAGTAAACAACAACAACAACAACAACAATAATAACTATAATTATACACGAGGTGGCACCGTCACCTGCTTCAGATTATGCAACATATATCCAAATCACTCACGTCCACTGCAAAGCCGAAATAAATCTTTTCAAATACAGTACATACAGTACAAATTAAATCATACCGTGTCACTGCAGCCTGTGGTTTGCAAACCTTTTTATTTTCTATATTTCAAATGATTTTACCCTTCAGCCATGGGCCGTGTGCATTTTAGTCCTGTTGCTGTGTTTTAAGGGGGGAAAAACTTTGCTTTTATTAAGTCATCTGAGTCCAAATATGTAGATTATCAATTAAACAGTGGCAGTCGACGGTGAGAGCCACGCAGTGGAAATGTGATATCATCGGCTCATATCACGGCCCTGGTCTTGTAAATATGAGTGTGACTAATGTGAGACGCTTTATGAGTTGTGTTGCAATCATAAACACGCCAATTAGCAGCGCGTAAAGGCAGGGAGAGTGCCACGGCGCGCGCGCAGAGAGGCCTGCAGAGACAGAAACCCACGGGCCCGTGACAAATTACCGTTTCAACCCGCTGCTAATGTAAAATACCTTTTGGCTGGGGCTTTGCCTTTGTGTTAGTGTGGCTTGTTAGGCCCATGTCTAATGTGCATAAATTTCCTACACTGCGCCATGCAGGCCTGTGCCGGGCAGCGCAAATAACAACAGCTCTGAGACACACCAACACTGTGCTGACCTGTCTGAACGTACTCTCTGCATTCAAACACAAAATCGTTATTAAAACCAGCGATGCTCTCTAACGGCCGAAGCTGTATTTTCCAACTGGATCATAATATACGGCGGTGTTATATGAGCAGTAATGAGTGCGGAGTAGTTTGGTTTAAAGAGGCATATATTACTGTAGTTTTCTTACAGATTCGGATCTTTCAGTGCAGCAGAATTCAGCATTTATAGCTCCACTTAAAATATATATTTGACCTGCTTAAAATAATAACTGTTTGATAACTTATATACTGTGTATAATTACTCAGACTTTCACTGGCTGCTGAAAAGAGTCACTGCAATATGAAGGTGGGCAATAAGTCACATTCAGATCCAGACATGTGTGAAATGTTGAAACCTGTTCTGTACAGTATATTCTCCTGCTGCAATGCCCGCGTGCGCTTCCAAAACCTTCCCCTGTTCACACTCTCTTTTTCCCCCTGTATGAGATACGACTAAACGTCCGGTCTAATCCGTGGCCCTGAGTTATGCTTACGCGTTACAATTAACGACGTGCTGATCTCCCCTCCACTCCATTTCCGGTGCAGCGGACAGCGAGGACGCGCTGCTGGAGAGCCCGCAGCCCGAAGCGAAGCGCGCGCCGCCGGTCACCGGCCCCGGAGAGGAGGCGCGCGTGGACCTGCAGGGATCAGACCTGTGGAAACGGTTCCACGAGATTGGCACGGAGATGATTATCACCAAGGCTGGACGGTAAGACCGAGCTCATGCCGAGATTGGGAGTAAAAAAATATGTCAATAATAAAAATAATACAAATAGAGTAAATAATAAACCAAGAGCAATCCACTATATTATTATTATTATTTTATTATTATTATTATTATTACACTGTAAAGTCAAAGTGACTGCGCTGTAAATCCACGCAGGCTGTGGAAGTTGCGTTACAGTGCTGATGATTTATTTGGTCTCTCTGACAGGCGGATGTTCCCCGCAATGCGGGTAAAGATCACGGGCCTGGACCCACACCAGCAGTATTACATCGCCATGGACATCATCCCCGTGGACAACAAGCGCTACAGGTGAGACACGCCAAGTCACAGATGTGATGCGGAAGCTGGATGTAAACATCCTCAGGCGCAGAGGCCACGCGCACGCACACACACACACACACACACACACACACACACACACACACACACACACACACACACACACACACACACACACACACAGATGTCCAACAGCAGTGGGGATGTTGCATTCATTTCATCAGTCTTAATTTAGACCCTGCGCACACTGCTCCTGAGACAACCCAGGTTTTTTTCAGTTGTGCAACCCCAGTGCTCTCTCCACAAACGGCGCCTGGCACCGGTGTTGTATCACGGCGGTTTTGCCGTCCCTTTTGGAAAAGGCCTTTTGGATCTCCACCCTACAAGGTCAACCCAGCAAATGTCGTTAGAATGCACAATAAAACAGCGTGTTGTAAACGCAGCCAAGTCTTTGCATGCTTTAGTAGGTCTGTCATTTCAAACCTTAAAAAACACACACACATACTCTTGTGTGGTGTGGTGGAGACAAACAGCGATTCAGTCACTCTGACAACAAGATGTTGCATTGTGTTCATGTCCCAAACCTCACTGCGCGCACAGTTCAGGAGAAGCTCTTGTTCCACAGCAGACTGATGCGATATGCATCCAGCATCATTTTAAGTTCTGACATATGGGATATTGTAATAGTGTGTAGCGTAAATAATTCTGATTAGTGAGGAAGTAGATTTGGACGCAGCCGATTGGTTAATTTGTCCAATTAAAATTTAGTACTGAGGAAAAATGTGTTTGAGCTGTTGCTTTTTATTATAAGAAAATAAACGTATACATTTACGAGCATAAGCCAATCAAGTGAAACGTGATGTAATTATTGTACGACTGATACATGTGACTGACTTTCATGGAAATTAAATTTAATAATTATTACTACTGATGAATATTAATCACCATTTTTTTTAAAACTTAACATAAAACGAAAGAAAAGAAAATGTGAGACACTGGGCTCATTTGCCTATGTGTGTTTGATTTGTGAAGGTACGTGTACCACAGCTCCAAGTGGATGGTAGCGGGGAATGCGGACTCCCCTGTGCCGCCCAGAGTGTACATTCACCCGGACTCCCCGGCCTCAGGAGAGACGTGGATGCGTCAGGTGGTCAGCTTCGACAAACTGAAGCTCACCAACAACGAGCTCGATGACCAGGGACACGTAAGTGCCACAATAAGGCCTCTGAACATGTTCCTATATATTATATTATATTATATTATATTATATTATATTATATTATATTATATTATATTATATTATATTATATTATATTATACTCTTAAAATTAAAACGACATGATTCTATAAAGCATGAAAAGCCTGCCAAATATTTTTTTGCAATAATTACAATACATAGCACAATATAATTTTTTATCACTTTGTGTCTGTGTATCTCTGTGCCCACTTGTGTGATCATTATCCAAAGATGTGTTTTCTAGGTGTGAATGTCATAAATGTGCTGTGTTATTGTAATTTGAGACTGACAGAGTAACTTTCCCTGACTGTTCAGATCATTCTGCACTCAATGCACAAGTATCAGCCAAGGGTCCATGTGATCCGCAAGGAGTGCGGAGAGGAGTTATCCCCAGTGAGAGCCATCCCTGCTGGGGAAGGCACGTGTACCTTCTCCTTCCCTGAGACTGTGTTCACCACCGTCACAGCTTATCAGAACCAACAGGTAGCACAACAAACAGCCATACAACTATATCTCCCCTTTATAGCAGCACAACCAGATTAATCCAGCATACTGATATAACCACTGAGGCCAATACTCATACATTTACAACATGCAAGTGCTACCACTCCCCTATTTCTAATTCATATTGTTTGTGTTTTTTGTGCCTGATAAAGGTTTAAAATACCAAGGTCACATAATCATGTTTAAGACAAAATGGAACAATAAGTATTAAAAAAAAACTGAAGAATTTTAACTATTGCATGATGATAATATGACTTTGGTCTGGTGAGAGTGTGAGTCTACATAAATGTCTGTCTGTGTGTGTGTATCTTGTAAAAACAACAGATCAAATGTGAGAGAAACTAGTTTCCTTAACGTGTTAAAGTCAGTGTCTTTAGTTAAAGGAAAGTGCCACTTTAGGACTTTTGCACAGCATCTGTCAGTGTGAGCTTTGAAGTAAGATGTTTGCTGGGACTGTCTGACCCACAGTGCATGATGGCTGAAGCAAGAACATGTTGGCGATGCCTGTAAAAGTCCCTTTGGATGTGGGTCACAGAGCAGGGCCTTAAATACCACCCGCAGCCAGGGCTGCCCCAGAGACATTAACCAAGATGCAAACAGCTGCAAAACTAACTGCTAATTACACACATGCACATATTTATTTACGACCTGAGTGAAATATTATTGCAGTTTTTTAAAAGCTTTTTCCATTACAAAAATTGTTATCTTGGACTTTGCACTAACAAAGTATTTGGAAATAATGAAGCGTCTTTCTTTGCCTTTCAGATTACAAGGCTGAAAATTGACAGAAACCCGTTCGCTAAGGGCTTCAGAGACTCTGGCAGAAACCGGTGAGCTAATTTCAACCACAGAGATTTTCACATTATCTACTGCATTAGGGTAATGCGGGATCCATGATTGCATTATATTCTGGCTTGGTTGTGGTTTTTGTCACGGCTATTTCAGTCTGATTTAATGGGCAGCGAAGCTATGTTTATTTTTTCCCCTCACGGAAAATGTGCAACAGCCTGCTATTAAATCTGTGCCTAATGGCAGGAGAGGATTGACTCAACTTAACTGAACATATGGGCCGTATAGTATTATGGACGCATCATATTAATTGGCGATGCATTTTCATTTAAACGTGCTAACTTTAAAGGCACATTAATTTCTACTATCGCATAGTTACAGGCCCGTGCCTCCGGGGGGCGGGGGGCATCCAACCTCAACTGCAAACCTAAATGGAGCGTCAGATTCCAGCCAGCCTCGTCACATAAACATCAACAGCAAATAATAAAAGCCAAGAGAAAATCTGTATAAACACATTTCTAAACATATATAAACACAGCATTAAAACAACACGGCAGTAAAAGCCCAACAGTCTCCAAACAGCCACTCCCCCGAGGCCTCTGAGAAATCATTAGAGATGAGGGCAGAGGAAGGGGGAGGAGTGAGGGGGAACGTGTGTGACAGAAACGTCTGAAAGCTAGTAAGGTAGAGAACGGCAAACTGGATAAGCGAGGGTCCCTGACAGCTGACCCTATAAACGTTAAGCCCAGGAAAGTGGGGAAAAAAAGGCCCTCCCCTTCAATATTACAGGAAGAGTTAAGCTGTTTGCAAAGTAAACTTGGGCTCTGATAGGCTACTTTGGTGCACATGGAGTCGCTCCGGGCAGCTTGTCTGAATTATCACCGTGGCTACAACCCTGCAGGGGGGAGGACTTTTATCCTCACGCTAACGAGGGGTAACAGAGGACTTGCATTACTCCGCCACAGCAACCTTGTGCCCCACCTAGAGGAGGAGGGAGTCGCAGGTTCGGGGGGGGAGGGGAGTCCCACCTCATAAAGCCTTGCTGCGGCTTCCTGCTCCTTCGTCCTGATTCGCCCGTAAAAGCCGTGTGAAAGCAATTACCTCAGAGCACCCGGCCAGCAGCAGCCAATCGCAACATGGCGTTTATGCCCCTCATTACCTGCGGTCTCCATGGCGATTGCGGGTGAGGCCCCAATGCCGACTAAGATGGCCGCCAGGTGGTTGGTGTAATGTAAGACCCAGAAGGCATGCTGGGATTGACTAAAGAAAGCCAAGGACACGGAAGTTCTGCTCCAGATGATTTTGGGAGGATTGGTTTGTAATGCACATGTGTGTGTTTTAACATGTGTGTGTGTGTGTGTCTTTGTGTGTGCGTTCTGCAGGATGGGTCTGGAGGCTTTGGTTGAGTCATATGCGTTCTGGCGTCCATCTCTGCGAACACTCACATTTGAAGACATCCCTGGCATGGCCAAGCAAGGTAAACCAAACTAACATCAGACATCTGGATACAGGATTATTTCACATCACAAAACATATCTGACGAACGACAATATCTTTGACCTCTGACCTCTGGCAAACAGATTACACCGTAGACGTGCTGATTTTATGTTCTGTTTTCTGCCTCTGTGTTTAAAGGAGTGCCTGGAGCTCATGGAGGAGTTGGAACATCATCTCACTTGCTCTCCACGTCTCCATGCTCCTCTCCTTTCCAAGTTTGCCCTCTCAGCCCACCTGACTACAGCTGCAGTCGACCGACACACCCGCTCCATCGTTTCAGCAGCCCCTCAGAGTCCTACCCCTCTCCCAGGGCACCAGCTGCGTATGAGGGCGAGGGATTCTGTTCCCTGCCTCTCCCTGCCTCCCAGCTCAGCTATCTGTCCAACCCCACCACGCAGGGCTACGCCGGCCTCCGCCTCCACACACCACCCTACAGCCTCTACGGCTACACATTCCCTCCCTCACCACGCCTCGCCGCCGGCCCTGATAAAATGGCCGCCACTGCCACTGCAAATCATCAGAGTCCTTTCCTGGGCTCGTCTTCTGGCGGGACTCTAACGGACAGTCTGGGCGTGCTGAGCGGAGGACAGCAGGGCTTTCTGTTTGACTCTCGGACACTGGGACTGGCAGGTACCCAACCTGGAGGTGGGGCCTCGCAGGTCACTGCCCACATGGGCTGAATTTGATTCTGCGCCTGCAGGGTTGTCACGACAACAAAACAACACCCAGGAATGGGTGTCAGTTGCTTTTGGTTCAACAAACTGATCGTCCATGTGCTGAACAGGCACAGAGACGAACTGTGGACATAGAGAAGAGTGACAGATCAAGGCCTTACTTCCTGTGAGCACCAGCTTATCAAAGCTCCTATTAGTGAAGGGAATATTTCTTATCTTTCAAGCTGCAGTGTTCACTAATGGAAGAAACGTCCTGCGGTTTTCATTAACCAGTGACTGAACTGGAACTGAATATGGACTGGGCAGACAGAGTGCTGGCCCAGGCACTCGAAGCAAGCACTTCAACCCCTGGCAGGAGGCCCCGAGGCAGTAACTCTTACACCCACGCAGTGTTCTGCATGGCCTCTATGATCTTGCAGACTCTGACTTAAGGGATAAATTGACTAAATGACTTGAGTCAATTAAATTCTTTGTCATTACATGGCCTGGTGGTGTTGGATTAAATAATATCCAAAGTCCATTAAGTAATATGCACTACAGGGCAGAGCTATTTCACCCCTCAGACTAACATACACAAACAAAACTTTTACACACAGCACTAGGTATGTCGTAGAATAATATGACATCATCATGACCATTAGAGAGCAAGGAGGACATCCTGTGGTAACTATGGACTGGTGAGAATAAAGCTGTGGGATGGAGCAATGGATGATAAACTGATCTATATATTGTGTGTCGGGTTTGATAGATGACGCAGCTGTTTGAATGTCAGATGGAAGAACGTCTTTGCTTGTGTGACACAGATGTAACTGCACATAATGGCTCTGTATATAGCAAAGGAAGGGAGGAGAGATGTGTATATAAAGGGCTGTGTGACCCTTCGCACTTATAACCCCAACGCACCTGCTTCTGCTCTTTAGACTGGGTCAGGTAGACAACGGCCGACCCTGAACTTCACCCACAAGCTTTTCTTTGCCAGCATGTGCTATGTCGGCATGTGTTGGCCTTTTCGAGCCAAATAAAATATATCTATTCATGACACTGTGTTCACATGTAGCCTAATCAATGATTTCAGATGGTGTGGTAATGTATTGATGGGCGTATGTGAGTTTTCTTCACACATTCACAACACAATCACAATATGACATTTCCTCAAGAAAAAATATGCTTATGTATTTTGCACTTAAAGATTCTAAGTGGACACACACACACACACACACACACACATACACACACACAGAGCCATGCAATCAATACAGTACCGGTAAGTCTGCTCAATATACTTAATTAATTCACGTGTGTACTATGTGACAAGACTAAAATTAGGTTTAAGATGTTTATCATTTATTTGTGATGGTTTAAGTTAGGGGCTAGGGAATGCATTATGTCAATGAGTGCCCTCACAACTAAACAAGGACCAATGTGTGTGTGTGTGTGTGTGTGTGTGTGTGCGCGTCACTGCGTGAGTCTGTCTGTGTGTGGCAACAGGTGGTTGAGTTGTCAGCGAGTGTGTGACCTCACAGTCTCAAAGTTCATGCAGATCCATGAGAACTGACCCCCTCCTCTCGCCACAGTCATACTACTCTGCTGAAAGCACAGGCCAAGACTGTTCAGGGAGCTGCCACTCACAATTTGTAATTTTAACCTATTTTAACACCTGAACAAGCACAAATAACCAAAGTCTCCAAACAACAGGACGAGACGTGAAGGAACCACTGGATTAGCCTGCTAGTCTGTCTGAACCCTGGACTCACACTCCCACACAGGAGAATGAAACAACAGAAGACACCACAACTAACAGCCACACAAAAGCAAGACACAAGACAGGATCCAAATACATGGTGGGAAGCAAATCTGTATCATCTGCATTATAAGATGCAATGCATTTCTCTCTATGGGCACGTGCAGTTAAAATGCATGACATGAGTCTTGATATGAGGTACAACACGGTGGCGCTGCACTTGTTCGTACATTTCCCCTCAGCTGTAAAGCAGATCAGCTGATCAGGCTTTGCAGCTGCTGACTCATCACTCACACACTCAATATTTCATCTATTTCACTTTCCCCAAATATTCATCTCTGAGGTTGCTGACTCTGTCCTGCTGTCGCCCGTTTCCTCCTCAGCTCCTCTGTTCCCCTCCCCTCAGGTGTCTCCTGAGGAGAGGAACACATGTGAGGTTGGGGGGGTGATGGAAGTGGGGGAGGGGAGCTTTTTTTAGAACCCAGGAATGATTGGCTTGTTGTGTCTGAGTGACAGGGGATGGGACCCCTGCCTTGTGTCTCTGTACCACACACACACACACACACACACTACAATGCTCATTTATACGCAACACTTGTTGAGGCTCCTTCTCTCTGTCACTTCCTTTAAAAACTGTGTTTTTTTTGGAAGTCCTGTCCTGCAGTGTGTAAATGAGATGAGTTTAAAGCTGCACAGCGTCTCTCTCACTCACTCACTCCTGCATGGTGCCAGTGTCCTGTGATTCTCGGCCGAGGTGGGGACATTAACACTTGTGTATGACCATGTGCCGACGTGACAGAACTGACACGCTATCCCGCCAGGAGGGGGGCTGGAGACAGCAGAGGTTAGGCACAGCATTTGTGCGTTCATAATTTGTTGTTGAGGACATTTCTATAATCATCTAATATTCAGATACTCAAGCTTTAATCAGAAATAAAAGTTACACAAAGACTTTTCCTTACTTTAATCCAAACGGGCTGTGCCATATGGACGTCTGTGCTATGGTTTTAACTCGGTGAATTTCATGGCAATCTGTCAAACTGATTTTAAAATTTATGTGCAGATGGAAACTTCGGTGTGAAGGTGGTGAAAGAAAAAAGGTCGGCAGGTCACCACAGTCGGTGGGGTTTATCCTCTGGGGACAGGGAAGAATCCTAACACGTTTCATACCTTCCCTTTATAAAGCTAGTTGTCAATTTTGCTCAAAGCATACATTCGAAAGAAGGTTAAACATTAAATTACCAATTTTATAAATGAATAATCCTAAAACAGCAGACACACAATCAGACCAATCACCAATGTCATCATCTTCAGTCCCCATTCAAATGCACCAAAAATAATTATAATATCTGACACACAAGCAATGCCAATCATTTCTCCTCAAAGTTAACTCCAACCTATTCACAACTTTTCTACAGACAAAAAACATTTTCATCCAAAATTCACTCTGAGTGTTTGCTGGTTCTCCTCCACAGGGAGGAGAACAGGGTTTGGCATGTAACTCTAAAAGCCTCTTTGTTTTTGACCGGTATTTTAATGTGCCATCACGACAAATGTCACAGTCATACAAAACACTGTGTTCATGTGTCATCCCAACATGTATTTCTATTATTATCTAAAGTCGACCACGCTGACTTACTGTGAACATTAGCCGCGTATAAATACGCACTTAGCAGCGCGGCCAAAGCATCTCATCGTGACACGGAATATTCCCAGAGCGCCGAGGCGTCAAATCAAAGCTGAGAGATATCGGTCCTCATTCTACAGCGTGTTTGCATGCGTGTATTTGTGCCAGCTCAGGCGCACAAATATAGACGCGCTCTATAAAAGAGAGAGATGAATGAGAGAGACCAGGGGAAAGAGAATGTCCTGGGTGTGCTGGCTCGTGTACGTACACACGAGTGCACAGTCCGTCTGGATCATGGTTACACCATTAAGACGTTTTTCCACTTGCTGCTGAATATTACAAGCTGCAGCCACAGTGTTTACACAAACAGTTTCCACATTAACATCCATGTTAGACTGAATAATACCGAACATACAAGAGTGGGTTAAATGACTGTGTAACACTATGAGCTCTGTTGAACAAAGGCATAAGGAATAATGCTGCTAAGCTGGGAAAAGTGCTGATTTGCATTGATTTAAAATGCTTCCCATGTACAGTATTATGGTCTGTGGCATTCTGTGAGTCTTGGCATAAGTGGAGTAAACCTATTTACCATTTCTTTCCGCCGCACCCGCTCCCTTCCTTCCCTCAGGGTCAGGCAACCCTGAGCACTCATCACAGAGGCTAGTATTTGCATAGAGGCCAGTTGTGTGGTTTTAGACTCCTGTGTGATTGAAGGGAGCATTAACATAAGGGCCGGCGGCAGCACCACGTGGTCGGGCGTGCAGCGAAGGGAGTTATGGCACCACTGTGCGTGACCGAGCATAAAAAAGTTGGAGGTTCCACAGGTGAGGTCATATTGGGCAGTGACAAAAAGAAAAAGATCCATAGAGCACAAGAAACCCTGATGAGCGTCATGTATGAATTACAAATGGCGGTTTAGATGAACCTATCTAGAAATAAAGGAAAATTTCTCTGATGGAAAAATGCATTTCCAAAGACCTGCATTTGAATATTGGAGCACTGAGGCTCTTTTGCCCTTGCTGCAGTTCCAGGAAGTGCACCTGTGCTCTGGGGGGGCTTCAGCTGGTGGGTGTCCTGATGATGTTGCAGGCTCAGCTCAGCCACGGCTGCGTGACCTGTTAATGGCCCAGCGGGTATTTGATGACAGTTGCAAGAATCTGAGGCTCAGGGTGTCCTTTACAGCTGTTACATCTTTGTCATCAAATCTGGCCACACTGAGCTGATTTATGATCTGCTCCACCGAGCATGTTCCTCAGTAACCCCTGTTAGACATCCCGTGAACTCTGATCTATGGAGGCGAGTGTTGAGAAACGATTCTGACACAATATTTTCCTGTAATCTTTCCATGTCAACATTGAGGACATGAGCGCCTCCATGCAGCTGATTCTCTCCTCCTCTGCAGTGATGCACAGATACACAACACACAAACACTCATTTAAATATACATGTAGACTTCAGAGTTGTTATGTAAAGCTGTGCGCTTATATTAGTAACTGAGAAGGTCCCATAGACTGAGTGTCGAGCCAAAGAGAAAGGAGAAGCTCTGTGGCGTCTTGTAAATGTCTGTCAGTTCTTTCACCATGTGATCTGTGGCTTTGCCCCTTATACTCCCTCTGGCCAACACGCAGCAGAGCTCAGGACAGTTATTCACAGCTGCCTTAGACAGACACTTTTAATGGCTGAGGACTTTTTTGGAAACTTAAATAAATTTACACCTGACCTAAGCACCTGCTAAGCAGAGCAACTGAAGAAAAGATGAAAAAATATATACAAGTTCAGTGATCAGGCCTTTTCACACAACATTTAAATCTACAGATTACATCAACAGGAGATGTACTGGTCATCATGCTGGTTACTAATCCAGAGCGGACGCTGCTGGAGGTTACTGACAGGGTCATGACTATGTGTGTGTGGGTGTGTTTATATGTGTATCTCTTTTCTGTATGTGTGTGTGTGTGTGTGTGTGTGTGTGTGTGTGTGTGTGTGTGTGTGTGTGTGTGTGTGTGTGTGTGTAACAAAAATACTGCCCAGCCTCCCCATATTCCGTTGCTAATAGGGAAGGTGTGTGAGTGTCCGCGTGTGTGTGTGTGTGTGTGTTTGGATGTGGCCCTTGCCTGACCGTGGCCCTGTCCAAGTCTTAGCATGCTCATTTATAGCCAAGCAGCTCATCAATCTTAATAGAGGAGAGAAGTGCAAAGAGCCGATGAAACGCCAGACATGATCACTATTCACTCAGTGGGGGCGAGGGGTGGGGGGGGTGAGAGCAGGGGGGCGGGGGGAAGATGAGCGGAGGGGAGAGCGAGTGAAAGTGAGGAGGGAGGGAATGGGGAAGAAGGATGGGGTGAGAGAGAGGGGTAGCAAGTTGTTTATCCCCATAGGTGATAATAATGATCTGATCCTCTCTCTCTCTCTTATGTCTCACTCTATGACTGACAGTCAGACTCTATGACTGTGTGTGCATGTGTGCATGTGTGCATGTGTGCGTGTGCATGCGTGCGTGCGTGTGTTTGTGTGTATGCGTGTGTGTGTGTGTGTGTGTGTGTGGTGCGTGTGTGTGTGTGTGTCAGAGGGAACAGGAGGCCTGCTGAGAGGTGGGGAATGGTGAGATGATATTTGGCAATGTGCTGCGAGACTTTGCTGACACAGGTCACTGCGTCTTCATACAACAGAGCTGTCACGCTCTCAGGCACGAGGTGCAGAGGGGACTGAGTGAGTCAATATTTTCAGACCGACACTCGTCGTGTTTACCAGCTGACATTATTATACAAGCAGGGAGAGCTCATAAACACAACAACAGCAACAAGAGATTATAATATGAAGCTGCATAAGTACAGTATGTGCGGTCAAAAGCATTCTCTCCATTAAGACTCCAAACATGTCACATGCTGCTTGTACCATACAAAATAAATCATCATAATATTTGCTGACACAGCGTTTTGTCAACGTAAGGCTTATGACTGCATTACTTCACATATGCACATATGGCCATATGATATAACCAGTATTGTAGCAAATGCATTTACTTGTTGGAATAATTGGCAAGATAAATCCAGCACATATCACAGCAGGTCAAACATTTAAAAGCCTATTCATGTTTTGTATATTTTGTCTGTAGGTCTGAGAGCCAGGACCACATAGGGCAGTGTGGTGAGGTGAACCTCAGAAGGCCTGCAGCAGCTGTGAGGAACCATCAGATCTGCCATTCCTCACACTTCAACAGCCAACAAGACAGCGATTTATGACAGCCAGAGAGGGACAGAGAGAGACGGCGAGAAAGAAGGACAGAGGAAAATATGGCGAGCGAGGGAGAGGTAGACATAAACAGAGAGAAGGAGGGAGAAAGAAATGAAATAAACAGAGGTGGGAGGAAAGGCCGATAAACAGGGAGGAGATGTGATAAAGGAAGCAAAGGGACGGGAAGGAAAAGAACAGCTGATGGAAATGCTACACTGTGCTGCAGCATAATGATGGTTTAGATCCACTCATGTACTTTTTTCATATGTTTGATTAAAAATATTGAAACTACAGTGGACAGGGTCAAAGGTCACATATAGTATGACATCATGTTCCAGAGTTAGTCGGGATTTAATGTCCGAGTCAACCTGCATAAATGGTTTTTCAACTTACGTTGTGCAGGTGATGAACAGTCTGTCTAGCTACTAAACCAACCTGCTGTATCGCTCTACATGTCCCCACTCCCCCACACACACATACACATACACTCTCTCCCTCCTGTCGCGCTCTCTTTTTCTGTCTGCTTGTCTTGTCTGCGGTGGGTTGGTGGTGCAGAAAGCTTCGTTTATTTGGTCTTTTAATACAAGCTGACCCCTAGTCCCCTGGTGTGTGTGTGTCTGTGTGTGTGCGTGCACGTGGGTGCGTGTACAACCAGCGAGCACTCTCCCATGACAACCACGTCAACGACCCAGAGTCGGTGTCGAAAGAAGACCACACCACACAGGGAGAGCGCACACAAACGCAGCACACAGTAACACGCACGTGCACGCGAACGTGCGCACAAATAAACTTTAACACTTATACGCCCATATATCCAACAAAGCAGTATGGCACGTAGAAGAATATATGTGTGTGTTTATGTGTGTTTTGGTCCTGAGGAAATCTTCAGCATGTGTTCAAGGAATCCCCGGGGCTCTGGCTTCACTCTGATTGGCTACTCGGCTTTCTCTATTTGTTTCCACAGCGACAGAGCTGTCGCTGCCTCCTACCACCCAGGTAGAGTTGTCAATCACACAGGTTCCCAACCAACCACACACTGGCCTAATAACAACTAATCCCATAGGAGACACACACTGTTTAAGAAATTACAAATTGACCACTGATCACAGTCTTGGTAATCAATTAGAAATAAGTATGATAAATGATTTATGATTATTAATGAGGTTGATCCCATCTCACGCAGTGAATTCCTAAAAAAGGCAGTCATGCTTGTGAATGAGGCTAACAAGATCTAAACATAGAGCTTTTTCTACTTAGGAGCTGAGGCACATATGTAGGCGATGAAATGTAAATGTAACACAGTACATATATATACGTGCTCACTAAAATAGACACGCATACACAGGAAGCAGAAGGACTGTCAGTCAGTAATGCAAACTTCTGACTGGGTCTTAAAGGGTGCATGAGAATTTATTTTATTCAAATGCAAACAGGTTTGTGTGTGTGCGTGTGTGTGTGTGTGTGTGTGTTTTAAAGGGCTTCAGTCCATTTAGAAAGACATATTCTCCTGCTGCCATATCCAGTGGGGTCTAACTGTCTGTTTTCAGACTTCTGGACCTCACTGTGTGTGGTGTGGGTCTGTGTGTGTGCCAGTTCGGACCCAAGATTAAATTGCTTGTTGAGTTGCATAACTACAGAAACAGAGGAATATATCCAATTTTCCAATGGACCAAAGCCCTTTAATAATTGACCCCTCTCAGTAGAAGTCTGGGGTTCGGTGTCACGCATGTGGACGAGAGCAGCTATGATTATTGGGTAATTGTCTGTGCAGCTAAAATGTCATATAGAACCAAAGACCTAAACATTGCTATTTTAGTCACTACACAGTCCTGTTCTACCAGCTGAGGCGTGACATCACTTTCCATATGCAAATCAATCAATCAATACACTAATGTGAATGCACAACTATTACAAACGTCACACAGTGTTTCCAAAAAAATGTGCAGCCTCAAACCCTCATCACTCCACTGCTGAACATATCTCAGCTGTTGTGTGTGTGTGTGTTTTCTTTGAGTACCAATGCATCTTTGTCAATGTGTTTGCTTGTGTGTTCTCATAAGAGTGTGTGAGTGTGTGTGGCTAATCCCTGTCCTTGCTCGGCAGTCACACACACTGCTGTACATACACATGGCACTGTGTCCCCTGAGGGCAACAGGAGCCGCTTCAGTGTTTCCCTGCCTCTGCTCCGTTGTATACAGTAACGGCTTTACACTGTAATCGCTGATCAATAATAGTGATCAGAGGCCAGTCATCAATATTGTTCCATCTGCTGCCTGAGTAAAGAACACACACGCAGAGGCCTGACATCAGACACTGACCACACAGTGTTCCAACTATTTCAAGACATAAACAATGATGTGACAATGAATGTAAAGGAAAAGAATGACATTAAAAAATCCCCTCCCTCCAATCTACACACACACAGGTCTACAGTATGAAACCATCATTAATGCACTGAGCCGGATGTTGCTGTGACCTTTCCTCTTTTTAGGCCTGACCCCTAACAGATGACCCTGGAGAGGGATCAGTCCCTGATACGCCTAATTAACCCCACAGCACACTGCTCAGACTGGACCCACACAACAACACCCACTCCCTGCTATATTTACTCTCTCCCTCTCTCCATCCTTCTTTTATTTGGTAGACATTCGGTAGACTTTTTTTTTTTTAGCAAAAAGGAAAATGCTTTCTTTGCAGAGTTTTTGTTCCAAACCTGCAAAATTCATCTTCATTTCAAACACAACCTCACATTAAAATCGGCCTCGATCTTGCCTGGTGGCTTCCTTTCTAAAGAGTTTTGCAGACACCCCTCCACCTTGACCTTTTCCATTAAGACTCATCCGCATGCACCTCAGTGTAATCCCTCTGAAGCCCAAACAAGAGTATTTTGACTGTGGGGCTTGTAGAGAGGAAGCAGAGGTTGGATTACCAAGGAGTTAGAAACCGATGAAAACATCAACACTGAAATCTGCCGAAACGAGCTAACAAACATAACACAGGCACAAATGTGCCACCAATCAGCTTCTACTGTTTATTCAAGGCTAAGAAAGTCAAGTCAAGTCAAGTCGGCTTTATTGTCAATTTCTTTATGCACTGGTCATACAAAGAATTGAAATTGCGTTTCTTACTTTCCCCTGCAGACATGGTATGGACACAGACAGTATAGACATATAAAATATCCCACAAAATGACTTTTCAAATAATACGTGATTTAGAATTTAATGGTGATTTAGAATTAAGTCCTGCAACTGAAACCGAAGAATCACCCAACCACACAGAACCCAACGTGCTGACACAAACAACATTGGCCACAACAACTTGGCTGTGTATGACTGAGTTATCAAATTTGCCACCGAGATTCACTGATGATCTTCACATCTAACAGACACACACACACACACACACACGTAAACAGATACACTCAGCCCTTTATAATCCTGGCTGCTTGCACGCTCATACAGCACAGTATTTAAAGTATCCAGGGTTGGGTTCAGACGACGCAACACGACACCCAGCTACGAAGCAGTTGTACAGAACTCGACACTCTGTTTAGGAGGTCACCAAGCAACACCTCTCCAGGCTTTGATTTTAATAGTAAATAGCAACGATATTCTAACTTTTTATTTGGTTGGTTCAAGTTACCATTAAGCTATCTAGCCTATAGGTTTGACATGACATATGCTAACTCCAGTCCTGTTGACACCTCTTTTGATGCTGTGTGTGTGTGTGTGTGTGCGTGTGTGTGTGTGTGTGTGTGTGTGTGAGAGAGAGAGAGAGAGAGAGAGGGAGACAGAGCATGTGCATGATTTTTAGAATTGACATGAATTTGTATGAGAACATTTGTCTCTGTCCAGTTGCAAGAGCAGACACACACATTGCACGCATGCGTACACCCACCCACACACACACCCACACACACACACACACACACACGTATAAACTTGCAACATTTCAAAGGGAGCAAGCCTCCACAGCAGAACACAGGAAACCAACCGTGTCCTTCTAACATCAGCTTGAGTGAGTGTGTGTGTGTGTGTCCGTTTGTGTGTGTGTGTGTGTGTGTGTGTGTCAGAGAGAGAGAGAGAGAGGGAGACAGAGCATGTGCATGATTTCTAGAATTGACATGAATTTGTATGAAAACATTTGTCTCTTTTCAGTTGCAAGAGCAGACACACACATTGCACGCATGCATACACCCCCACACACACACACACACACACACACACACACGTATAAACTTGCAACATTTCAAAGGGAGCAAGCCTCCACAGCAGAACACAGGAAACCAACCGTGTCCTTCTAACATCAGCTTGAGTGAGTGTGTGTGTGTGTGTCCGTTTGTGTGTGTGTGTGTGTGTGTGTGTGTCCGTGTGTGTAAGTGTGGATTATGGTTACCTCCCCACAGCTGCAGCTTTTCCCAGCTGTGTCATTTTGATAACTGTGTGGCTGCAAACGCCTGTGTTTGACTCGCTGACATTACTGTATGGATGTGTAGCACAGTGTATGAAGTGTGTATCTTTGTGCATCTTTGTGCAAACCCTGTACTGAGACCAGACTCTGGTCTCACCTCCAAAAGCGACAGCGTGCATGTGACTGTGTAGACCTGGGACAGCTGGTGTGTGTGTATGTGTCCGTGTGAGAAGACCTGTGCATTTCTGTGTGACCCCCACCGTCACTTTACACATACATGTGGAAACTTTGGGAAATGTCTGTGGAAGTCTCTGTAAATGAAGGAGTTCTCAGTGAGGAGCGCTCGTGTGAGGACGTGGGGAGAGGCTGGACGTGGGGGAGGGCTGAAGGAGCAGATGGGGGTAACTAGTTATTACAAGCATCCAGAGAGCAGGACAGATGGTTAGACACTGGTCAGGGTTATACAGCAAAAGGCTGTAAAACAGATATGGGAAAACCATGTGTGTGAACGCACACAGACTCTCACACAGATGCACACTTGTGTAACTACAGTTTATTCTACAGTTAGCATTAGGCGAATTTCACTAACCCTGCAGGGGCACTTATAAAAAACACCCTATGGCTTTGTTATGATGAAATGTGAGCAATCATTTTATCTTTATACTGATTCTTTAAAGTCAAGCACATGTTGTCATGTCCAACACACTGAGAGGCCAGCTCTTGGTAAATATCTCAGCCAGGTCTCATGTGAGTTCAAAGTATGTCACGCATTGTCATTAATACGGGTGAGCTACACTTTCTACTTACAAGTTGTTAATATGCGACTGCAGCATCACTGCTTTCTGCTCACTGCCTTACTGTCAAACTACTGAAACCGTCAATGGCACATTGCACTAACGTCCATGTTAACGAATCAAATCAAACATTCCAAAGCGCGTACGTCATAGCATCACATTGTAATGACTAATACTGCATGGAATCACACCACGTTACAATATGGGTGAATCAGACTAGTTGCTTTACACTTATCTTGAATGTACTGAGATTTAGCAATTATACTGGTAATAAGCCCTGAACCGTATTTCAGTCATACGCAGCAATAATAGGCCTTATTAGAGCTAAAGAGAAAATTAAGTTTATATAAACCAATTTCTTATTTTCGAGTTATGTAACAGTTTATGAAATGAGAGCATGACATTTTTATATATACTGTACAGTCTCATGAGACAACAGATTGTGTTTGTACTCAGCATCAGCATTTACCTCCATTTCCTATATATGGAAATCATGGCATTTAAAGAAATTTGCATGCATATCGTTTCAAGTATCCAATGTGTTTTTGATGACATATTAAAGGAATCTGTCTGAAGAAAAATAATTGTTATTTAAGTGAAGACTGAGGCTGCACTTTATCTATTCCAGTGAGGACAAAACACAGACAAACTTCCCAGATGACACACAAAAAAACTGCAAAATAACTTCAAGTAGCATCAACAACCTCTTTGCCCCTGCTCGGCTGTCAGCACCCTCAGGATCCGGGTGACACATCAGTTCACTGGTACCACAGACAGGCGCCAAGGGCAAGTCTAATCATCTCACACATCTCCCCCTCTCTCTCTGGAGTCTCCTCAGTCACACCCGAGCTTACACTTACACCTGCAGCGAGGCGAGACTATCCCAGTCGGGATCTTCACAGGGGCTGCGAGAGGAAGCGTCATCTGTTTCATCTGTAACCACTGGTCACTGTTAGTTTCTGGTTGAGACACGTATGCTGCCCGTGTTTGTGTGTGTGTGTGTTTGTTTGTTTTGTTTTTTTGGTCGTGGCTGTCTCTATGATGCCAGTTGTGTTACCATCAGGGCATATTAAACTGATGGTGACAAAAACTTACCTCTCACATTAAATACGGGCTGTATGTGAAATCTGAGGCAGCAGAGGTAACCGCAAGGTCTGGATCTGCTTTTTTTAAATCATATAACATCCTAAATTATCATAAAAGTTGGAAGCAAATGGGAATGAGTGGAAAATAACAATAAAGACCTGAATCCTTCATTTAGAGGCTCTTCATACTGATTTGGCATTTTCTTAAGTTACATAAAATATACCGCAAATCCAGGATTTGCATTATATAGTGCAAATATAATGCAACCCCCTCCCCCAAATTTGTTCAGGCTGTAATTCAGATATACAGCTTTATTTTAAATGCGTGCATAATCGAATGCCAGAATGAGAATTTACATTTACATCTCCATTTGAGACGACTCATGTTTTATGTTCATTTTGATGATCACTTCATAGGAGGCAGTAAACATCTCAGAAATCAACCTTTGTTTCTCAATTAGAAACCAGATGTGAAAGAAATAAAGAGCGACCTGGCTGAGTTGAGTCTCCTGTCAACACCGACTGCCCGTCAGCTGCTGCGTACGAGCGTGCTCTGTTCCCACGACCAGCCCACTACAGGAGACGCTGCTGGGAAGGACACGGCATTCGGACGCCAATGTAGCATGAGCTCCTCTGCCATTACGACCATACTACTGCTGCTCGCGCATACATGTGTGTGTCTGTGTTGATGATGTCATCTCCCCGGGCTGCCGTTACCCACACCTTTCCATCCGGTTTAGACCCATGACCAAATAAACACCATTCACACTCCATGTCAGCCCTCACACACACACACATACTGTATGTAGATATACTGGGCCTTGTGTCTGTAATTGAAATAAAATGGTGTGTGAGCAGAGGTTATGACCTAGCAATTCTGGTGGAGCGTTATTGACCCTGCTCTCTCTCTCTCTCACACACACACACACACACACACACACACACACACACACACAATCTTTCATACACATCTCTAACTTCCTCTATGTATATTTAACATTGAATGAAAATATGTCTCTTTCCTGTTTGAATTGGAGGATTTCTAATGAACCTGAAAATTCACTCTTTTTCACTTTGCTGCACCTGGGGATGATGCGTAGAGGTTTTTAAACGTGAACGCAACGTGTGTGTGAGAAATTCCTGTTTTTGCAAATGCGGGTAGAAATATATGTATTTTAAAGGCCTACTGAGGCAAAAGGGTCATTTGTAAGGCTGCCATCATAATTAAACAAACAGTTTGGAAAACCCACTCAAACCTGAATGCAGAAATTTAATTGAAATATGAGTAGCCACAGCCAATCAACAAATAGTCTCCAATATTTCACACCTTCAACTGAGATCCAACCAGAGACCAAAGATGAATGCATGTATGGATGAATGTTGTTGTTGATGTGTGTTTTTTAATCTCCCACCCGCCCCTCTGATTTGTTTTCTCTCACTGCTAATCAGAGTTTCTCATGAACACCTTCCATCACATGCCTGATGATCCGTGCAGAGCGCAACCCCCCACTCCTCTAACACACAATCCTCACTCTGTTGTGTTCCTTTGGCCGTGACCTTTGACCTAAACTCCCTTGATTCTCCCATTTTTTTGGATCTGACATATCCTGGTCCCACAGTGCAAAAAGATTAATTCAGTGGACTTTCACCTACACAAACAAGAGAGGTACACACATGTAAACACAATGTGTCTTTGTGTCATGAGAATAAATATTCCTAGATCATCTCTGGGTTTGTGTTTACATATATTTACAGTATGTGTACAGTGCCTCTTATTAAGCTAACGAGTTAAAGCATCACACTGATGTGATAGTGGATTCAGATTTTCAGATTTTGAAATGCTGTACTTGCTTCCTGTTTTCGATTCTTTGTCATCTCCTTACATGACCTGAGAGAGGAAAACAACACAAACTCAGAACAAACAAACTCATTTTCATACTGATGATATGGCGACAAGATCCAATTATGCTCTTTACACTGTGGCAACACATATTATTCATTGTTGTGGCGAATGATGCTCTTTACATTATGGTCTGAAAACTAAAATTATGCACCGGTTTGTCCTGAAATGTAAGCAACCAGGCCGCAGACTCACTGATGTGTGGGTTAATGTCCTCATGTTGCCTCCTGAGGACATGCACTGTCTCACCTCAAACTACAACAATAGAAACGACCGGTTAGTGTTTATTGCATGCATGTGGGCTATATGCACTGATGTACACAACCAAAAAGTGTATGTCTGCGTATGTGTTTGCAGCTGCTGCTCTGTGTATATGTGCACGGCATGTCTAAACAGGGACGTGTTTAAGCCTTGTAAACACTAAACATAGTGGGCTGTGCCCAGCATGCTGCCATGCTGCTTGTGATTAGCAGGTTAGAGCAAAGTGATCAGAGGGAGCCAGGCGAGCGGAAACCAGAGCATGTGTTTTATGTGGACCTTATTTTAGCATATATTTCCCAGAATTAGCTCCATCGTGGCAGGGGCTAATTTCAGACACAGGGATGTAAAAGCTAAATATACATTGCAAACATCCAACAGATGCAAAGACAGAAACTAATAAACTGCAAGGGCTTCTATACTAAGTTTGCACAGGAACACGCGCTGCTGTGGTGGGTATAGCTGGGCTATAAGGGCTGCCTGTAAACTTTTCCTTGAAAAGGAAACTTTTTCTTTAACATCATAAACAAAAACAAGCCACTCAAAATGCAAACATGTGTCGAAAGTGTGGAGACGTGTCTATTTGTGTCTGAGCGACAGCGCAGGGCTAAAGAAATCAATTTTGGATCAAAGGCCGAAGGTGTCTCATTATCAAGTTCAGAGAGCAGATGTCTTTGTGCGCAACACTTCCGAACTGAGGTGGCGTGGACAAATCAAAAGAGCCCTCGTCTGAGCAGCTCATTACCGCCATTAACAAGCACAAACACACACAAGTCATCGAGCCCCCTCTCAACCCCAGGTCAGCTCTCTTTGTGCTCACATAGCCCTGGTGTCCCTGTCTGTCAGCATCCTCCCCCCTACACACACACACACACACACACACACGTAAAATCAGCAGCCACTGCCACAGCAGCACATACAGCAGTCAAAACAAACTTATCATGAGGTAAACATCCACAATCTTAGAGATCTGCACTGAAAAGAGAAGGAAACTCCCACTGACACAAGTTACAAACAGCAACCTGCAACCAAATAAAGGTTCAAAACAGACTCCAGGTACACACTAAGAACACTGCCCCATACAGGACAATCAGATTACAGACTTGTTACAACAGAGTGTGTGTGTGTGTGTGTGTGTGTGTGTGTGTGTGTGTGTGTGTGTGTGTGTGTGTGTGTGTGTGTGTGTGTGTGTGTCTGTTTTGTATAAAGCCATCGGAGGTTGTGGCAGGAAAGGCCAAATCACTTACATATTTTAAAGACAGCGAGGAAGAAAAGAAAGAGGAGAGGAAATGAGTGGCAGGGTCTAACAAGAGCTGTATGTCGGCCTGAGTGTGTTGGTGTGACAGCATGTTGGCAACACCTCCAGAATTAACACCCTATTATTCACACATACATCACTGGGTGTGTGTGTGTCTGTGCGCATGTGTGTGTTAGTGCTTTTGTGTACATGTCTGTCTGCGTATATTGAGCCTGCTTTAGAGGCAGAGGGCTCAAATATACAGTGACTGGTTGTTTATGTTTATTATATTCAGTGAAACGAATACGATAACATCTGTTTATTCATCACATCTGTACAAATCTGATGATTAACATTTTCTTTTAACTGCACGATGTATCAATAAGATGAAACTATGGTAAATGATTTAGACTGGGGATTAGGGTTAGTGGGCCGTGAGATATCAAAGATGAGATATTGCAAACATAGCTTGACTGACGAAAAGGAGCAGTGCCGATTTTTTTATAAACAGAGAGCATAAGATGAACATATTGATTTTCATTTTACATAATCGGTGCTTTACAACTGCGCATCTTGAAATGATCATAGTGTAACAAGAACAAAATGTACTGTCTCAGTGCTTCAGTATGTTCAAATGCTCAGACACAACCAGCAAGGTTCAGCTGTGTGCGATGCTTTGTTTGCTCCATATGATCCATCCTATGTATGCATAACATTCCACATGGTGTTTGACCATTACGGTGAGGTTTGTGATGCATGATATATAATAACACAGGAATCACACATAATTTCATAAAACCCTTTCCTTCATGGCATGAGGGGGCACATGAGAGGGACTAATGCGTTCTTTATGGGGCAAAGAGACTGCATGGTTATTGACCAGACCAGGAAACCGGAGGTGGACCATGGACTCTCCGTCCAGCCGCAAACTTCCCCCCTTGCCGTAAGCAGACCTCATCAGTAGACCCACACACCATTCTCAGTGTTGTGTGCAGTGAGGCTGACTAGCATAGAGAGAACATGTGGGATCTGGTAAACATTAAAGCAAAATATAGATCCTAAAAGATCTTTAAAATGTTAGAAAATAAGGTGATTACAGCGGTGACCATTTCACAACAAAAGCTCAAAAAGCTGATCTTTTTCCTCACTGGAGAAAGAAATGGACAAATTCACAATAAGATTAACTATGAAAGTGATAAATATCAGACGAGTTGAAAACAGTCTGCACATTGGGATCATAGGTTATTACACTGACCTCCTGCCACTTCCTCTCACCCTGAAAGCCATTCATAACAGCAACTCAACAGCCCCCTCCCCTATATCCTCTCCTCCCCCTCATCTCCCAGACTCCCCTCTTCCGTACCTCCCTCCTCCTATCTATGTCTTCCCCTCCACCTCCCTATCACCTCACTGTGCTCCTCCTGGTCCTACAAGTGTGTGTGTGTGTGTGTGTGTGTGTGTGTGTGTGTGTGTGTGTGTGTGTGTATCACTTAAACCTTCATACACAGAGCAGATAAGCGATAAGTGTGCCCTCTGTGTGTGTGTGTGTGTGTGTGTGTGTGTGTGTGTGCGTGTGTGTGTGTGTGTGTGTGTGTGTGTGTGCGTGTGTGTGTGTGAATAATGAGCTTGCGGGGGTGAGGACATTCCTTCAGACGGCCGTCTCCATCAGCAATCAGTCGTTACCGTGGAAACACAGAGAAACCAAGCAGATTTTCATTAAAACAACACACGCGAGTGCTTGGACAGAGGGAGACAAGCTGCCACCCTCCACACCACAACATTTCTCCTATCTCTGACCTATTCATTTAATGCAATTACACCCACAAACACACAAGTTTATCTTCTTTGTGGTTCTCCTCTCACTTATCACAAAGCCAATCCTGAGTTTGTGTAATCCACAGTTATTACCCATGACTTCTGGGATTGCTCTCCCTTTCTCTTTGTAGTCAGTTGGCCCTGTCCGGTCTGGTCGGCGAGGCCGTGGTTATTTATCACCCGGCGGTGAAACGGAGGGGGCTCGCCAGGCGCCCGGCCCTTATTAGTGAGATTTACAGTGTGCAGGGAAATCTCTCTGGGGGAAACTCTGCTATAAGCACCATCAGTTGTTCATCAGATAACACCCGCATGGCAACACGACTATGTGGTCAATCAGTGGAGCAGAAACATGCCAAAGTCCCCATGGGTTAAGAACATGGACCGGAGCGACCTTCCACTCTCTGAAGACGTATTTGTTAAGAGTTAAAAGAGTTTTTCTCTCATGTAACAGAGAAAGGATTCAATCTGCAGTAGAAATATTTTCTTGAATATGATTTTTGTATTGACCCAAATATCTGTTTTTTTCTAAATTGGTATTTACCACTATCAAACACACCCACACACACATAGTCATACGCCTGTTTCCAAAGTGCATCTTCCACACACACAAATAGCCCTTACACTTCCACACTAATGTGCTGGACCTGGCACCGTTTGACACCATCACGCCTCAGGTTGTGCCTCTTACAGCCATACACAGTGCGAGTGTTAAAGTCATACAGCATGCCAGGCTCTTATCGCGCCCTCATGGCTGGAGAGGGTGAGAAAAGATGAACTGGTCTCCTGTTGTGTGTCACAGTCACGGCCTCGGTCTTTGGGGTCTGGGCTGATAGCAGCCAGCTGTATCATTACGACACTCACTGCATGCGCAGGCGTCAATCGACACACAGATGTAGTCACACATGCATGCACTGGTGTTTACAGTTTACCCACACTGTGTTACTGCCACTGCCATTTCCCCCACCATCACAGTGCCTCCAGTAGATCATGCTAATCTACATATTCCACAGGCACAAGCATGAACATACATACTCAGTAGAAATCCGAAATATAGTAATAAACTCCACAAACATTTTCTGGAAGAATTAGTCAAGAGGTCATGAATTGGCTGAAGTCTTGCACTATCATCCATATGCAGAAGCTTCTTCCTCCCTCCCTCCCTCCCTCTCTCTCTCCCTCCCTCTCAGGCAGCGGCGGTTGCGGGCTGCACGCTCCTGTTGAACGTCCTTATTAAAACGCCAGAGACACTGGGGCGATTTCTTAAGCTGCTCTCTTGGCCTCTGCTGCGGGTACAGCAAACACGATGTTATGTGAGTCTTTGTGTTTTCATTGTGTGCATCTCTGTGTGCATGCGTGTGTGTAAATATGATAACTACAATGGAGGCTATTTTGGATTGAGTTCCTCTGCCCCTCTGAGGCTGTCAAAGAGACAGAGAGACAGGATGAAAGACTGCAGAGAGAAAACCACAGAGGAAGGCTGAGTGTGTGTCCATGTGTGTGTGTGTGTGTGTCTGTGTGTGTTTGTGTCTAAGGCCAAATTTACATGGCAACAGTTCATCCCTGCTCTTTGAAGTGGGAGGTATCAGTGTCCTAGGAAAACACCACCATGTTTTCAGTTGAGCGTGTGTTTGTGGGTGTGAGGAAGAGAAAAGGAGAAAAAAAGCAGAGCAGGAGAGAGAGAGATGAAACCATTAATACTGTCTCTATCCCAGAGGTCCCTCCTTTCCTTCATGTCCATCTCATCCTCCCTCCATCCTACTTCTCCCTCCCTAAATCTCACCATCAGCATTTCTTTCACTGCTTGTCTCATAGCAGCAGAATGATGAGGCTTCTCATAAATTTCACATTGAGTCTCCTCATTCATGTGATACTGACCCCCCGTACACACACACACACACACACACACACACACACACTTTTATCTTCCACATATATGAAAAGGCCAAGGCTCCTCAGAAAGGGGAAAGGCTACATGCATACAAAACACATGCAGGACACTACATCAAGTAAACACTATTAGTTTAACATCGCCTTAACTTGTTGCAATTTAAATTATTTTAATGGACCCGTTTTATTTTCACTTCATTTTATTTATTGTCCATTTATTGCTGTAGTGATTTGTATCATTCTGTTGGAATGCAACTTTGCAGACAAGGCTCTGCACCGATTAGCCATGAATCGATGTGAACGGTTACTTTTAGTGAAATGAAAGAAAGACAGAAGAAAGACGAGAGAGAGGGTGATCAATGGCGACAATAACTGCACTGACTGAGTCATAATGGAAATCGTCATGTTATGCCATTTTGCATGAAGTACCTTTTTACTGCTGCAACGTACACCACTGCATTAGATGGTTTTCACTATAAACCAATGACTATAAAAGTTATGCTGTGTAGCCATAGGTTCTGCATAAGGTTTGCAGTTGACTGTTTAAGCAAATACTCGGCTGTCCATCCCACCAAAGACCCTTCACCCATTACCCCGTAGCTTTCACGTCATCCTGGAAGATCGTCAGTAAAAAGGTTTTAACAGGCAGGATGTGAGCCCTCAGACGCTGTCCCCCTAAGATCCCATTCTCTGTTTTCAGCCTTTTCTCCATCACTCGCCACAAAGACACACTCTTGTTCAGCTACACACAACATGTGCGCGACGGTTTGTTCTAAGTTTAAGACGTCTCGTAAGATTTTTTTATGGAAAGTGAGAGAGGAGCAGAGGGAGAGTGTGAGACAGAGTGAGAAGGAGACAGACAGATGGAGACAGCGAAGCGGGGAGCTCGCTCCATCGCTGCGATGTCTAAAGGAGCTGGTATCTGCAGATAAAATAATCTGCTTCTTCTCAGCAGCACTGGGAGGAGACGTGTCGTTTACAGGACACGGCTGTTTGAGTGTGCGAATGTCGTCAATACATCCACATGGGATTAATACAGTAACTTATACAACATTAGCATCTCTATTTAGTGCTGCCATCAAGGGCTCTGATGATTTACACAATATCACAATATGTTTGATTCCCCTTAAATTTCCTCTCTATAGCAAAATCTTGAAACAATAATTGTTATAAGTAAATGTAAGTGCAACTTGTATTTTTCATTATGGTCACATATCTCTGTGGGACTTTTAAAAATACTAATATATAGTTTTCTCAGAGAAGCTTACAATGTCCATTGGTTTATTTACTAACATGAAAAAAATCATATATGTAGTGTGACATTTTTCCACAAACTAAATTAGTAGAAACATTACTATCAACAATAAATCAACAATAAAGTCATTGTTGCTCAGTCTTATGTTTTTCTTCATTATTAAAGATTTATTGTTAAAGTTTTTCCAATGGAAGTTCTGATGACAGAGAAATACACAATATAGAGATTATTAATCCTTCTGTGTCAAATTTGTTTTTGAATATATAACAGATAGAATAAAAATTAATTAAAATAAAGTGCCGTACATGACGCATACAATAAGCTTTTTTTACTCGTTAGCATAATAACTTTGTTAGCAGCAGCAGAATAACTGTTATTATGTTATTAACCTATGATTTAAAAGGTGGCTGATACTGCATGTTATTTGTATTATTTTACCGTCACAGCTGAAAAGAACATTTAAATAGAGGGTTTGTCAAGCACACAGGCACAGATTGAACCTGTGGTGTGTCAGCGCTGGCTGATACTTTTACCGACAGTGATTGCATGGTGGTCATCAGACCTCCCTGACACTCGTGACGAGACATTCCTTTCACTTCAACTCAAATATCCCACCACTCACACATTTTTAGGACTTACCGAGTATATTTAATGACACTCAGATGACATAAAGACTTTATTTCAAGGTCTCTCACTGCTCAACATCTAAATGAGGCCTTGGCTACAACTGTCACATGGAGACCAACCAGCCAAAATGAAAAAGAAAAGGGCCTGTAACTTATTTGGGGGGCTGACCCATAGTTTTAGTAACTACTGTTATTGACGGCATTCAATAGGTCTATTTCCATCAGAGCTGTTTGAGTGGCTCAGTTTTCACCGCCCCATTACGAACAGATTGTGGGGTTAAGGCCAGGAAAATAGTCATAGGTTGAGGTTGCATCCAAATGTCTCAGAGAGCAAAACGTTCGAGAGGGTCAAATGGTTTAATATGACTCTGCTGTTGACATAAACCATACATTAAAAACGGATATGTTGCTATTTTGGGAAAAATGCGTCACCAACAAAGGAAAAGTGTTATGGGCTGTTATACACGGCTATGCTTTAACACGGGCCTCTTATCTTTATCCAGCCAAACACTTCCACTAATTAGCTATTATTGCATCATGTATCATGATACAATGTAATCATTACTGAGAAAAAAAGAAAGGAAAATAGATAAATATGCACAGCCAGTTATTCTCTGGGACTCCATCATAAAGCTAAGACCCTGTAGGACCAGAGAAGTAACAGAGCTTTTCGCTCTCGCTCTATTTAACTGTATGCAAGAAAAAAAGTAGATGTGCATCTGCAAATGTGTGCGAGGGTGAATGTATGACTGGTTTTATCATCAGTTTTCTCAAAGTGCATCTCTGTTATTGAGATGTCACATCATATTCTAACAACCCATTTTCATCTGCATCAGCATCAGCATCATCGCCCTGAATCCTGCATTCACTGACCGGTTGTTAGAGGTTACGGGGGGAAGGATGAATTATGCAAGACTACACAACTAAGCAAACTGCTGCCTGTGGTGCTGAAATATTTCCAACTGCACCTCTGGGAGTTGTTCAGGTCGGGGTATCAGTCGGCTGAAACACAGCAGAGGCATGTTTTCAAGAGGCAGGGGTGTTTAGTAACCAGATAACCAAACGTTATCATTAAATACCTCTGAAAGCTACGTCAGGACTTGGTAAACATGGTCCTGTCCTGTCAAACTGATAGGCAGCACTGGCCACTGTAACACACAGACTGCATCCACCAAACGCCACACACGAGACAAATATATGCAAATATATGATGAGAGCTCCTGTTGTTTACATCTTGTACGAAATTCTTGAGTAGTAACTTAACAGATTAAGACATAAAGCCTCATTAATAGGAAGGAATGATAAGAGTGGGAATATGGAGAGCCACTTTGTCACAGCTGTTATCCCTGCTGTGATGTGTCAGCGTATAATACTAATGTACATGGAGAAGTCTTTTACATTCTTTCCATCAGAGACTGTTAAGTCATGTCATGAACCTACAAACTATGTAAAGGTTAAGTGCTCTTGCATGACTATTAAACTGTAACAAGTACATCTGCCAGGTGTCTGTGTGTGTGTGTGTCATTGTGTGTGCGTTTCAGTAAAATATACATCTACCTTATTAGTACCTGGAGCAGAATCATAGCACAGTAAATGTGAATAAAACTGAAGGTGAATATTGTTCTTTTTTCCAGCCAAAGGTTTGTTCTGGTTTTTCCATTGCAAAGCTGATCAGAACGGATTCATGCAAATACGACTCTCTCACACACACGCGCACACACACGCGCACAAACCACAAGCCCTCACAAACTTATAAGATCCTGTCCGTAAGCGTTAAACCACACAGAGGCCCCGGGGATGGACAGAGGAGGGAGAAATGACACGTCCGTCAGGTCGGTTCCAAAATGTGACACAAAACCCAGAGAAAAGGCCCAAAAGATTTAAAGGCTGCGCAGTAGAATCATTCTCTAATCTTACGTTATTGTCATATTATCCATACTAACAACCCCCAACATGACGTAAACTCCAAGCTCCCGGCAGTATTCTCTCAGCATTCATCTGGTCCAGTGTCTGTAAAGCTATCTGAGGTGGAATTAAGACAAACACCGTCTTAATAGAGATATCAAGCTATTTGAGCATAATAGGAAATGCCATGAATTGTCATTGTTGCCTTTCTGCTGTGAATATAAAGATGTACTGTGTTAGTTACTTTGGCCCCGTCCTCCATACTGAGCCAGGCTAAATACAATACATTGTGTTTACTTGTCAAAGCAGTATTAATCTTAACATCTTAGAAACAAAATCAAAGAATTGCCTTTAAGTTTTCATTTATTTATTTGCCTTGGTTCGAGGTGGTGACGCCTTCAGAGGACTTTGTCCAGTTATTGGGAAACAAAGGCTGCGAACTAATCAGATGTGAACTCGACAAAACAGCAAAGTGGAAATCATCACACTGGCCGAACCACATGAGACAATAACTATTAAGTCATTCTCCATAGTATGTCGAGTCTGTTAATCGTTTCCTCACTGAGCAGGGCCGTGCTGAAATGTGCTGACAATCAAAATAACTCTTGGTTTATTTTCTCTCCTTATGGTTACCCTGCATACATAAAACATTAAATGCGACTCATGGCACTGGCCTCCGTACCCTGCCAAGCAATGGCTGTGTGTCCTGTGTGCGAGTGTGCGTGTGTGCCTTCACTCTGCTGGGTTCAGATTTATCTTGATTGTTTCCTTCCACGTCCCTTTTTCAGTTTTCATGTTTCTCGAGGGTGAAACTTTATGTCGACTGTGGTCTCTGGGTTTGGTTATTTTTGAAAGCAAACGCGGAGGAAATATCCCAAACATTTTAACGGGCTCTCTTCAAAGGACGTTTCCTCTCTGTTGAATTTAATTAACAGACAGAATTGAGATTGGCCTTAAATAGCTTGGCTTTTTCTTTTTTTTAACGGTGCTTTTCATAACTAAAACATAAAACCACATTTAGCGGTCATCAAGTCTATGAATCATCACTCTGGTTTATTTAAGTGCAAAATTAGGCAAAAATGGGAGAATTCTTAATAAACATAGCAGGACATGCTTGACTTGCCTGTAGGAATTCACATCCGAGCAGTGTAGTTTCTAACAGCTTACATTACAAAGATAAATACATTAACTTGCACTGCTCTAATACAACGCTTTTTTAACACAATGTAAGCAAACTTTGTGTGTTTATGCCATTTTTGGGGTAAATTAGACCAAAAAAAAAACAATATTAAGGGAAGAAATAAGAGAAGAAATTGCGCAATAGGTCCCTGAACTAGGGAAACTGTGATTAAACTATTAGTCGCTAAAACCCCAAGGCTGTGTAAAAATGTTATTTTTTTTAATCATCAAAAAAACAACCATTAACTTTTTTTATTCTGTGACAACTTTTATGACTTGCAAAAGATTTTTTTTTCATCTGTGACAAAACTTTTTTTAAACTTTCAACAAACTACTTCCATGACGGCAACTTAATCTGCCTGTTTTTTCATTCGTATTCACTATATTTTCAATCCTATTACAACAGTTTGTACAATTTACACAAGATAAGGCCAAACTGGTGCAGCCTACAACCTATTCGCTGTGATAAAGAGCTCCCCCCTGAGGGCAGTATCAATACTGCAAAGCAAAGGTATCCTCTGGGTCAAAAGAGGAAACCTCTTCAGAATGGAAGGATGAAGGAGGACTCGAGGACTCGAGGACTCGAGGACTGATCCTGCTTTGGACGAGTGGACGAGTGGACGTAGTGAATGGAGCAGGTAAAGTGACAGCACTTGTGCATGTGTGCAATGCCTTTATTGGTCAACTACAGCAAAGATCAAGAAACTGTGTGTGTGTGTTTGTGTGTGCGTGTGTGCGTGTGCGTGCGTGTGCGTGCGTGTGTGTGTGTGTGTGTGTGTGTGTGTGTGTGTGTGTGTGTGTGTGTGTGTGTGTGTGTGTGTGTGTGTGTGTGTGTGATGTCTTCATGCTGGTCCCAGTGGACTGTAGATTTTAACAGAGCATGGATAACAATTACTGTTCCTCAGAGGACACACACACACACACACACACACACGCACACGCACGCACGCGCAGACACACATACACACACGACTGCTTTGTTCCTTTGCTCCAGCAGCTGAATTTCCCATCAGAACTTTTACATCGTAAAGCCCCATCATCATAATCATCGCTGCCTCTCTTTGGTTTTCTCCTTTGTTCTTCTATCCTTCCCTCCATTCTTTCATCCATAGGTCATACACTATTCCCTTACAATATGTATAAAACAGAGCAAAATAGCACCGACTTTCAATTCGAAAGCGAAAAACGGCGCAGCCAAATCGCCGCCGCAAATATAAGTTCGTGACAACAGGGAGATTTCAGCAGACTTCACTGGGCATGTGTCACCAGGGCCTCAGCAGTGAAACCATCAGCTAGTTTGAAGTTTGTCCCCTCGGGGCCCCGTTTGAGAACAAAGACTGTAAAAGTTTTATTCTTCAACACACAAAGCTCATTAAAAAAAAGAGACAATCTATGCAACATAAGTATGTATCAGTGTATGGTGAATGGAACAGACACACATATGATGACAAATGACACAAACTCGTCCTGGTGTCAGAGCCTCAGCAGAAGGTTTGCACATGGATTGTCACAGAGGTGACAGGACTGACGACTAAAGCAGAAGTCACATGACACAAGGACACAACTGACACAAGGACACACACACATGAAATAAGCCACCACATCTTGCCAGCTCATTACTTTCTCTCTGACACTGGCCGTAATCACACAACACCACCCACAGAGCCCCCCCACACTGCAACGTCGCCTCACATACGGCAGGTCACCAGCAGGAGAGCCTCCTGTAACTGTACAAACCCAACAAACCAAAAGGCACACGGAGACACAACACAACAGCATGTGACTACACTCACATGACAACACAAACAGTTAAACCTGTGCGGCCACATTTTAAGTGGTTTTTGATCGAAAGATCTTTGTTAAGGTGTCAGATCAGCTGATGTTGTGTGTTGAACGTGTTTACAACATGTTCATCTTGTCTTATGAGACATTTTCTAAATCTAGTTAAAGGTGAGGACAGAGTCACAACAGGTTGAGTTGTCAATAGCTCCGTTCTTTTTAAAACGCTGTTTATTGCCTCGTACTAAAATAAGATGGAGCTATCGTCTGAAGGTCTTACGTGCATATAACCTGGTTATTCCTATGACATGCCACTGTCCTGAGTGAAAGGTCACAGGTCACAGGTCAGGGTTAGGGCCCACTGACATGCCGTTCACTGCTCCTTCAGCCAATCGTCAGTTTTCATCATCAGGTCACTTAACTGCAGCAATCAGCCCTGTCAGTCAGCAACTGGTCGAAAGGCAAAAGGGAGCACTGGGTGTGTGTGTGTGTGTGTGTGTGTGCGTGTGTGTGTGTGCATTCCAACTCCTGAAGTGGCATGAGGGTCAGAGGTGAGCTGTATACAGCCCCTCATCAGCTCTACTTGTGGGGCTTCACCCACACACGCACAAATTAGACGCACACTTGTTGACCACTTACTCTGTTGAAGTGAGACAAGCAGATGGAGTGACAGTAACAAGGCAAAGGCATCTCCTGCAGTTACACAGAGCAGCCTGTGGGGACAGCAGTCAGCCTTTTTGCTACATGCTAATTATTTCTACATGCTAATTATTCCAGATCTTCAGCACCAGCTCACACTTGCCTTCAAAAACAAAACAAGCTGAATTACTGGTTGATGCGGTCGTTTGCAGATATCACCCAGTCAAAACTGAAACTATTTCAATGTTCCTTTTTTTTAATCTTTGTCAACATTCGTCCTATAGCTTTAACATCAGGGTAGACAAAGACCAAAGACAGCAAACCTCTGTAACAACTGGAAAAATGATCAAAGAGTAGATCTCCCTCTTACTGGATACATCCATGTGATTGCTCTCTTTTCTTTAAGAAAAGAGCAAGGGCAGAAAAACAATGTGTATTTAATCACTGCAGAGTCTAATGTCCATTTCATTTAGAGTGTAAGAGTGCGGGTGTTTTCAGTAAAAACAGTATTTCCATGTGGATGCCCTGCAGTGAAATGTCCACCTGCATCTTTTTGCACTCTCGCTGCTCTCTCATTCTACCGACTCGCTCATGTTTCCTCCTTTCATCCTGCATTTGGCCGAATTCACTCCCCCCCCACACACACACACACACACACACACAAAGAGCACGCCCACATATAGGGTCCCGGCTCCCCTCCGCTCTGCTTTAAAGTGCTGCCTATCCAAACAGGAAAGTGGCCTCTGCCCCGGCAGCAGTTGAGGGCACAGCAGTGGAGATTTCATTAGTCACAGCTAACAGGCTAATTATCCGCTTCAGCGCACCTGTAAAACTTTACTGTGTGTCAATCTCGCACAAATCGCAGACACTGCATATAGGTGTGTGTGTGTGTGTGTGTGTGTGTGTGTGTGTGTGTGTGGGTGGGTGGGTTTGGGGACATGTGCGTCTGTGGGTGGGTGTGAACTGGTGGGTACGCGACAAAGCCGTCTGTTTCTGTGTTAATATGTGAACTGCGTGTCATTCAGGCCTCTGCGGGCATGTGAGCATTTTATGTGCGACGAGACGACTGGCGATCAAAAGCCAAAGAGTGTTTCTTTTAAAAGGTACAGGAAGCTGAAACTGAAATAAAGTTTGTGGTCTTGGCATCAGCTCTCACAAATGTCATCAGTTGCTGTTAACGGTTCCCATGTTGTTTCTGAATTAAACTTTAGCATTATGTTTGTTATATTATGAGAGGGGAGGGGTTCATTACTCTAAAGAAGCAGTCCGAGGGAAAGAAATGGGAAATTTCGGCAGTGAGAGCTCAGTGAAAAATATCTACACAACAAACCGAGCGGGTAAATAACTGGGCACAGGATGTGGTACAGTAGCTTGTGTGTGCTAATGCTGACATTATTAGAATACAGAGCTTGCTTTTAATTGTCTGTAAAGTTAGCTGCACAGCCTAATTAAAGTTACATATGTCGTTTAAGTCGTTTATTCTATAAATAACAAAGAGAACTTTTAAATGACCTTAAATAAACCTGGTTTGTCAGAGCAACTTCACTACAAAGTGACAAAGGTGATGATGATGATGATGATGATGCATCAGCCCTTTAACTAACCTTATTGTTAAACTGCTATGTCCATAATGCATATGGATGCTTTACCTTAACCCATCGCCATAGCAACCCAATCCACATGGCTTTGTCATCTTCATTTGATTTGTATCTCATCAAATCAATCGCACCATCCTGGTATCCTGGCATATTAATATATTAATATTCTGTCACATTGTCGTGCAAGTCAATAACACTAAGAGAAAATTCCTATGGTACAGAAAAAATGCCCTTTGACACCATTTTGCTTGGAAAAGAGGAAGAGAAGGAGATGGGGGGGGGGGGGGGGTGCAATTATCAGATGTCTCCTCTCCCCCTGTTACAGGGTTTGGGGTTAGTGTGTTTAAAATGGCCTAAAATAGAGAGATGAAGGAAAACAGGGGCCATTGAAGTCTGAGGTTGAGGGGAATTTTCTCACCATTTTACAGCAAGTGCCAAAAACCCGCATCCTGCCCCATGAATGGATGTGGAGACACACACACAGACTCACATTGACTTCCACACTCAGGCACCAGCACCCCCTACCTGGCGCTGTCTTTGTAGCCATGTTGTGATTGTATCGGATGTAGAGCGATAGAGGTTAGGGGTATGGGGGTGATGGAAGGGGGATGTGTGAATTTGTAATGTGCTTATGCTGGAACCGCAAAGACAGGAGATAGGGGCTCCAAAGCTGGACTACACTCCCACACACTTACACACACAGACACACACACACTGTAGGGAGTGGAACTCTAGCTCCCTGAACTCCTTTCATCCCACTGAAGGTGGAAGTGAGTGCAGGGTTTCCTGGAGTCACAGCGAGATTCAACACTCTCTATATCCTCTGCAAAACTATTGCCTGCTGCAATGCATGTGTGTGTGCGCGCGTGTGTGTGTACATGGTTCAAACGCTCAGAGTGCACAGTGTTGAGGTCAGCTATCAGTGTGTGGTCCCTGGTGCTATATGTAAAAGCCATCGCAGTTGGAATTATCACATTGGTCCATATAGCATCTGTATCACTGTGGGTCTGTAAACATAAGGGCAAAGGGCATGGATGGCCAGAGTCTTCACTTTACTGTAAACGTGTTGCTGATTGCTGTTTGTCTGACCAACAAATGCAAGGTCCTTTCTGGTGACATCGTTGACCATCCATGTGGTCCTCGAAGGTCACCTGAAGCTACGGAATGAGCAGCAAATAGTGTCACTTCCCTTAGTGCCAGGTTAGAGGTCAAAGGGGAGCCACACCACACTGATACTATGACAACATACCTACAGCACACACCACTGATACATCAATGCAGTTTGCCACAATCATTTTCTTTTACATTCTTTAACAGTGAAGCAGAAAAAAACACTCTCTCTCTCATTAAACACATGCATTGCCACAGACTGTGTAATACATTATCAAGCCACACTAAACTGCAGTATCAGCTTCCTGAGTGGCCTCAGTGTGATGTCCATCTAACCCATGCAATGACTGGCCATCTGATCTGCAGTGAAGTCTGGCGTTGTACTTCTTTACTATTTGCGGCAGTGTTAAAGTGAACAAGTGCGACTACGAACGTCTTCCTGGAGGAACACAACAAGCTTTGTGTCCATTCACAACAACTGCAACTGCAGCGTTTGATTTCTGATATGGTCTGAACACATGTGTTAAAGAGCTACTACAACTCTCTAATGCTATTGTGTTACTGCCACCAAGTTGTCACATTACATGTTGACAGGCAGGCGCGCACACACAGGCACGCACACACACACACACACACAAAGATCTGAAGATTTCCTGTTGCTCAGTGGGGTTGGGGCCATGTGACGGTACCTGCTGGCACAGAGTCTTAGCTGGACAGCTCAGCGAGGAACAGGAGAGTGTTTACACAATTGTACCACAACACACGCACACACACACACACACACACTAGTCTGGCTTCTGTCCCCCAATTTTGCGCAGTATAATATATCAAAGCATCTTTGGGCGTCTATGGATCTCTGAAAATCCGCCCTCACTTCCTCATCTCTCTCTCTCTCCCTCCCTCTAGGGATGTTACCTCTCCTCTCTCCGGTCTCCAGCTGATGTACATACACCAGTCTTGACAAAACACCTGGAACAACACATACACATACACATGCACACTCGGTGACTTGAGTCACTGCTGCCCCGACTACCAAAAGATGTAAAACACACAACTGAACTGCTGTGTAACACCTGACTGTGGTAATGTCGTATCAATATATGGAAAAAGACACACACACCCCACAGTGTCAAACTACCTATTTACTGCACTGTCAAACAAAGGCAATCACAAAACCTCCCATGTCACCATGGCTCAGTTTGTATATCTCCTGTCAAAGCTCATTTACCGTCACAGAAAATCGCTTTTACGAGTTTCCATTATTCATTTGACCCCAGTTTCACTCCAGATGATGCCAGACACAGAGCTGCAGAGGGCAGGACTGAGCTGAAAGACACAGTGGGACAAATGGCCCGAACCCGGCCGGCAAAAGAGAAAGAAGAAGAGAGAGAGAGAGAGAGGGCGAGAGACAGAGAGAAATAAACAGAATGTGTGTGTTTTAGGCGGTGCAGCAGTGTGTTCCTGGCAGGATGTTAGAGAGAGAGAGAAAAAAAAGCACATCCATATCCAAATGTTTGCTCTCTTGTGTGTCTGCGCACATGTAAGATGGTGAGTGAGCAGAGACGTCTATCTGTGAAGATACAGCCTGTCTCGGTTCACTTCCTGGTCAGGGGGAGGAGGAGGAGGGGGGGTGGGGGGGGTTTAAAAAGAAAAGATAAGAATAAAAAACAGTGGAGTCATTCATGGAGCACGGCTCTGAGGGGATGTGGTTCTCTGTACAGAAAAGTCAAAAGAAAGACGTCGCAGGAACCAATAATCACAGAACAGGTCCAAGAATCGAATCTATAGGAAGAGCTGTTTGATCTATATGGAGATACATAGTATAGAATGGAGGGCGGCATGCGTGTGGTCTCGCCTTCTCATCCTGTGTAGGAAGGAGAGGGACCCCTGTTTCCTTTGGCTCGGAACACTCTGTTGTGACTGTATTACAGCCCCTCCATTTCCACACCCAGCGACATATGTCTCCCATACCAGACGGGGGGCGGGGGAGAGGGGGGGGGTTAGCATGTACAGGCATTAAACCTGGAGTGCAGGGTTCACGCCGCTGTTTGCCACAGTCATCTGCAGCTTTTAATTCATTCAATTACAGTCCAGAGAAACTCGACTCATCATTCCACCAGTCGGCCAGATGATCTGACCATGTCAATCTGTAGTGTACCATGTTAGTGAGCGTGTTGGAGTCTGCCTCCACTCTTTCTGCTCAAATAAAAAGAAAGTTAATCAAGCGCAGCTTTGTCCTCCACGCACAAAACTGAGTCACGCGTTTCCACCACGACGAGCAAAAGAACACGATCGGGTCAGAGTAAGGTGACGTGGGCGGAAAGAGAAGAAACCTGGACTGAATTTCTAGGCGCCGACTCCAAATATACAAAGTCCATTTCCCCTCTTATTCCCAACTCGTCGCTGACAAATCCGCCAGCCGCTTAGCGAATTAAACCCCCATTAGCAGCGTAAACACAAAGTCGTCCAAACAACCTATTACCAGCACAAACACACCACAACCTCGCACGTTCGGCTTCTCTTCCTGCTCCGAGCATGATGACCCCGAGCCCAAGGTCAGACGCATCTCCACACCCGGCTCACCGGGTCTTGATCCGAGTGTGCGCCCAGTTTTCCTGACCTGTGACGTCAACTGTCAGCGCCCGTCACTCGACACTAGCCCCTATACCATCACACCTGATGAGACATTCTATCATCATCAGATGATTTTCAGGTAGGCGGCCATGTTTAGGGTGAACATGGCGAGGCACATTTATGGGCCGTGGATAAAGTAGGAAAACAGGAGTGTTTCAGAAATAATCCAACACCGTCAAACCAAACACCTGATGCTACCTCAACAAACGCCACAGAATCACCACGTGACCCTCTTATTAAACTGATACAAGGCACGAGGGCCACGTCTCGAGGTCTTTACCCGTTTGCCAGAACTCCTTTCACACATCGTCAGGACTAGGAGTTATATTTGAAGGCCTGTGGACACGGAGGTGACCGTTTCACCCTCACGCTCAGCGTCCGCTCCTGTTTGTAAAAAGGTTTATAGCTGCTTTTGCTGAAACGTGCTGCAGAGCCGTGGCGCTGCTGGGGAAGTGATTTCTGCAATCTCGCTATTCTGAGTGAAATTACATTTCTTAACGCCGCTTTTACTGTCTGGAGCCCTTCCAGCGCTTACCTCGGCAAAAAGCATCCAATCACCTCAGGTTTTAAATAGGCCTACTCATAAAAAGTGGATCATTGTTTGCGTCTTTCATAGAGATGCAGACTATGAAACGTCTAAATGCCTGGACGCTAATCCAAACACAAACCCTATAGTTCTTTCCTCCTCCTCTTCCTCCTCCTCCCTGGAATTCTGCTCCCCCCTTTCTAATAAATCTGAACGGGGCCTTTTCCACTTTTACAGGAACAGCAACTCATGAAATGGTTGATTTCAGATGGCAGAGTGTGAATGTTTCGAGTTAACTTTACTGATCTGCGAGCAGGTCCGAGGGCCACAGAGAGACGGACGTCCCCTTCAGCACATTCAACACACGGCCCCTCGCTTTACACCTCTGCCATTTAAAGACACCTCTGAACCCAGATGGCCACCGGGCCGCTCTCCCCCAGCACACATGCACATATAAACTCAGCAACAACACCTGAGAGATGAATATTTCATGCTCTTACCTGGATGAATAAACCTCTCTCCTCCTCCAGGGACAACAGGTCAGGCCTGGTTTACTTCAGGGTTCCTGCAGCGTCAACCCGGGGTTTTCTGTAGTGCATAAAGAGATTTTTCAAATAAATATATGATTGAGTTTTTGAATGATTGTTCGTGTTTGATTAGACTCTGTGTAATAACAATAAATGAGATTAGGGAATTGAGTACTGATAAACACAACTGGCCAAGTTTTAGCCCGTAACACAAAATTAAAGGCTGGGAACTTAATCAGCAAAACTATTATCTTTTTTTCGATGTCATGTTGAAGAAACATGGCAGTGTCCTCTCTGAGCTCTGGATCTGTCAGTGAGGACTCAGGGGGAAACATTATTCCTGAAAGAAATCACACTTCATCTCACTTAAAGGCGTGTTTGCTGGTTTTGATCCTATTTGTCCTCCCTTCGCTGTATCAGTGAGGGAGAGCTTGGTCTGTCTCCTACGTATGACATCACTCCCCGTGTATGAGCCGTTTCCCATAAGCCTCTGTGGTCCCCAGGGTCCACCCCCCCCCATGACCTCAATGAACAGGCAGGACGATTATGAAGAAACCACCACGTTCCTCATTAGGAAGCTGGTTTTAACTTGTCTGTTTTTCCTTTAACCAATGAACAGCTCATTTATTAACTCAAACCTCACCTCTGTGTTATGTATCCTATTAATCTGTTTCACCCCCCCCCCCCCCCCCCCCCCCCCCTCCGTATTTGACTCCCTCCCACCCCCCACCCCCTCAGGGCTGAAAGCTGTGAGGCTGTAAGGTCCCTCTCTTCCCACAACTGCTCTCCAGCGCCCCCGAGACCACGCAGCTGTCAATCACTTCAACATCAGACCCACACTGAGTACATCAAGCCTGTTGGCACTGACACACACATACACACACACACATATTCATATATACATATGCCCAAAAGAAACAGAGTTTGCAGGTTGAGGGGGAGGTTGGGGGGGGGGTCCTGTCAGCACCTGCTGGGCCTCAGCGGACAATCTGCAGATACAGATACCCCCCCCCACACACACACACACACACAGAGACACACCTCGGGGCACTAGTTGTGCAGGTACCACTTCAATTTCCATCCTATTTACTCAGCCTCCCTCTGCGCTGCCTCCAACCACGCTGTCCCGCTGCTCGGCCCTTCACCCCGGGAAAGCACCGGGAAGCTGAGAGCCACGTCGGAACACCAGGAATTACGAGTACAGCGCACGAGGAAAGGGAAGTCTGAGGTCATACGGTTTGTCAAACGCTCATGTAAAGACACAGTAACTTTTCAGCACACACCTCATGTCAGGTATTTCATGCGGGCAACACAAGCTCAGAGAAATACACAGAGTCAGTTGTCAGGGTCAACGTTGTTATGAACGCAAAGCCTCTCGATTCATTTCATCTGTTTCTGAAACCAAAAAGCCACACACACACACACACACACACACACACACACACACACACACACACACACACACAGTCAGTCCATTAGGCTCATGTGTTGGGCCCAAACCACGGCCCAGAGTGCTCTTTCATGGCTCCATCATTACATCAATAAGTCTTCACATTAATCTCAGCAGCACAGCACACAGGCCATTACCCGAGCCGCCCTGCACCACGCAGGCTCACTCCGCTGCAGACACACAGGCAGAGCAGCAGTCTAATATATCCCGCATACGTGAAAAACACACACGGCGTGCTCCGTTTGTCTCCTCCTGCAAGTGATGTGTCCGTTTCTGAGGCTGGTTTGAAAATAAATTACATATACCATGTGCAGTTCAAATGCATGAAAGCGTATCTAGATATATTTAACCAATGTGCGCTCGGGAGAGGCCCTCAAAACTTTTTTCCTGTCGACTGCTGATTTAATACAGAGCAGAAAATTAGTTTAGAGGAGCTGGTTTCAATAGTGACTAACACGGATCTTTGGCCAAAGCCTTTTTAAAAAAAAAAATCTGAGTAACATAAGATCGTGCCCCTTTAATGAAGCTCTTGAGAATAGCCGGAAAAAAACATGGTAACTTTTCGGAGATTAACTTACTCCATCACATTATTAAATCAGCCTTTGGTCTGCAGTTACGAGCTCCTGTGAGAAAATGACTGCTTGGTTAATAGTCACAAAGATGAGCTAAGGCAACTTAGCAAATGCTGCTTTCACAAACACAACATCAATCACAGCGCAAACACACACAGAGACACACACACAAAATCAGATTTTTGCAGTGCAATGAATTTCAAGCTCAGATAGAAAGAACGAGAGGGGGGAGAGAAGGCGAAGAAGAAAAAAACAGAGTGGAAGTGAAAGGAGGGGTGTTTGGCCCTCGTCTGTCTGGACAGGAAATGGGGTTCTCTAACCTTTGACCCGGGTCCACGTTGCAACTGTGGGTGTGTGTGTTTATCCTCCTGCCTATGTCTTAGAACAGGTTCATTCAGACATCGGGCTGACAGACAGATGGTCCTTGTTGTCATGGTAGCCCACGCAGGTGCGTAAGTATGGGGTTTCCTGCCCCAAGGTGCAGGATGGCGGAGGGTTGCGGTGTTTATTATCCGCAGTGCCAACAGGCAGCAGACTCCTGCCGCTCCCAGGAGGTAAGAAGAATGACGGAGGGGAAGGAAAAGAGGGATGAATGGAGAAAGGGAAGGAGTGAGAGTGGTGAGCTGTAAAATCCTGAAGCATCTACTTTTATCACCATGGACGTGGTAATACCATGGTCCTAGGATAAAAAAAAAAGAAGAGAAGTATGATTTTCACTCATCTGATTCCCTGCCATCATAAAAGAGTGAAAGAATATTGCCTCAGAAAGCTCCGCTGTTCCGGGAAAGGCAGCCTCAGCTAAGATGACCTCAGATATTGTTCCGTTGTATTCTTTTATTCTCTTTTCAACATTTCGGACCACCAGTGGGAGATGGGACATGGTATGGAGGAGGGTTCGTTTGAGGGGGAGGGAGCGGGAAGGGAGCTGAGCATTGGGGCCAAGGGTCACTGCTGGAGATTCTCCCTGAAGGCAAGTCCGCTGCAAATGGGGTAATAATAAACGTTTGGCGTTTTGAGTTTCTCAACCCCACCACCCTGCACCTCTGTCCTGGCTCCATCCCACTGAGCTTCCGTACCAAACACACACTTACACATACATCAGAGTTAGTACTGGAATCGGTTGCTATGACATGATCTTGTCCCAAAACTAAATTTTATAGAGTTCTAAACACAATCAAAATATTTGGGAATTGTATTTATAGGATTTTTTTTAGCAGTACAAATCTAAATTAGGAATTTAGGAATTCATAATTCTATCCATTATAGAAAGGAGCAACACTTTAATTGAAAATGCAGTTCCACTTAATAACCATAAATTTAAATTAATGATACATTTAAAAAATGGTCTACAAATGTAATTTTTTTATGTAGTCCTGAAATCAAAAGTATTAAAAAATAGAAGAAAAAAAAAACACAAGACAATTGATTTCCTGAAAAATCGCAGCTCAGTATGAATTCAAAACAAAGAACAAGACAAGACACACACACACACACACACACACACGATACACACAGAGTTGGCTATGGGGAAATATGTCTATACCAGCAGTCTAATCCCAGGCCTCGCTGTCTGAGATGTTTGTTTTTGTGTTTACTCTGGAATGTCAGACATCCGAGGACACGGCAGAGAGGAAGGTCACAACCAGCAGTACCCCGAAGACTCAACAAACATTATTAAATTCTAATTTGTTATAAAAGCCTTTGTGGAAAGTAGTGTCGTGAAACCATTAACGACTTTGCCGGTTATTTTCTTGCCTGTAAAGGTCTTTATGCACTGTGGGAGCATGTCCACTTTAAATTTAAAGTACACACACACACTTGACAACTGTGACACGCACACAGAAACAGAAGGTCAGCACATTGTGTAGGATCTCAGGCACAGTATATCCTGCAAAGAAATTCGATTACAGGAAGCAAATCAGCGCCATAAAAAGTGGGACATGAAACATATAGAGGAGTGTTAGTGCCACAGCCACACTGTGACTGCACCATAGGAAAGAAGAGCACTTATCTATGAAAGCACCAGCTGATAATGACTTAATTTAAACCCACAGAAAACGAACTGCAGCTTAGCTTTATGATCGTTCACTCAGATGTCTTTGGCAAAGACCGCATGAACAAAAACACTGTCTTTTTCTTGAATGCATTCATGACAAAAGCCGCCAAATCTCCACACACAATGAAATCATCAAAAGCACGCTGTCGTGAAATAAAGCGCCGGCTATGTGAGAGATCTGATGCTGATGATCTCAGCAATCACGCTCATGTGTCAGTCCGGTCTGTTGTTTGGACGCGAGGAGAGGGAGAAGTGAAAAGAGGGAACAAACAGCGACAGGGTGCTGAAAGGGCTGTTAAGCCTGTGATCGATCTCTGGCACTGAGAGGGACACGATTCCTGCAGTAACAACAGACTTTGTGGGGAACTGTGCTGCAGCCTCCATGAGGGAAACATGTGTTGTGTGAGACTGAGTGTGGGTACACGATTTCTTTTTTCTATGTGTGTGTGCGTGCGTGCGTGTGTGTGTGTGTGTGTATGCTAAACACTCATTAGTGAAAAGCCTCAGTGCAGACTAGCTCCAGTTACAGTAGTAAACGCTGCCTTTGAACTTTAATGGAGCCCTGAAACTCAACCAGGCCTTAAAAAACACTAATCTACAGAAGAGGACGAAATGGAGAGGTAAAAGTGGAAACTGTCACGATAAAGTCAAATGCACATCAAAATGAAATCAAATTAAAAGGTTAGATGAAGAGCAACATACACTAACTATATCATTTAGGTTGTTTAATTACAGGTCCCAAAATCCAACAAACAAACAATAAAAGTCCAACTCTGCTAATGAAGGACGTCCTATGTAAACACACACACACCTGCTGACCGGGCAGCAATAACGCACATCAAGGATATCCAAGTCCCCTTGGATGCCTGCAACACACCTCATTATTATTATCATTATTATCATTATGATTTTTATGATTATGTAGGCCACTGCCGAGTGCTGCCACCTGTGCATATGCCTGTCCACAGTAATTAAAACATGCAGACCGTCCTGTGTGTGTTACTGGGTGGGTATTTATCTGGGTGGGTGTCTGAGTTGCAGAATCCTCTGGTATGCATTGCAATAAACAGATGTTGAGCCTTTATGAGGTCTTTACAACAGGTTCAGCCCTTTCTGTTTCGTGATACTGTGTGTGTGCGTGTGTGTGTGTGTGCCTGCATGCATACATACATATGGGCCTAACATAGAAACCTCTCATCAGTGAGCCATAAAAAAAAGACCACAAATGGAAATAAACGTGAAAGGTGCAGAATTCATTCTAAATGTTACATGAGAAATGTAATCATTTCATTATTGCTGCCACAACGTTGCAAGTCGCCATAGTTACAAATAAACCATTACAATATATGTGCATGGCCAAAATACAAAATATGAGCTGGTACAAACTCTTGAGTGATGGGCGTGGTGAGGGATTGAGGACAGCACTGTTTATTTGACTAGGAGCTGTTTACAGAGATGGACGCTGCGGAGCTGAGTGACAGCATGAGAAAATACCTCTGATAATATACTGACTTACTGACATAATGATAATATACCGCCCCCACTACTCTCTCAGGACCTACGAGCATCACCCTGTAGCTGATGACAGGGACTGTACATTCCTGCTTCAATGATTCACAAGGGATTTTATGAACATGTGATAAGATGCTATCCATTGACTGATAACCTTTGCTGTAATTTGCAATTATTCTGCTCATCATAATATCCATAGACGGATGTGCATCTTGTCATGGTGTCGCCATATTATAACCTGACAGTTTACCATCAGTGTTAGGTACTGCTATAAATAATATATAACATATAAAACAGGTTTGACAAGGTAAACTGAATTAGTGCCACAACACACTCCTTTAGGTAACTTAACACAAAAAAAATGATAAATTAATTACACATTACACGTGTTTACTAGATACAACCGATGTACTCGTTAGTTCATGGTGCAGACATGGTTGCCTGATTCTTCCCTAAAACTACGAAAACAACTAAGCAAAGTACAACGACGCAAAGATAAAGATAGCGAGAAAGATAAACATGAGGAAGTATGGAAGTTCATCTCACCAATGACAAAACAGATCCAGTTCAATTTGTGAATTGCCTGAGCTCATGAGTCCAGAGTCCATGCAGCTGATTAGCCAATGAGCACCACCTGTGCTGTTAGACAAACCTGAGTCCTGTGGATTTCACAGCCAATAAAACTGCTCATCATAAAGACGTAAACGTAAGACAATCTGCATTTATTGTTTGTTTTTTTTCCCTCATTCTCTCAGTATATGTTTTTCACAGGGAGGGAGATCTGCACAAGAAAATTCAAAAAAAGAAAGTTGATTTTTTTTTCCCCCCTTTTTCCCCTTTTGCAAAAGCCCTCGACAGATGACAGCTGTGGACACACAGAGAGCATGCTGCATGTTTTATCGCCTTCACCCATAAATAAGAAACTTAGAGTGGGAGAAATACAGTAAAAATATTCGATTTATAGCAACGGGCACAGGAGGGAGTCTGGAGATTTCTTGGACAATATGAAAATAAAACTGCAATAAAACTGCACGGGCCTTGATTGTGGTCTATGGAGAGACATGGAGGGCCTCCAACACGGCTAACTTTATTACTTCATCTGGGAGAGCAAAAGAGAGGGGGAGACACATCAACAGATTTGGAGACTATAATAGTCAAATCCTTTTCCCTGAGTGGCCACAGTCTCCATCTGAGGACCCCTAGACCCTTTATACCCAACAACCAGGGACACAGCGGAGGCCAAAACCTCCGAAATCCAGTTTACCCATCTTTTTTTTACGCGACCAACCATTTTCTCTGGTTTACATAAATCTTTACAACACTGTTTCAGGGCGGACATCACAGAGAGTCCTATTAAACTGGTGATTGTAATATAAACACCGAGTGGGAAAGAAGAATTAATGCTTTTAAAAGTAAAATGGATTCTTGTTTATGTAAGTGGTCACTAACCTTATGATGATCACCAACTGAACAAATAGTTTACCGCCATTTTGATTTACCGCATCATAGCCTCCAATTATATGTCTCTAAGCATTAGGAATGATTTTGATGGAGGGGGACGGAGAGGTTGAGGGGGGACAGCGTTTCTGAAGCGATTAGAGCAGCAGATCACTGGAAGGTGGGTGAAAAAGGCCTGATGGTTTATAGGCCGGTGAAGGGAAAACGGTCTCTGCATCTTCCTCATTCTCTCCCATATGAAAACAGTCTGTTGCAGCGTGCTGCATCTCTCTTGGCCAAAGCCGTGCATCAGATCTAAGGTTTCACAGAGCATACCGGGGGACCGGCGAAACTGGAGACAATAGCAACAAACACGGCCTTGTATTTTTAGGTTGTGATCATAAAGCCCGTTTCACAGTTTAATGCACCAGAGAGACCAAACAAACGCTGGAACAAATCTGTGCTCTTCCTAAATGTCCTCGACAAATGAAAGAAGAGGGCACAGAACAGGTCACACTGCACCAAGACACTATGGCTTCTACTACTTTGATAGATTCCTACTACTTTGATAGATTCCTACATCCTCTACTCATGCAACATAATATTTTCTTCACCACACAATTACAAAAAAAAACACTTTACACACTTAATAATTATTTCTACTTGTATATAATGATTACTACTATTTATTTGGACTATGATATAATTTTAGCTTTTATTCATATGCACAAGATCTCAACACACCCACTCATCTGGACAATTGCATTAAAACATTTTGATAAAAGCTGCAGCAACCTGTATTGTATTTCCCTCTTTTTATATTTTTAGCAACTAATAATAATGTGTAGTGTGAGCTCAATATAGAGTTTAATTATTTAAATTAAGTATATTGTCCTCATTTTTGTTGCATCAAGTATTAACATTTATATTTCTGATGATTAAAATTTTTAAAAATAGTGGCAAGCTCATCTAAATATAGAAGAAGTAACCTACATTGTCAAACTCTGTACTCTAAAAGCCTGTACGAACGAACCCCATCGCTTGTGTGCCGTCAGTTTGACCATTTTGTCTCTGTTATACTTTGGTGCCGCCTGCTGGCCAAATAGAGATACTGACTGACATGAATGCTACCCTGCACAACAAATCGTAAGGCTACAATATAGTAAGTTAAAAAAAAAAAGTATCTCACGTTATTACTGCAAGATATACAAGCAAATAACCAGTGTACTTTATGACAGTTAAAAAAAGGATTGTCAGCTCTGGCCCTAATAATATTATTTAATACATATTGTATTACATTGTATGAATAGAACTCAATACAGCACATTTCTTAATCATACAGCACGTTTCTTGATTGACTCACTTTTCTATTGTCTTATGTTTTTATTTTAATCTATCTATCTATCTATCTATCTATCTATCTATCTATCTATCTATCTATCTATCTATCTATCTATCTATCCATCCATCCATCCATCCATCCATCCATCCATCCATCACATTTGACCCACCCCACAAATGTCTCAGTTAAGCTCCTGTATTGCTGCACTTTGGCAGAACTATTGTAGAGCACAAGTCAACAGCCAATTACATTTAATGACCAATGTTCACGCAATACATCATCAATTCATCCTTAAGCCTAACTGTGTCTGGGCAGATCAGGCTGTTGCTGGAGGATGCATCATGTGTTAGTTATGTTAGATGACACGTTCACATGTCTGTCTATAGCCCCAACACACTGAGGCACCACAACCTGCTTGTTTAGTGCCACACCCTTAGACTAGTAATTAAAAACTAAAGCAGTCTGTAGACAAACAAAATGTTGGTAACCATATGTAGTCAGGTTGTGTGTACATTTAGTAATGATGCTAATATTAATAAAATGATTATCAATAATAAAAATAATTAATAATAATTCCAGTATTATACTGCAGTATGCAAAATATGTTTTATAACTTAGTTTCTTAGTAGTCCCTTTATTATTACTATTATAATAATTATTACTATTATTATTATTACTATAATAATAATGATTATTATCATTATTATTATTAGTGGTAGTTGTAGTATTGTTAGTTCAGTTGTAGTTCCTTAGCGGAAGTAGATTACAACTCCCGGCATGCATTTCGTCTGATTGCCATAGCAGCGGGCAGTTGTTTGGACTCTGTATCATCATGGACAGCACGAGCCGGGTCTGTGCTGCAATACTACCGACAGTCGGTGGTGAGTTCGCCGGTAACGACAACGAACAGGGGCTGGGGTTACGGGCGGTCCAGCGACTCAGTCCCAGTAACCGGGTGAGGGAGATCCAGGTGACGGGAACAGCGGAAGTTTGTTGTCCGGCGGACAGAGTCTCTGTCCGGGTCAGTGTGGGAAACAGCAAGGAGTCAGTGAGCGAGGTCACCAACAGCGTCACACGGCGACTGGAATACATTCTCCAGTCTCTCAGGTAAAAACACGATCAGGTTCTTACACCGGTACAATGAAATCAATGCTTGGAGTGCAACGGCAACGTTAGCCTGACATTAGCTAACCGCTACATGTAGCATCCGCAGACATCAACACAATCTCACTGTTAAAGCTGCAGCGTAGCTCTGTTTCTAAACAAGCAGTTTTATTATTTACAGTAGCCAGCAGTGCAGGAAGTAGCAGAAGATTAAAGTATTTGCATGTGTATTTTCTGCACTAAAGTACTGTAGTGCTACTGTAGTAACAGTAGTTGATGGCAGTGCAAAATACTACACGTAATCTGTGGTCCAGTTGGTCTTTTCAAAAGCACGTATAATAACTTCCTGTATGGAATATGTTCTACAGGGTTTCAGGTGCAGTAGCTAATTCCAGCTTGGCATTTAAGTCTTGTGGTACAGTAAGTAATCTTGTGCATTCATTCATTCTGCTTAGACAACATGGCATCAGCGACAAAGATAGCACAGTGAGGAGGTTTCTCCAGCGGGAGGCAGACCTGTATCACATGGATGCCGAGGTGGGTACCTGGACGCTAACGACTGCTCAGCAGCACGTACAGTATGTGTGCCGACCGTGGATATAAATGTTCCCACATTTTGCCATAGGTGGTGGTCACCTTTTCTGACTTCGAGAAGATGGAGCGGGTGTGTGGTGTCCTGCTGGAGAAGCTGGACAAGAGTGTCTGTGTGGGAGCGCCGCAGTTTTACCACAGTGCAGAATGCCTGAGTCAGCTGAGGTAGGGAAAGACAAAGCACATCTCTCCACAGCAAACAGTGACATCCCACACATTTCTCACATGCATTAGATTCATGTCGCACATGTAACCAGTATGCACTTGTCTGGGTTTTAGGAGGCGAGTGTGTGTGTCTGCGGTGGAAAACGCTCAGCAGAAAGCCAGAGAAGTCATTCAGCTCCTGGGTCAAAGTCTGGGACATCCCCTACTGGTCAAAGAGGAGGAAACCAAGGAGTGGAGGAACGAGGAAGAGGAGTATGGGAGAAGGGAGCAAGGTGCTACATCTATTTCTCACCTTCCCCGGATACCCACAATCACAGCCTCCTCACGGGTTTCTGTGTTCTTCAGCCTCAGAGACAGAAGCAGGAAAAAACTCTGAAGACAAAAAGTTACTGTCACAGTTTGAAATATTTTATTGCACAGTTGATTAAAAGTGCAGTATTTTAAGGGCATTCTTTTGGGACTCAGCCAACACTGTCATGTAAATTAAAAACGATACAGCAGATTTTACCTTTCTAAACATTAATGATCATTCACCTTCAACGTGATGACCATTAGAGTCTGTCTTTTTAAAAACTAATTCGAGAAACGGTTTACATTCTTCTGCATAAGACCTGGCGCTTCTGTCCAGCAGGTCAGTCGCGGACCGGAGAAAGTAAATAAAATTGTCAGCTGGACAGATCTCAGACCAAACAGTCAGGCATCATCGACCTCGTCTTCAGGAAAGAGCTCTCTGAGCCAGGGCTGCATGATGAAGCGCTCCCCATCGAAATGCGTGAAGTAATTCTCCAAGGTAGGAATGTCCGGCTGGAAACATCCAACAGTGAGTCCAAGCCATAATGAGCGTGTGTGTGTGTGTGTGTGTGTGTTTGTTTGTATCTAGGCTGGGATTTTCCATACTTACCCTCATCCCAGTGATGCGCTCCAGTTGTGTCTGAGGCAAATATGCAACTATGAGAGAAGAGGGTGCAGGGCCACTGAACAACACCTTGTAATGAGGAGTCTTTTCTGCAGTGATGCCCTACACACACACACACACACACACACACACACAGTCACAGATCTCAGTGAACTGACTTAGCTCCCAACACTTAAGCACTGAGTTTGTGAAACAACATTAGTGTAGATGGTGAAAAAGCTTGTGGCTGCTAACCTCAAAATTGGAATACATCCTGTCAACCCACTCAGGGGGGGCTCGAAGCTCAGGGTCCCAGCTCACCACCACCCCAACCATGTGTTCCCTCCTCTCCATCACCACCTCTCCGACCCGGAGAAACACATATGGAGGACGAGGGCTACGCACTGCTTTAGATGCTGCAGGGATGCAGACATTAGAAAGAGTGGTGCGACAGACTTTACCCCTGCGAGTGTTTCACCTGAACACTGAAGCATGAAAATTTCTCATTTTCTGTATCAGATATGTTTTTGTGACAAGTTTCTAATTTCTACGTTTTGTTGATTTTTTTTTAACGACAACAGACTGAAAAGTATTTTAAAGATTTAATAAAGGTTTATTTTTACATGACCCACAAAATGGAGGTTGGTTTCACTGTTTTTGTGTGTTTGTTTTGTGTGTACCCGTACTTGCTACAAAATAAGATATTAAAATTAGGTACAGATCCAAGATCTGTTTTATCCCTGGGTACACTGCAAAGTGTTTGTATACACTTCTTTTGGTAGAAGATGATTCATCTTAGATTCCGTGTAAATATGTACATACACAGACACATACCTCCAAAGAAGCCCTGGTCGTTGTCATAAAGCATGGTCTGTACAGGAGGCAGCTCCACACTCACTCCCTCTCCCAAACCAACCAGAGACCTGCAGACAGCACAGGTTTGTCAGTGTCGATGTGGGAAGGAGGTTTGACACAAATGGAAATGATTATGAAAATGAACGTGGATGAGTCCTGGCAATTCAAAACAGATGTCTGCAACTCAATCACAGTTGTCTGTGAGACTCATAACACTCACTTGGCATAGGACCAGTGCTGGTTGGCCCAGTCCAGCCATGCTGTGCCATTGAGATAGGATCCTCTCCACTCTTTCCAAACTGTGAGCAACCTGCAAACAAACAAAGTTACACATTTGATATGAAAAAAAAAAACACTGCACAATCAAAGAACTTAATTACCCTCATACTTTCTCAATAACAGTCCCACAACGACCCGAGCGTGTAGCTGTTTACTCAGAACAGACTCCGACATATGGAGGAAGTTTTCTTTTTGTTTGTTTGTTTGTTTGTTTTCCACATTTTAACTCACTTCACGCGCGCTTTCTGGTCTCGTGTAAAAAAGACAAAAGCTCAGCCCAAACATTGTGCGTGTGTGTCGTGAGGAAATGGCGTGTTTCCGCACATACCGTGCTGTGGCGTGGAAGCGCTGCGCCGCGGTGGAGCCGCTCCAGCGGGCGAGGAGGTACTGCGCGGGCACCGCGGACAGCAGCAGCGCGATCTGCAGCACCGCGGCGGCCGAGAGTTGAGGCATGGCCCGGCAGCTGCCACCTGCGGACGGAAGCGCGTCAGGTGGACGAGTCGCTCAAACAGTGGTTGGAGCTGGACTTAGTGGAAGTTCCAGCTGGAGCGGGGACACATGACGCTGCCGCACCGCGTCCTGACGTGCACACGGTTGAAGTGACACACATTGTGACCGCGCCGTTTCACTTTATTTCCACAAACCGCAGACGCGCCCCTTCATCCGCCACCTGTTTAGCTACATGTTTGTCTCGGTCGCACAACTGCCGCCTCACCCAATCGCGGCTGCCCACGGATAAATCGAGCGACCTTTCGCGGCTCGCCACGTCACGGCAGAGGCGAACCCGCAGGTCCGGACGGGGAAGTGGCGCAGTTACGCTTTAGTAACACTAGGTGTCATCGTCGTGTTGGATACGCATCCTGCACTGACTGTTGTCTCTTAATAAGTCCGCCTGTAACATTACTTCATTGTTTATTTACTTATTTGCACAAACTAATCTGTCAGGAAAACACATCAGTGGTTTTATTTCATTAAAAAATACTCAAACTCTTACTTGGTTGATTAAATTGAATTTAGGTCTATTTTTGAAATGACCACAAAATAATAACAATAAACAGGAAGTATAAGTGGATATGGAAACACAAATGTTTATTTACTTAAAATATTGGTATTAACTAACAGGACAGCAGTACTCCCCTACAGATACATTCTAGATTTATGCTTCTTTTTGCATTAATTCTTTTATATATAAAAAGTATCCAAACTAACAAAGACGCCCCCCTCATTCAGAATCACATCCCTTTCCTACTCCCCGTCCCCTTCTGTTTGCTCCCATCCCACAACCAAGTAAAACTTAAAAACATCCCAAAATGCTTCCGCTTGGCTCACATGCAGCCACTTCACACACACACACACACACATACACTGTGACCTTTTGACCTCTGACCTTAAACTGATGCCTGGTCAGAGGCCAGAAGCAGCACAACTCTGTCACACATTAGCACAGGCCCATGGTAAATGAATGAATGTGTGAATGATCATCAAAATGCTGTGGGTGTTGTAAAGTAAGAGGGCTGATCTGAAGTGCTGAGTCAGGGTGGAAAGCACTAATATCAAAAAAGACTGGGCAGGTGTGTTTGAATTAATTAATTAAAATTAACATACCAATTCTGGCTAACAACCAGTAATCTGATTTTAAGGCCCCTTTGTAATGATTATATGTTGTATATTATTACATGGTTACGGTAACTTGACCAGCAAAACTATGTCAGCTCTTTTACGTTAAATGATCCAACAAACATAGGCAATGTGGCTGATTTGATTGAAGAGGAGCAGGCGGTTTTCACATGATGAACACATTCCTACTTTGACTGCAATTAAGTGGGACTACAGAGAGTAAACTACCCAAAGCGATCTCCTCCCCATTAATAACATGGGATATGACTCCTCCATAGCAGGCCAATGATCAGTTAGTCAAAATTCATTCCTATTTCAAAATGGTTAGAGCCTCAAAAACAGGGTTTTTAGTTGGGTTTGTGTAAACAGTTTAAAACTAAGATGACAGTTTGGGTTTGAGGCGCCTAGATTTTTGTGATTGAGAAATTAAATTAAGTTACGTGCCTATGAGGAGATTATAGATCAGTTTAATAAATGACACTTGAAACCAACAAAATTGCTTCCCACCAAATATAAATATACAGTGGGCAAATATAATAGGGTTCCTATTTTGACCAAAACCAGATTTATTTTGATGTCAACAATAATGGAAAACGGTGTCACTGTTTTAGGCCATCTCCATTTGGAATAAAGCTCTTCATGTACACAATATAAACAAAGTGTTGGTGAGAATGACTAAAGAAAAAATAATAACACACACTGTGTCCTCAGATAAGTATAAAACACCCCTCCAGCAGAATCCCTCCACAGATCTGGCCAATGAAAGACTGTCCAATATGGCAGGGACACAGACAGAGAAAAAACTTTGACACCTCATATGTAAAAGAGATCAACATAATCACTGTGGAGCCACTACAACTTAACTAAAATAAACACATTCAAAAGCCAGGTTTTAAAATTTCAGTGCCCAAAGACAGAATTTGGCGTCAACATATCCACAACAATAAAAACAATGATAAACTGATGATATATGTTGAATAATATGTGACAAGGAAGACCTATGAAATGAATCCGATGTATACATATGCTAGCATTCAGTTCTCCTCGGTCAGCCCCACAAGTGTCAGACTTTAGCATTCACTTGTTGTGTGCTGGGGTACCAACAGAAATATGTCAAACATAAAGGCTGCCATCTTTAAAACTTCGGTCCATTCAATGTACAGAGAAAGAGAAAGAGTGACATAATATGTTTATCTTCTGTCAGACTGTTGATTTTTCTGTCTTTTTGTCATCCTGCAGTATAAGCCTGCTAGGTCTAGTCCAGTCCACCAGAGTCCAGTTCTCTAAACTCAGCGATGAGCTGAACCACAGGTTCAAAAAACAAAACAAAACAAAAGGCCTCTAAGGGACAAACAGAGGATATCATGCCACACAATCTCTCTCTCTCTCCATCCAAATTCAGTCCAAACCAGTTTGATTTGGCTCCATCCCATTTCTTTCAGGCATGAGAAAGTGCTAAAAAATGTGAGACAGAATTGTGTTTGTGTGAGTGTGTGTGTGTATGTGCACATGTGTGGTCACCATAGAAACATATCAACATTTAAAAGTTAATTTCTATATGTTAACAGTTTTAAAATACACAGGGTTACTCCCTACGACTGCATTGATAACCGGTCTGTGGTAAGTGCATCTCAAAGCTAGTCACTCAAAGCTCCCCTCGCTGTACCTTAGGTATAAACTGACGATAGGTTGGTTATAGGATAATATATTGACATGAATAATGGTATGCTTACAACAACAGTAAAGTCTTTTTTCAACTGTTATAAATACATTTCTTTGAGAGGTTTCACAACAATCAAACTGTACGCCACTGTTTGTACGCTGAAAGTGAACGACACACTCAGTTGTGTTATAAAAACACACACACTCCTTCAATAACACACACTCCCATCGTCACGACGTACTTTCGTACACATACAGGCACATGTACCTTGCAGGGCAGAGGCCAGGCACGCTTATACACACATGCACGCACACACCAAGGACATAAAGGCACAAGGTATTGCTAATGTTGAGGACTCACTGACACTTGATCTATCTGAACATATAAATGAACACTTTCACCCATGCATCCTTTTTCTCCTCATCACAGTAAAAACAGCTTCTAGAAAAAAGGAGATGCTTCATCCTTCTAACATGCAAAAAAAAAAACCCACACACACACACACCCGCCCACGCACACCCACACACATCAATAGTAAACAAAACCTACTGATCTACAGTACCTGCAAAGGTACACCATTTGGTATGTTAGCGCAGACAGACACGCTCAGGTCAGCTGATGTGTAAGACTTCCAAAACAGAGAGCCGATCATTACGTACAAATCTTAGAAAAAGCTAAGAGAGAGTTGTATAAAAAAAGCAGAACGGGAACAATGACGATGGGGAATCGTAGTCAGGCCAGCAGTTTGTGGTCCATCACAGACCTAACAACTGTAGCTCCACTTTGACCAACCCAGCAGACACGTGAGCAGGTCGCTGAAATAGTAAGACTGAGATGAGATACAGCCATCTCTCCTCATGACTTTTTCAAGTACTAAAACTCTGTTCCACTCCTGTCTTCTTCACTGGGCAAAGGCAAGTCACAAGTTCACAAACACAGGAGTCAGCAAGGGTCCAACATGGACCAATAATGTGGGGAGGACCTAGAACAAATGAACATGCGTTGTCTGAAAGCCACTGGCTGCCGTTTTGTGATGTGCTTCCTGGGCTGAGGAAGGAGAATCGGACAGATCACTGTGTCTGACCATAGCCACAGCTTCAAACAGCTGCACATGATCCAGCAGCTGCCCGGATGCACACACATATGCACACACACAAATGCATACAACACCAAGCATGACTTAACTCCACCCCCTGCTCCTCCAATGCACATTTTAAGCATCGTCCTCACATCCTGTGAATCTCTTGTTACCACCCTATAAGGTTGGCTTTGGCCTTTTCTGTCAGCTTGCGGACACGTCCCTTGGAGGAGGTGCCAAAGGTGATTGACGAGTCCTCAAACAGCAGCTGTCTCTGCTCCTCCTCTGAGTCCTCCTCCATGTACCAGGCTGACCGCCGCCCCTGGTTACGCGTGCGCATGGACCCTCCTGCTGTCTCCCCTGCATCCTCCTTTGGAGAGTCCTTGCGAGTGACTCGTTGAGGGAAAGTCTGTGGAGGAGTGGTGACCTCCTCATTTGCTCTCCTGCTGCTCCTCCTAAGTGGCGAGGGCTCAGGTGACTCCGCAGGGGGAGTGGATTCCTCAGTTCTTACCGCTCGGGGCCGGCCACGCCGTCTAGGCGTCGATGCCACGCAAGAGTCTGACAGCACAGATGTTTCCTGTGCAGAAGACGCTCCGCCTTCATCGCCCGTTGATTGGTCAAGCTCATCATCAGGGGTGGAGCTCCTGTGGTTACCGCTCTTCCGCATCTCTTCCAGTTCCTGCTTACTTTTCCTGCCTCTCTTCTTACCAGGAGGGCGACCTCGGGGTCTGGAAGGGCTTGCTGGGGTTGTGACTTCTGGAGGACTCGCCGGTGGCTCTGTTCTTGGTTTTCGCCCCCTCCTCCCCACGCCCAGGGTCATATGACTACTGTGACCATTCAGGTGGACTGTGGTCTGAGACGGAGGGCTGGCAGGAGAGCCTGAGAGAGAAGCACAACAATTCACAGGAAAAGGGAAGTAAAATGTACATCAATAACATGATATTAAATACTTCTCTTATATCATCAATCATTAATCAAATCACCATACCTGACTGACAGCATCTCTTACCAGGAGTATGTCGTACAGGTGTTCTGAGTTTCCTCCGGATGCTTCCGCCACTGCTACTCTCTGCGGCTGGTGAGGGCATCACCTTTTCAGGAAGCATGGGTGTCGAAGCTGACACAGAGTTATGAGAACGTGTTGACTCTGAAGAAGGCAGAGACAGACGGTAAATTAATTAAACTGCTTCCTGATAATATATTAACCTGGCCGCTAAGAGGAGTTTCATATTGAATGTATAGATATAAGAGCTGAACACAATTAAAATCTCAGCAACATTGAGATTTGTTCCTTTAAAGTTTTAGTATTTCTTTTAGTGAGAAATTACAAGGGTATTTCATCTTACCTGCCACGCTGGGTGTGTTGCCCTGGGCATTATGTGCCGAGGATGAGGCAGGAGAGTGTGCAGAATGGCGTGCTGCACTTCGTGTCCGCCCTGCAGCTGGTGTATCCACCCTCCCGTTGACCAGCTGGGACGGCTGTTTCGGTGGGATGGTCTGTCTCAGGGAGGGAAGTCGTGCAGGAGCTGGCGATGGCTCCCTTTTCGCAGTCACCCGGGATGATACGCGTCTCTTCCTCTCTGGGCTATACACACCAGTGGAAGAAAGAATACAAACAATCAAACAATAATTTACCAAAGAAGCTACAAAATCGAAAATTAAACATCCCTCCACCTCCTACCTGGACGCAGTGCTGCTTGCGGGAGACTCGCTCCTCCTCCTCCTCCTCTTCATGGCGTGCCGTGTCTGTCTGTCCGTAGTGTGTCGTGTCTGTCTGTCTGTGCCCTGTCTGGTCAGTTTATCTGTCAGGCCGTGTATGGCCTTGTAGTCAGCCAGGATGGAGCTGACGTGCTCCTCAAACAGTGCTGAGAGCCTCAGACTCATACTGTAGATCTGACGACACAACAAATGATACAATGAATCCACCATCATATATTGGAAAAAAAGAGATAAGTGTTGTCATGCTAACTGATATTACGGATACGTCAGAATAATATCTGTGTGTGTGTTAGTGCCAGTGGATGCATTCCTCACCCGAGACTTCTTACTGGGTGTATAAGCTTTGGAATTGCTGAAAATGAGCCGGACATCCTTGCAGAGCTCAATGGGAGAGTGGTACTTTCCATCTGTTAGCGTCTTGAGAACAGTTCCAAAGTCCATTGGACAGTCAACTATTTGCAGGTAGTCCTGGGAGAAGGAGATGCAAACAGATTTAGGGGTAGACGAGAGAAAGGACAGCCTAAGAAGAGAACACAAAGAAGTGAGAAATTTGGGGGATTTGAGGTCTGAGAGGAATAGAAAAAAAGCCCCTTTCTTCTGTTGCCAAGAGAACTGTTCACAATGTTTCTCCCTCATGACTTCATTTGGTCTTCACTTCAGTCACTGAATAAAGAGGCTCTTTCCTCAGACCAAAACAAAACCTTCACAATACCTAACTGAACTGTAGCCACTTATGCCCCAAACAGTGAACAAAGACAAAAAGACCAAAATATATGAGTGAAAATGCATATTAGTGTGAGCATAATGGAAATTCAAAGAGAGCTCTCTTTCTGAGGAGGCAGAGTTCCCGTGTGTGCACCACACACAATTCTGAGGGTCAGTATGCTGTTGCATATTTACCGGGTACTCCTGTAGGTCCACTGGCTCTCTGAATGGCTCTGAGTCTTCACACTGAAAGATCAGGTCCAGCAGCTCTTTGCAGCGCCCCTTCCATGCATGAGGGTCGTATGAAGGAGGTCGCGTTCGCAGCTGGCGCTGCATAGGTCGACGTCCCTACACAAATAAAGACACGCTGAAGTGACTGAAGCGGTTGAAGTGGCTGACAGAGATCGACCTTTGCTTTTTTGTAAAAAGCATATAAACAGTGAAAAGTCTGAGTTTGGTATAATTTGTTTTCACTCATGTTGACAGCAGTCTGGGATGAATGGGATCATAACATCTCTGTGGGGTTCACTACCTTATGGTTTCGTGTGGATGTTCCAGGAGTATTTGTATCTTCATCATCCTCCTCCTCATCCTTAATGAAAAAAGGGGAACAATGATCAAGATGTATATTGGACATTACAATACTAATTAATTTTTATTATATCTGGCTCTGGAATAGAATTAAGTATATAATTATTTCTAATACCAGCTACCTTTCATGTATAATTTCATTTATAATTTATAAAGGTTTCATGCATAATGAGAGAGTGCCCGATGCCCAACTGGATATACAGAAAGCACAAATCAGATCATTGTGACTACTATCCTAGTCTACTATGCCAAAATGCAGTTACGGTAATACATACTTGGTCAAATCTGATTTAAGACCAGAATGTGACTCTTTTATGTTTGATTCACAATATTGAAATTTACAATTGCACAATTCCAGTCAAAGATGCAACTAGACCACAGAGCAAGTGAGCTAGTGCTATAAAATGAAAGCTATTTGGGGCGATAACAGTTACACAGTTGAGCTCTTACATCCTTGATTTATCATCTTTATTTTTTGTAGTCGCTGCTCATGCCATCATAGGGCAAGACAGTAATTACTGGTAATCACAGCATCTTTTGTTTTGTCAACAATTATTTCTGTCTGAATAAAAAATAATATGTTCGGGAGGATGTAAAGAGACGATGCTGTGTAAACACGTTTACAAGAAAACACACCTCATCCTCAGAGTCAGAGAACGTTGCCTTCTTCATAGTTTTGTAGAGGGGCATGAGGTCTGTTAGACTTTGGTCCCTGAAGAAGAAAAAAAAGAGAAGATACCATAAGTGAAAAAATAAATTCAGAGATGGTTCCACTTTCTCTAAAACAACACAAAGGCGTTTGCATGAATGATATTCTACATTTAACACACTCACTTAATAAACTGCAGCATGAGGTCAGAGACAAACTTGGCGGTAGTGACGATGAATGATCCTGGCTCATTGAATGTCTGGGCGTTGTGTTCAATGTAACGCACCTCCCACATTAGAGAGGACAGTCGTCTGAAAGAAAAACACACATTTGAAAAACACATTTTGAATCCTCTCCGTATGTAAACACATTTGATCGTTTATCATCTCTTTTACTCAAACTCAAGTTGATGCCAGTCACCTGTAGAAGCGGTTGACCAGCCTTTGGCGTATCGTGCTGAGGTCGGTAACGTAGGCCACTACTGTGCAGTATGTGGGATAAGCCTGAAGGTCTACTGGGAAGGCAAAGGGCGCTGCTACATCTGAGGGTGGAAAGTTGGGTATAACATGAGTGAAAAAAGCAAGAAAGGATTATTGTGTACACATAACAGCGAAAAGGTGCCCCATCTTGTAACATTTTCACAATAATAAAGACACAGGCAACATCTGTGAGAAGAGGGAACAATATCCTAGATGTTCAAAATGCAAAACCGTTATTTTATATCTGTGTCGGTGAGCCAACTGCAGCATAAACCACAGGGGTAACAGAGAGAGATCCAGAATGATAAGTGTGCCAGGCGTTGTTGTGTGTGTATGATTGTTTCCACAAACTGTCACTAGAGGGAGTCCTCAGACCAGCTTTCTTTTACTGAGCTGATTGCAGCAATACAAAGTGCCTAAAATGACATTACATCACTTTACAGGAATGCAGGCAAACACCTCACTATTTGGCTCAACATGTAGTTTATAGCTTTCAACATAAGACCACTGGGCCCGTTGATGAGCTCAGAGTGGTGACTAATGTTGAGTCATGCTGCTGCCACTTCACAAGAAATGTGCCCGCGTGGCTTAACTTCACATCCCTGCTTACATGACGTGAGTGGATTGCTAGCTGACGTCATACCGAGTGTACAGAGCTGGTCAATGGCCTTGATGATGCGTTCACACTCCTCTGCGCGTGTGCGGCAGCCCCATTCCCCGTCCAGAGGGACATACAGCAGCTCCTTCTGCTCTTCTTCTGTCAGTGGGACACTCATGCCCAACTCTTCAGGAAATGTTGCTACACAAAGAAGATTGGAACATTTTGAGAGTACAAAAAACTTTGTTGTCTTAAGAGAGAAATAGTTTGAGCATATGGGTGGGTGTGTGTGTGCGTGTGTGTGTGTGTGTTTGTGTGTGCGTGTGTGTAGTAGATGACCCACCATCATCAGGAATAGGCTCCATATCCCATGGACTCATCTTCTCTGTGTCTCCGTTGTCCCAGCTGGATGGGAAATAGCAATGATACGAATCAACATTCATCATATTGCTGTAGTTTTGGTGTATGTCAATTTGTTTCCATGTTGCATAGGTGATGTGCAGTGTTGTAAGTACAGATGTTCCTTTCCCACAACCCACAGCTGATTCTCAGAAAAGGTTTTTTCAAATTATCTGTAACCATGAAGACCTCAGTGGTGACAGGAAGAAACATACTATAAACAGACAACATGTTTCTGTATGAAATGTCATTGTTAGTGAGTCAAACAATAAAAAAAAGAGCACTGTTGATTGGCATCACTGTTAAATTAAATTTTCAGGTTCAAAACTGTCATCCAGGGTAGTTCTATCAAATTTCTTGAAATATTCAAGTAATGAGGTGATCAGAAATTTAATGAGTGTCACAGGAGGGAGAGTAAATCGTGTCCACATCTGAGTTGATCTGTCCAATCAGCCAAATTCCAGCTTCATGTACATCACGTTAATCAAATGAGATGCCTTGTTGCATTACTGTAGGCCTTCAAATTATTTAATACAAGGACTCACTAAAAATGAATAGAGATGCCAGCTGTACAGCAGACAAAGTTGGAGGCGATTTCTAAAAGTCAACCTCTAAAGTTTCAGCTGAAATCTCAAATAACTTGATAATTACATTTTTCAGACATTATCATAAGGTGCTGCTACTGAGGTGAAAAGCATTTGTAAGGTATATAAGTTTTACTTGAGGTATAAATGCACAGTTTGCATAGTGGAATAATAGTGACTGTATCTCTTGATGAAAAAATCTGGAAGTTTGTTTGGATGTTATGTTTATGTAAAATATGATTGTGTGCAGCTTTAATTGACATTATATTTTAATGTGACTAGACCCACAACCCTACTGCAAATAAGAGAAGATTCAAGATGTGTTCATACCAGACATTGTAGCATTGGAACAGGCTGTCAGGATACTGGGGCTGGTAGGGCTCCTGGCTCTCAATGGTCCCAAACCACCAGGCATCATCAATCACTGACCGAAACCTGTCACCTACACAGACAACACAGGACTCTTCAGGTCTTTACAAACAAGATGTTAACTTCATGACTTGACCTAGAAAATATATGTGATGTACATTTTATATTATAACACATTTCTAGTCAGACCGGTTTCGTTTAGTAGTTTAGTCACCTATTGTCCACTGTCTATCTCTGGCATTGTCAAACTGCTGCCGCAACACAAGGAAGTCGATTACATCAGGCATGTCATGGTATCTACAAGAAAAAAAGATGCAAAATTACCACAAGGAAGCCATGACACACCCAGAAAAATAACACTCAAAGGGATAGTGTGAAACACAGTTCACAATTCTTAAACATTCCTTTAGTTTATTGTACAGATAAACTAAAGGAAGATATTGTACAGAACAGATCACTTAAGTAGTTAGTTCTGAACTCAGCACTGAAAATCTGCATATTGCTAGAGGATGTGCAGAAATGAATGGAAAGTTTATACAAGTACAGGATATGACACATTAAAGGAGCACACATACCTTATGACAAGTGCAAACACTTCATCATAAAACTGATATGCAGTACGAGCTAAACAACAGTGGGCACAAAGGATACTTACTTCATAGAAAAAGATCCTCCGGTCAGTTTGCCAGTGTCAGGGTCCAGGAAGGAAAGCTTCAAACAGCACAGAGTGGGCAGGCCTACCTCATACTTGATGCCAACAATCTTCATCAACTCCTGTTCCTGAATAGTGACCAAAAAATGCAAATGAAGACAGCTCTTTTCTCCTCAGGGATGATCTGTCAATGCACACCTTTTCCCTGTACTGTACACAAATTCAGAAAGTTCAGTATTGCTTCAGTAAGCTTTTCCAGCAGAGAAAAAGGGATATTGGAGACAGATGATTTGGCCATTGCTGTGCCTGGTTGTTCAAACAGCAACAGAAGAGGATATAGAAGGGAGTGTTGCCTTTCATACACTACTGACAACATGATCACAAAGATGCACACTGTGCCTGCAAAGCATTTAGGTCTGGCATATGCATTGAAACTGCCATTTCTGCCTACTCACATGGAAAGAAATGAAAAATACACCAAGTATAAAAAATGCAATCCCATAAGCTGTTGCTCTTAAGACAAGTGTCTGATTGTGTCCCTTTTTTCCGTTCTTTCAGAGACAGTTTCACACACGGGGATGAAACGTCAACAGGCAGTTCTCTTTTCGTGGAAGGACATTTTTAGGACAGAGAAAGGAATTACAGTCCACCTGAGAGTGAAACTAGACTATTGTGTGTGATAAAAAGAAACAGCAGTAAGAGACCTGCCTGCTACAGTTACAGCAGGTGTGCTTGTTCTTCTATCTTTGTGAGGACTATTTTAACTATAAGCTTTTATTATTAATCCTCCAACAGCCCACGACTGAGGCTGAGGGTTAATACTTAGCTTTAGGATTAGAGTGTGATTAGTTGCTTACATTAAAAGATAAGATAATAAGGAACATGCAATGTCCTATATGAATGTCCTAACAAAAATAGAAATACAAGTGTGTGTGTGTTTACTTAATTGTTGTAACAAAGAAAGAACAATCAGTACAAATATTACCATACGTTGCTCATACACATTCCCAGGAAGGTTGTGTTATTTGTTTTCATTTAAACTGCTCTGTTTTTTTTTAGCCACTACTTGTGCAATTTAGAAACTCAAAAGACAAAATGTCACTAAAAATGTTGTATGTAGTAAGCAGGATCCCACATGAAATGTTTCCTGCATATGTGTCATTCTTAATGAATGACAATATGATGATCTGAACTGTCCCAGAATAGTTCCTTTGCGTGAGTCCAGTATCGATTTTTGCAACATAGCTCTATAGTCGTTTTTATTATGGGCTTCTCCTTGGTGGTTGTGTGTAAAGAGACAAAATAAATCTACAGATAGAGGGTGTAAGAGCAATGTCTCTCTTCAGAGAGTCTTGAATCCATCTTTGTCAAACTCTCTCTTACCCGTAGCTCCATCTTGTGCCAGGGCTGCTTCTTCGGATTGATGCTGAAAATCTTTTTCTGTTTGGCCATCTCCACATAAGCTTCATGTCCTTGTCTGAAGTAGTACACCTGCACATACATTTCCAAACCACAAACAGAACATACACAACTTTATCTTTGAGGTATATGTTTGACTAGGGGAGCAGTGAACTTGATTCAAAAATATAACACTTATGGCAACGTTTCAAAAATATTTTGCTGTAGATGTCTGATTTTACTGATATGGAAAACATGAGCCTGTGTTTGTAGTGCATGCGAACATGTGGTTCACATGTGATGAGGACACTAATAGACACGCTGCATGTACCTCGTCTCCCATCTGGGGTATGTAAGGACATCTCCTGGGGACTGTGTCTGTGATCCAGGCGGAAGGAAGCCACTCCTCCAGTGTTAGCCCTTGCTCCTGAATCTCTGTCCTCTGAATGACACACAGCACAATAATAACTCAGTAAAGGCTTGTTCTGTAACTACAAAGAGATGTCACAGCCCAGGAAGAAAAGTAATTTTGGTCTAACCTTCCTCTTCTCCATTGGCTTCTTCTTCTTTGGTATTGTGTCGTCTTTGTCTGGTTTGTCTTTCTTCCGTTCCTTCTTCCCTTCTCTCTTCTTCTCTGCATCTTCCTCAGAGCTGCTGCTCTTCTTTTTTACTTTAACACTCTTCTTGGGCGGTTCAAGGTTGATCCCTGCATCTGCTGTCCAATCCGAGTAATCGCTGGAATAGTCGCTACAAATACATCACAAAACAAGGATTAAATTATCATATATATCTGTTTGTCGGTTTTTAATATTTGCTATACAATATATGCTATGTGCATGTGTAAATGTATGTAGGATATTTGGTAACTGTGTGTGATATACCTTGAACTGCTGTGGTCATCTGGCCAGGGCTCTTTTCCCTCTTCTTCCTTCTCTTCCTCTGAGGAATGCCCGTTAATTTGACGTACCTCCACCTCTCCCTGGAAACACAGAGCCACAGAGAAAATTAATTACGATTATTTAATGAGACGCATCATAATCATGTGAAAAAGCTTTAAAATAATAAATAAATAATAATACATTTTCTGTACACTGTTGGATTTCAAGGAAGTATAGAACTAAATTCCAAAAAGAGCCATAGCAGTAGTGCAGTAGTTTACCTCAGAGGTGCTGTCATCATCGTCTGCAGCCTCAGCACTCTGGCGACTCGTCTCCTCCATAGCAGCGCGAGTGTGATAACCATGGTTACCCTGGCTCCTCCTCCCCTCATCAGCCACACACTCTGATGAGGGATGTACCTGCACAAAAGAGAATTGAAGAGTGAGGGTAGAAACAAAAATAACTTAGGTGACAGGGGACACATGGAGAGATGTACTGAATTTGACTGAGATTCTTAGTTTCTGAGGCATGGAGGCATCAATAAACTATTTTAAGTGAAAAATAATCATTGATTTTAATTGCTGTGAAACAGTAACGTCTGTTGAGTGTTTTTGTGAATTTCTTAATTCACTTACTCTACTCTCCTTGGGCAGAGAGTGGATGGTACGTCTCCTCCTTTCTGACTGATAGATATTGATTTCCTCCTCCCCTTTTGCCTCGCGCCAGTTGACCTGTCTCCTGCACCATAACACGCATTCAGGTCATAATGGGAATTAATTCAACCCTAAATAGTTATTTTTACATATCTGTGTTTTACCTGACAGAGGCGTCCTCCAGCTCAGGTACCAGCACTCTGCGGCTCCAGGCCACCAGGTCTCCCTCAGTAGCCATCTGGCTACGTGGGGCGTTGCTGTGCATCTGGCGGACACCCTCAATCTGGCCGCTGCGACGCAGACCCACGTTGGGTGGGGAGTGCACCTCGATCGGTGAACCCACTGATCCTGAGATGGCAAAGACGGAGAAAAACACAATACTTAGAGTTTGTCTTTTGACAGTATTAAAAAATATATTCTTTTCCACTGTTTTCCATAAATAAGAAAATAATGTGAACCAGTGTTACCTATCTCCCCACCTTGCATATGACTATGACAAATAAGTAGATATTCTAAATATACTGTTTGATATACAGTCATTTTCAATCTTAACATACCAAATATATAAAATATATTGAGTTTGCAACACAAGAGTTAAGCAATGTTTTCATATTTTCAATCAAATGGATGAATTGAAGACAAACTCTAGTATGCAAAAGCAAGTGAGTCATTCAACCCCTATCTACATTAATAAGCTGCCCTCACAACAATAACATGACCTTTCTGTCATGATTTGCTCCTACCTCTGTTGGCCCTGGTGTTTGCAGCAGCAGAGGCAGGGGCCTCATTTGTTCCCAGTCTTTGGTCTTGTTCCTGCTGCAGCCTCTGAATCATCGTGTCCAGAGGACTGGCACCATCCACTGCCTGCTCACTCACCACTTGGTTCAGGCCTGACACAGACAGGAATGGAACAAGAGAGGGAGACTTAAAAGGTGAGGGAGAAACAGAAAAGGAGAAGAATCTGATAAAATTAAATACGTTTGAACTGAATGATTGTCACTGAGAGCTAAAAATGTATTTACTACCATCCACTTCACAAAGAAAAATCCTGCAGTTTCCCCTCAATTCCCAAAAAGATTTCTATAAAGCGAACAGGTTAAGATATCTTGTATGCTATGAGGCAGACACGTTTGAGATTTCCAGGTCTTCTCTGAGGGGGACACGCAGAAAGGTTCTTCTAAACTTGGTTTCATAAGCCCAAAACATGAAGAAGCGATAATCTCAGGGGTCTGAATGAAGCCTCTGTACCTGAAGAAGTGACGCCCATCTGTGGGATCAACTGCTCATCTCTGCAGCCCTCCCTGCCAGGCACCAGCCGCTGGTATCGAGGGTGGTGGGGGTTTCCATCCACATCCACCAGGAAGGGAGGGGGCATCAGGTGTGGGGCTTGCTGGGTCTGCTCATCTAGCACATAATTGTTGGCATCCCGGATCAGTGGCCGATAGTCAGTATGGAAGAACATCTGATCTGCAATCTGAATCAGAGGTGGAAAGGAACACGTACAATTACACAGCATGCTTGAAAGCTGATAACAACTATTTGTTTTTATTTAGGATCTGCCCATATCTGATCTGAGGCCATCTGATCCTGTTGATAACATCAATCACTGCAGTAGTTGAATCCCAGTCAAAGGAACTTGATCTTGTGCTTTACCTTGTCATACTTGCTGCTGGAGCCAAAGCCAAAGATGAGCAGGTGTCCATGGGAGTCAGTGGCTGCGAAATGCTGCCCATCTGGACTACACTTACAGTCAAACAACGCCCCATGTCCTTGGCCCTCAATCTATCCACAGAGAAAAGAAGGAGAGAGATCATAGTTTTATCACTGTAATTACAGACAACTGTAGCAGCTGTAGGACGTGGAAGCTGTCAACTCCACATGTCCGATACATAGGCTCACATGCACTATTCAGTGAGCCAAACGAGTGTCATATACACATCAGCAAAGTGTTGCTATATAAGGATTTCCTCAAAATAATAAATAATTTTTTGAGATATTGGGTGTTTGTCTCTTAGTCTTAAAAAAGAAAGGGACCATTTGACAAATGGTGACCTTTACGGCAGGATTGTTAAATATATGATGCACTGAGAAGATTGGCAGTCTGAAGTGGGCAGCCTTTGCTCCTTTAAAGGAAATGTTCTGCATTTTGGAAAATGCTGCTATTCAACACATGGTTATTTGCAGAGAGCTCGAGGTGCATAGTGATACCATGCTCATGCCTGCCTGTGTAATATACAGCTACAGGCAGCAGCTGGTGAGTTAAGCCTCACACAGCCAGAAAAGCATGGGAACAGCAAGTTTGGATCTGTCTAAAGTAGCAAAATCTGCCGACCAGCACTTCGGAAGATTACTATGGAAGAAAAAATTTGGCACATCGATCCCACTAAAAACATTTGTCATTTTAAAGCTGTACATTTCGTGCAAATTCAGACTAATTGTTTCCCATTTCTTTCAGTCAGCATAGACATTAGAGCACGACATACCTTATCATCTAACTGTCAAAAACTAGGTCTTTAAACTTGTTTCCGAAACGCTGCACTGTTCCTTTAATTTTCAAACTGAAAATTGGGCACTTGTGTGTGAAAAGGCTGTACACCGTCTTTGATCAACACCAAGATTTGGCCGACTGACCAGCTCTCTGAGTGACTCACTCGCTTTGAGAGTGTGATTAATGCTGCCCTTGGTTACCACAGAGACACAAGCAGGAAATACAACAGTGCCTCTGACAATTAACAAGCAAGATTAATAAGGACAGCAGCATATGCATATGCATGCAGTGCCATAATTTCACTCTATGCTGGGCTCATGTCTGTGGCCACACATAACGCATGAAATGCCAGAGGAGATGCCATAATGGAGGTGAGAAAGTAAGTGAGAGGCTGAAGGCACAGGGGGAGGGAGAGAACAGTGGGTGAGAGGGAAAGAATGTAGGACAAAGAGTGACACTGGGATAGAAAAGCAAAGGAATGTGTGGTGGGTAAGAAGCAAATACAAAATGAATATTTTAAATAAAACCCACTTATCCCTGCAGTCCTGAGAAAAAACTTCAAACAATTCTAATCCATGTATCTTTGTGGTAATTTACTGTATAATATAACATGTCACATGTGTGATGGGGGGACTGTAGGTTCTGGTCACTTTCCTCAGACAAAACCAGCTAACATCTGGCTTTTGTCTATGGTGGGAGAGAGAACAATCGGAAATCATTCCCGGGTGGAACGACTCTGCAGTAGTCACGGATAGCTCCAATCTCCAGTGATGGAAATATGACACCGTCTGGGCTCTAAATTGTTAAAATAGTATGAATAGAGGAATATTTATATTTATTCAATGCAAAAGTGTATAGTGATTTTGTCTATCTGCCACACTGTTTTGTAAACATCTCAAGAAAAGATATGGAAAAGAAAACGACTGCAACATAGTTTCTGCTCTACAATGCTACCTTCTATTGTCACTATTCCTGTTTTCACAAAGGGGTTGTAAATTGTGATCTTACACAAACAATAAGACAACCTCATCTCCTGGCAATGGGAAATAGTCAATCTCTTCTTTTGCAGTTTTTCTTGTATTTAAAAATCTGCATATGTGCAGTAAAGACAGTGAAAATCTTACCATGTTAAAATAGGACCGGATCTTGACCCCTCTGGCCAGGTCCCACACAATACAATTGCCATCATGCCCCGCTGAGAACAGGATTCTTGGATCAAAAGGGTGTGGCTCCAGAACAAAAACCTCATCCTCATGACCCTGTCATAAAATAACATAAACACGTAGGATAAGCCACTTAAATAACTGAAAAAAAAGACAACAAAAATCAATATTTGTTGCTTACAGGACTGTCCCTGCGAAATAAAACAAACAGCAATTAACCATCACTTGCATTACTCTCTCTCTGCCGGTGTGTTTAGTGCACACTTACATCCACCATTTCTCAGGCAGTGTTTTAATGCAACGAACACCATGATTATTACACTTTATTTACCAACCATTTACTACTGCCTTTTGTTTGTTGTTCTGCAGTGAATACTAATCTACTGTTAAATGTCACACATCTTTGAATGCATCACCACAGACACTTTGCCTGTGAACAATTGCAATATTAACCATGATAGCTGTTGTGGGACATATGAAGTACCAACTACCAAAAATGTATTTGAGCAAAATTAATGGTTCACACTTGGAGTGTTGGAGTAAATTAACTGACTTGCCAAAGTTCCTTTAAAATGCAATTCATGTTAACTAATGCATGTGTTTACTTTTTAACTTGTGTGTCTGTGTATGTCTGCTGGTTGCTACAAACCATGAGGACATGGACGAGGTTTCCGGTGGTAGAGTTCCACACCTTTAGCGTGAGATTATTGGCTGCTGTGATCACCGTGCTGTCATGGCGATCCCATGCTACCATGGTTACCTTCAGCTTGGTCACCTTGTCTTCCAGGGGAGGCGGGTTGTACTTCCTGTGTGGGAAGATGTTTACACCATTTATATACACATTGTACGAAGCTTTAAAGGCATAATTAAAATAAAGGATCTTTGTTCTTACCTATTGATCAAAGGGATGTACCTGTTAATCCCTGTATACTAACTGTACCTATTCCCTTTGTCTTTTTTACATTATTAATGAGTAGCAAGCTATTTAGACTGCTCAACTTTGTCTCAAGTGGTCTAATAAGCTCACTACTCATATATACTGTTGCTACATAAATTATACATATAATAAATTCTGAATATCATCATATTCAAAATACTTCATCATTTTCTTTTCTATATGTTTTTCGTTATTTATGAAATTATGTTTGCTTAAGAGCATTATGTTTAAACATACATATATTTTAATTGTTGTGTTTATTCATACAATAAACAAAGATTTTAACAGCCTGTTGATGTCATCTATTCATTCACTGTCATTACCAAACAAAATCTATATTCCATCTAGAAACATTTAGGTAGTTGTCATGTTTCAAGCTGCAGGAGTGTTTTTAAAGTTAATTATTTATGTTCTGTGCACTATGAAGCCCCTCACACAACTCTGGATAAATAAATGCTGATGAGCCTAATTGTAAGGAAAACATTTTGATAGTAGTACAAAGGTCTCTATGAGCTGCTGTAAATGAATGCTGGTATTTCAAATAACTGCATAGTTTCCAGCAGGGATTCTTTATATATAACAGGTCTAGGGCGTTTCGATTGATTTTTGTAAAATTTATCCTGACATAATAACCAGCAGGACCATCGCTGCCCATGGTTCTGAGCTCTAAGCACAGTAGTGCTGGTGGAGAAACCAGACTCTGACAGCCATAAACACACGTACCCGGGTAATTTGGTCTGCATGTCCAGCAGAATGCTTCTCCAGCCCTGAGGCTGCAGCTGCCAGATTCGTGCTGTACCATCCCTGCTGCCACTCACAAACCTATAACACACACGCACAGTCAGAGATTTGTGAACACATAATCATGCAGCAGTTAAACTGTAAAGACAATTGGTTCTTGGTGCTGCTTTCATCTGCACACACTGTACACTAATTGCATGTACCCTCTCCTCCACCAGTTCCTTTCACACAGACAGTCTACCTCCCTCACTACCAATATAACAGCAGCCCAGGAGAAATTTCTGAAAACTCCATACAGACACACATTAAATTTGCACTCACACACATGATATATACAAACCTAAGGCATGTCTGTCTCAATGTGTGTTTGTGTGTTTTTGCTCAATAGAGAAAACATGTATTTGTGCATGTATCTCATAGTAAGTAAGCGCGGTGTTTCTGCTGACGCTATCAAGTGTTACAACACCCCGAGGTTCCATAAAACAAAAATGGTGAACACTGGTGCACACACAATTAACCACACCAACTGTTAACCACAACCTGTGCAAACTTACCTGTCACTGCAATGTGAAAATTGGATGCTGTCGACTTTGTCCTAGGTGAAAAAAAAAAACAGAAGAAAACAAGATACTGTTATTGTGAGAATAGGTACCTACCACCTTTTGCTGATCACGAAAGACAACAAATGGTCAGTATATGATGTATTGTTATATAATGTCATTTGGCGAAAATGCACCTAGTTTTTTGTCAGCCGCCATTAAATACAGAAAAACGGGACATGGGTGTTTTGTTTGTTTCTAAAATTTCAGAATTAAAATGTGACATATATTCTCATAAACATCCTGCTGACTAATGTAGTTACAAAACACAAAATACAATATTTGTAGCAGTTATGTGAAAAATGGGGGGGTCTTTGTTGACTCACTGTATGGGACTCAAGTTCAGAGATCTTCTCTGGCTGGCCTGAACCAAAGTAGTACACCCGGATGATATGGTCTGTGCTTCCTGTGGCGAGGAACATACCACCTAGACACACGTACAGGATAAGAATATAAAATTGTTGGGCTACTACATGCATGCATTTATTTATTATTGTTTTTAAAAAAAACTTTTATCACCATTTCTGTATCTTTGCTATTTTTTCTTTCATACCCGGGGTACGGTGGAATAAGATTTTAGATTTTAGATAAATAGAATACGCAACAGTTGTTACACCCTTCAAGGATGAAAAATACAAATGTGTCTTGTATTTTCAAGGGCAAACTTTGAAGCCATTCATCAAATGTTCAAGGTCAATGACCTCTGAAGAAATAAATACTCTAAACAAGTGTAAAGTCGACATTTACTGAAAAGCAGCGGATTCACTCGAGTGTGGCTGTAAATCTGGAATAATTGTACACTTATTTTTGGTTCTGTTTCCCATTTGCAAAAATCGAAGCGTGTTCTTTTCACCTGCACTGAAAGAGGAGCAGATCATCTGGACACCAGGCCTGGAACGCTCTGTGAATTTACTGGGCCTCTGACTGAACATGAACACAAGGACAATGAAAATAGACATTTACAGTGAAACACAATGGGCAATGGGCTGGTGTGTATGTTTTAAAGAGGGGGGTCTTACAAGTGGGCAGGACTGCTGAATAAGAATCATTACTATAGCTTGGCAATGACATGGCACACTTCAGAATTAAATCCACCATAAGCAGAAAGTTGAAAATGATAGTGGTCAAACTTTCAGTGTAATAAAATTCCAGTTCTGTGTGTAATTTAGATAAATACAGGACTTAATAATGTCCCACATATTTTATGTACCATATCTGTAGAGTGAAGATAAAAAAAGACACCAAGTAACAAAGAGAAATTTTCAGAAATGCTTTCCACCCATGTAATGTCAAAGAGTGAGAATAGCACTTGCGCAGACTTGGTGAAGCACATTTGTGTTTCTCACCCAAACTTGAGCGTGCGTGCATCCCACTGCCAGAAACAGATGGTTCCATCAGCGCCGGTGGAGGACAGGTAGCGCTTGGAACCACAACAGAGCGGCGAGAACTGCAAATACAGTCAACAAGATGTTACAACTGATTAATGTCCCTGTTCAAATTATATTCCAAACACTTAAGAAAAACAAATAAGAAGCACAATTGACCAATGTAAGCTTGGAGAGAGGTTGGGAGATATGGGGAGGCCTTCCTCCCCTGCCTGGGTGATCAAACAGGTTACATTAAAGGGACAAGGACGAAAATGTTCTCATTTTGTCAGGTCTCATTAAATACATATCTGCTAAAATAAATACAGTGGCTACTCTTTCAGTGATAAGCTACAAATTAATACACTCATTAATTAACATATCTGCTCACAAATAAAACACTGGAAACCATCCAATCATGGCAAATATCGCCCACAAGTTGGAGGTTTGTTCCGGACTTCATCTATGTAATATGCAAAAGCTATAGTGGACTACAGTAAAGTTTCTGATGGTCTGAGGAATATTGTTTATGTAGCTCTTCTCTCTACGCAGATAAACAGCATATGTTATATTTGGAATAATAATCTTGGCAGACAGTGGGAAAATATCGGCTAAACAAGAGTTGCCAGAACTGTCCATCCAACTAGTGTGGATGAAATTTTGATAATGTAGTGTTAGAGAAGCACACACATCTGTAGACAGACGACTATGAGGGTAAGGATTAAAAATACTGTTTGTGGCTTTCAGATCCTCTTTTAAAAGAACACAAACAAAAATACAGCTGCACATCCCCTGACAATCCTCCTACCTGTAGTGAGGTGATAGAGGCTGCATGTCCTTCCAGGACAGCTAAAGGAGCACAGGTCTGTAAGCACCACACTCTAATCGTCTTGTCACAGGAACCAGCCGCGATCATGGTGTTCTCATAGCTGACGGCCATGTCAGAGATCTCGGCAGCATGGCCGCGCAGTGTTGCCAGCAGACGTCCGTCATCTGTTCCCCAGATCTTCACAAGGCAGTCGTCTGAGCCCTGGGAGAGACAGACAGGACAGTCAACATGCCTATCAGATGTGAACGAACACAAGTGTTTTAGAGAGTTTGAGAGGTGGAGTCTCTGCTTTTGAGGCACAGTTCCAGCAAGACAGATGGAACATGTCAAATTCAAAAAGACTTTTCATTCAGCGCACATAGCAGCACTTCGGCAAACATAAAAGAGAATGAGAGTCCTACAGATATAAAAATAGAGGTGATTAATCTACAGTGTCACTAGAAATCACAACGGACAGTTTAAGGTACTGAACTGTCAATCCATTTGACTGAATTTTACCAGTAAAGGGAATTTTACTGGAACTGTCATACAAACACCATCACCACATTATTTAAGTAACAAAGCATGTTCCTACTTGACAAACAAATCAATAATGTGGTGTGAGTGTATTGTATTAGATTCCCACTAAAACATGCATTAATGACCAAAGAGAACTGGATTAAATATATTAATTACTTAATGCTAGTACACCAAGTAAATACAATGTTTGTTCGCCCATTTTTATGTTTAGTACATTCGTGCAGTATTTAAATTACTGCGTACATTTATTGAGGAAAATCTGATTTTTGTAACTATGCAAATGATCAGGCTGTGGCCTTTGTTTGCTTAGTCAGAATGACAGGTAAACAGTGTACAGTTAAGCATCCTGAATGTCCCACATGATAACACTTTAACTCCAAACAACACTAACGACAAATCCACTGGTTCGCTACCGAGAACTGATATTTTTCACACCACTGTGAGACACAGTGGCCTGCACTGTGAGTCCACCTCGCTTCAAGTGAAATAAAGCAGAGCTACAGTGAAGAAGATAAGAGTAATCTCAAACTGCACAGAAAGACTAATGTGTATCGACTGGGGCTTCAGTGAGACCTCACATAATGTCTCATTTTGACAAAAGCTATTTTATAGTTTCTGGTGAAAAAGGACATCTCACAGAGAAAGTCCTTTTGGTAAATGTTTTATTTTCATATTAAGAAGTAAAAGAACATAATGGAGAATGAAACCCCCCCCCCCCCAAAAAATAAATGAAACATGAAGCAAGAAGCCTAAAAAATTGCTCCGCATTCCCAAAAACATTCTTTAATTAAGATCCACATAGTTTGATCAAGAGCCTCAGTCAAAACATTCAGACAGCCTGTGGGCAGTAATTCTCAAAGTTCAATTTCAAAGCAAAATCAAAATCTTTTCTTACAAATGTGCCGGTCAGGCTCTATCGATAACATAAGAGTAGATTATAATTATTTGGTTAAAGAACATGCATTCTCAAAAGGGGTGTCACCCCATCAGCTTCAGTCAGCATAGACTCTAGAGGGAATGTGAGATAAACACACAACACCCCTTGAATAAATCAGTCACTTGCTCCAACACCAGTAGAGCTGAGTGTGACCGGAGCTGCTATTTTCTGTGGATTGACAGAAACACCAAGTGGTCCCTCCAGAATTTAGAAAAATCCCAAGGGCAAATTAACTGAACCAGCTGTATGAAAAACGTTGGTCTGAGGAAAAGAATTGGGATATGGGAAAAAGCAACTTGACAAACATTTATAGCACAAACTTGTTACAGATTTGCAGATATGTTAGATAGTTTTGTCCTGTCAAGAAAACGATCCATAGCAGCTAGTCGAGTTTGTCCTGTAATAATGAGCTCCAAGTCATCTCTAAAACTATATTACTGCAATCAATATTTCTGCCCGCCAGTCAACTTTTAAACCAAACCTATATGCATGTGCCCATTGATCACACACGATCACAGTAAATGTTAAGGCTAAACTATTTAATCAATTATCCATCCTACCACTGCAGCAAAGAGAAAAACAGACTGAAGAGATCCAAAGATAAGAAAATATATAAATAAAAATGATCTTGTGATGAGAGGAGACAAGAAAAAACAGAGAGAAAGAAAAAAACAAGCTTAGAGAGAGAGAGAGAAAAAAGGGAGAAGGAGAAATGAGGGAGACTAAGAACGAATTTTAATTCTGGCACTTAGCCAATGCCTCGGAGGAAACATTTTCTCCTGTTATGATGAGAAATAGCAAGAAGGGGAGGGGGGTGCAAAGGAGGGGCAGCGCAGAGTGAGGGAATGAGGAGAGGAAAAAGAGAGAGAGATAACGAGAAATGAGAGACAGGGAGAGTCAATCGACCCCCCCCCACCCCTCCGCAGACAGCCATTTTTAGAGATTTAAGAGGTGAACGCTGAAAATGGTGAATAACAGCAGGCAGTGTTTGACTCAAAAAAACCAAACAGAGGTACGGTAATATTAATTCAACATTACCTCATTGTTTAACACACTGGCCGTGAAAAGGAAGCTAACGCAGTACAATACATACAGGAGACATCCAGGGGGCAAAGGTCAGTTTCCCCCTTTCCAAAACATGAGGATTTCTTGTTTCCCCTTCTGTACAACACAATCAAGTTGTGTGAATTTCCTCTGCTGCAGGCTGAATTCAGTTTTAACTGTAAGTCACTGCGTAAAATCGTCCCCACCTCCACCAGTGAGGTGAAACAGTAATTACCTCCTGCCAGAACTGTTACAACATCGAGTACACGTGCTTGGTCATCCTGGTAAGCAAAAGACAGCTTGTAACAATCAAGCATATACACAGGGAACAAGAGGTGACCCTAAACAAACAAAAAGCTGATGCTATCGCACAACTGCTGCTTCCGGTGCAAACACAGAGGCACAGCACCACCATACACACCCGCACAATAACTACAGCCTTACCGTGAAGATGCGTCGTCCTGTCCTGTCAAAGGTTACGCAGTACACAGACGACAGGTGTCCCAGGATCCTCTTGTGCATCTTCATGTGCTGGTACACAGCTGTGGGTACCAGCTGCCGGAGACGGTAGGAGCCATTCAGTCGACGGCCATGGCTCGTCTCCACTGGATGCAGAGGGAAAGGTGCACACGTCATTGAGGGCAACATGATTCGTGGAGAACAGTGCCCAGTGAATAAGAACTCATTTATTTAATGTAAAAAAATGAAAATGGGCAAGAACACATTGTGAACACACATTCGAAGGAAATCAATACCGACAGTGGAGTCAAAAGCTGCTAGCAGAAGAGACCTTGGCAAACAAAGACATAACATACAGTGGTGTGTAAAATCTGACTCATGAATATACAGGAGCAAACAAGGAGTAAAACTGGACGACTGTAATTTTTTTCCCCTTTTATTAAATTAAAAGTTGATTCTTAATTACCAATATTTGGTGGACTTCCATAGATAATTGGTGGCTCTGGTGGTCGTCCACAGTGAAGTGCAGCCAGTGCTGAGCCCTTCCATACAACGTGCTTGCAGCCTGGAGAAAAGAAAAGTCAAAAGAAACCATTGTGTACATTAAACAAGAGAACAAGTGCATCACGCTGTTTTAATTTTGTCTAAGCTTGTGGGAACATTACGGTGTACATCTGCCTCACCACAAGAAAAAATAGATTTATATTAAAGTCTGCTAGTCCAGACCAATATGTGGTAAGACGGCCTAGGAGGGTGGGTTTTGTGAACATGTACTGTGCACACACTCACTCTTGCTGGTGCGAAGGAGATTCTGCCTGCCGGCCCCCAGCAGGCTGGTGAGTCCAGGCACGCTGGCAGCAACCTCCCTCTCCAGCAGTGGACAGACTCTGGAGCAGACCTGCAGCAGGTGGTCTGGACTGATGTGACGGTAGAGCTTCACCTGAGCAAAAACCACACACCTACATGTCAGACCCTGATGTGAATATAAATAAGTATGTCTATCTATCTATCTATCTATCTATCTATCTATCTATCTATCTATCTATCTATCTATCTATCAATACAAAAGCTTCTTGTAGGAATCAACATGGTGCCACATAATACACATAATACTCCAAGTCATAATACCCCTATTAAGACTAAAAAACATTTTAGTCTTAATAAAGAATAAAACACTGTCCAAAAAGTTAAAAAAAAGATTTAATTTACAAATAACTTTGGCCCTTAAGAATCAGTTTCCTTTGTGTATTTAGTTTTAAATTATAAATTATTCTCTTTGTGTGTTAGTAAGAGGGGAAAAGCATGAGGCCATGCTCTCGTTTCAGCTAAATAAACTGATCATTTGAAAACAGACTGCGTGATTACTTTTTATTTAAATGAAAGCACAAATGGATGTCTTCAACAAAATGAATGCTGAAATTCAGTTACAGTGCTGGCCTTTTAAATGGATATTGATACGGTTTACTACAATGCAGAGGAGGGGGATTTGGCATGCAACATAAGCATTAAGCAGAATGAAATCCATGCTGTTATAAACGCAGTGTCTCTGACACATGGGGACACTCCTGCATGGCCTAGTTCTGAGGAGACACGCGCAGCTCACTGACTTGAATAGGAGCTGTGCAGCACAGGATGAGAGAAATAAACATGCAGCATGCAGCATGTTTATTTCAGGAATGTTTAAGATGTGTTCAATTTAAATTAGACCTGAGGAAATTGGCTTTGTTTCAGACACATCTGATTTAAATGTCTGAATTGGGTCAAATGAAATTAAACAATTACTACTCTCTCACACTGGCACATACATTTTTTCTCCATTCATTTATCTGAGCACTGACACACACACACACACATACTATTAATGATCCCTTAATTGCGTTCAACATCCATGCTGGTTCAGAGACGTGATCTGTGTTTTTAAGCACAAATCAAAGCACACACAGGCTCCTCTCAGGTACATACAGTCATGAGGAACACACACACACACACACACACACACGCACACACACAAACACACACTCAGTGCCACCGGAGAGATGTGTAATAACAATTTGCTCCATTTTACATGCTTCAGAAGGGAAAAGGACAACACTCCTCCCCCAGCCACAACAGCAGCAGCAGACAGCACATGGCCCCACACACACCTGCAAGACACCCTCTTAATAACTATCACCTTACATTTTAATATACTGCTCAACAAATCTAATCATATCTTTTACCTCCAATCGTACTGTCTGTAATAGATTTTCAATAATAAAATCGCAACGACGTTGAAAATTTCTTAGTTTAATTAATTAATATATCTGGTCATTAATAAATTAATGTAAACATATCGATGGTCAAAATGATGACGGGTCTTTAGTACATTCACAAATCGCCCTTTTCTGCGTGTTTGTTTCGCTCCCGATCGACTTCATATGCAAAATGAAAAAAATAATCACATTTAATTAATCCGATTTCTTTAATTAGCGACAATTATTAGTGTTCATTATGACAATATCACTGAAGTCAACGTTGATTCCGCGTGGCTGCCCAACCCCCTTTCTGTACCAGCCCAGACATCAACCTCACACAGCTGACAAACAACCGCGATCCACCGCTCCTGCCTCTCAACACCCACCCACCCCCTTTTTTTTACATGTGATCTAATAATTAAAAAGCCTCCGCAGTATTTTCTAATAGAGGGGATAATACCCAATAGACGTGAGGCAGGTCGAACTGCTGGGAATGGGAGGAGGAGGAGGACGGGAGAGCAGAGTGAGCCAAGCAGGGAGAGAGAGAGAGAGAGAAAAAAAACAAGACACACACGCAGAAAGACGCTGTCGATAATTTCTTAAACGTGTCGATTTACATTCAGTCCAAGCCACACAGCATGTGAGCTGACCCTCGATGTTTACATCTGCCTTTCAACACACGAGAGGAGGAATCCATAACAATACAGGACTGTTTAGACCAAGCTGCTATGGGTTGCTATGGTTTTTTTTAATATAAACGTTAAAATAAAACTTAACGCAGCAAAACATTAAAAACAACGTGGACGTATAGTTCCAGCAGACAGGTGGAGATGTACGTGTGCACGCGGTGATTAATTCTCTCCACGCCCCCATGCGTAAACGGCGCTTTCAGCCGAGCCCCGTTTGTTTACATGACAATTAGCGCGTCAATTAACAGCGCGATTAAAGACGTTACCTGGCGTCTTCCGCATTAAACGATCGGCCCTCATCTCCTCCAACCGAGCATGGACCTCAGACCCCAACAACAACAACTACTCTCCAGAAGGACTCCGCGGAGAGCAGGCAGCAGCCTCCCCCCTCAGACAGCAGCTTCTCCAGCTGAACACAAAGTGCTGTTTATATTCTCCTCCTAAACTCCTCTTTTCTAACTCTTGCCCCCTGAGTGTTTTCGGCTCGTGCACACAAATTATGCTTCTTGCAGGACAAGAGCGCCTCCATCTCTCTCCGGCTTGTGGCGCAGGGAGTCCCTCCTCCGGATCCTGGCGCTCCTACACCACAACACTCATGACGTATCAACATTTCACACACATTTCCCCCAACAACTATTAAAACCTTTAGGATGTGCACGGCAACGAACTGGCACAGCACGGTGCACGCGGGGCCGGGACCCGACCCCACTATGGCCCGAAACGGCCCCGACCCGCAGCAAAGTGGCCCGGCAAGGAGCTTTGCGCCTTGTCTCCTCCACCACCTGATTTAAAAATTGCGGGAAATTCAATTTTTATTTTGCTCTGTAAAAACTTTTTCCTCACTTATAGGGCACCCTTACCAAATTTTCGTAGGTCCCGGGGTGTTCCTGTCCCGTCCAGTCCAGCCTCCTGGGCAGCAGCTGAGGTGGAGAAACAGTGTCGACTGTGACCATCCGCTTCATTAATGTGTCGAGTGGTGTTTTTAAAGGCTAAATGATCAATCAGAACACAAGCGACATCATAAAGTACAGTGCAGAGAGAAGCATCTCTCCCACTGCTGACTGCTTACCTCCTTCTCCTCCACCTCCCTTATCAGGGTCTGAAAATAGGATACAAATACACAATTACGCCCCGTGACAATTTCGGACATATTCTAAATGATCCCAAAATGCACAAACACCGACCTCGGCTGCTTTTTGACACGGTCCAGCCTCCAGAAACCGGGCTATTAGGAAGTACAGTTCTGGTATGGTTGGAGGGAGAGAAGAGGACGGGAGCTGCGTTAGAAGAGGGCAACCGAGGAAATTGGGGGGCTATTAACACGACCATGACACATTCTACGATCTCCTTTACTCACCAGAAGTCAACTGCGCGCTGTGTGTACTGTCTGAAGCCATTTTGGTGTTGTTTGCCAGGGCAGCGCCAGAGCCTGTGTGCTGGGTCTAGGTGGCTGCCCTGTAGCTGTCACTGTTTATCCACCAGGAAGAGGCTGCCTCCATTCAGCTCCGCTCACACCAAGTCCCGGCTGCGTCGAGTACCCCTCCGCGAAGCGACAACTAGGGCGCGCTGTGCGAATCAGCCCGCGAGAAACCGTCTTTACGTCGCGAAGAACCAGCCGCATCCCCGTCCCCGAGTTACCCAGCTCTTTCGGTGAATTTTAATCGCGGCCGCTCGGATGTGGACACTTGTTAGCTTTAATCCCCCTCCCCCTCAAATGAAAAAAAGCGCTAGCCCCACGCGGAGGGACACTCGCGGTGTGCTCCGCGCACTCCACCGTAGAGGGGAGGTAGTAATGGCAGCCTGCTATAGGAGCGAACACATTGCTGCAGAATGGCCGCTACTTCTCTGCTAGACGACACGTTATCGTGTTTTTTAAACATTACAACCTATTGCTTACATGTGTTGAATTTATCTGCGGATTGATACCGCGCACATTTTTTGCGACACTTCCTCTATTTTTAGATGCGGATGTAAAACATGGCTCCCGTGTTAGAGGTGGATTTAAAAGCGCTCCATTCGTCCCAGCTAGTTTTTATTTAAAAAGAAAAAGGAAAGTGTAGCTAACAGTGATGAGTCTGCGTGTCAGCCTCGCTCGGTGTTATTCTGTCGTTATTGTGTAACAAGATGTCTAACAAACACACCCACTCGCTCTGGGAGCCGTTTGGTGGGGAAGTCGTCCATTTCTCCTCCAAACCCTGCCAGGCAGTAAAATGGGGGAAGGGTTGGAGAAGAAGGGGAATGCAGCTTAATGAATGAAACCTCGTGAGTTACAGGAATCAAACGGCAATAAGGGGTTTATGCAAGATAGTCAATCAAGGAACATTAAGGAAGTAGTTACATGGCAACAACAACACTTCCTCTTGGGGTTTGCAGGTTAGCTGTGAATAAACAGAAACAAAACGAATATTATTATTATTGTTATTATTGACAGTCAAATCATATTATCTTGTTCATTATATCTTTAAACAGCTATTGTAAAAAGGACTTAACTAACTTCAAACAAATATTTTTTTCTCCTCACTGACCCCATTAACCTATTTGAAGTAAAACATCAATAAAGCATAAGTGATTACCAATACAACATTCGCAACACAAGCTCTTTATTCTGTTGGGACTGCTAAACTATTTACCATAATCTCTGTTACGTAGCAGCAACACTGGCAAACCACAAATTTAATGTGTGACATATCTACATATTTATACAGAATAAAAAAATCGATATCAGAAACAGCACTGTGTGATGTGTTTTTGTCTTTCCTAGATTCATTTTTTTTTATAAACTATGTGGATGTGAGCAGGTGTTGTATGGTGTTACTCGACTTTAATCTTGAATATAATGTATCAACGAATGTATTCATTAGGTGATTAAAAAGATATAGCCTGTGATGCCACACAATAGTTATTACATAGATATACAATCAATAGCACAGTGAAGCCTATATGAAGCTTATTTCTATTGTGGGCCTCTACAGTCAATCCCCAAGCAAATAAATAGAATGTGGTGGAGTAACTGTGTCAACATTCTTAATTTTCTTGGTAACCCATATAAAGAAAATATAAATGTACTACTCATAGTATGTCTTCTCCATTATTGTCTGGCCACTTTAACTATGCTCAATGAGACAATTTCAAGATTGTGGGCATCTCTGCTGCACTGTAGACAAACACCTCTGTGTCCATTGGTCTAATGAACTGAAGAGATATAAACCTAAGAAGCTTCCTTGTAAAATTACTATTAAATTAGGTTTTTAAAGGCATTTCACCTTATAAAGAATGAATGAGGTGTTTGTCCAGGCATTTCCCCAAATATAATTTTCTGGTGCTGTGTGAGACCACCACTTTTGCTGTTGTTATTTACATTAACTTATATGTTTTGCTTTACATTTGTTTGAGTAGTGTCATTCACAAATAATAAATACTATATTAAATAGGCAGAAACTCCTCGTAGTATGTTATCATCCAATGGCTTCAACAACTGAAGTTCTTTCAGTGTCAAGCGTGCTTTTTCTTTATGACTTAATGAGGAAGCAGGAGCCATATACATTTTTTTGCATTCACTTATTTACATTGGCACTAAATTAGATGGGGAATAAAACCACCTTAAGATGTGTCAGCCACTTGATATTTCATTTTTTTTCCTTTAATCTATAGTCCATCTTCCAATCTACGATCTGCGATATATATGCACAAGTTTTATGGATTGGAATAAAACACTGTTTGTGGAACTGGTCCAAGTGTGAATTTTTAATGCATGGTCAATCTCCATTTTACTTTTCACCCTGACCCATCAAGTGCAGTTATTATTGTGCTGACTGACATGGCCACAAGGAGGCAATCTCACCCTGTTACACTCAGATGAGCAGGGGGCCACAGAGGAGTCAAAGGTTATTACAACTCGGGTGAAATCTGATCAATTACACAACACCTCGGCTTGTAACGTAACGTAAATTCACTACTCATTAGTGCGCAGACTGTTGTGCTATGAGCATTTCACAATGCACACTGTATCTATCCAGAAATGTCTACCTGGTTGTTTTGTCATGGACACAAACGTAATGTTACAGCTGCATCTTCAAAAATCTTTAAACCTAATTGCTGTTGACCATATGGCAGCCTCTAGTTTACACTATGTCAACTGTGTATATCTGCACACACCTGAGACCTGACAATGCTGAAACTTTTAGTGATTTGGTTTGATAAAAATACTTAATATCCAGTGTGCCAAAAAATCAAGTACCAGAGAAGAAAAACAATTTTTCTGAGACCGGTATTTCTATTTACCTGCTGTGATTTTAAGTTATAGTTTGTACCAAACCTGCCTGTACAGCTCCACCAAGAGTCTGAACAGATGAATCATTATTATTTGGATCATCTTGTATCCACATAAGTCTGCACACCTGCACAGAGGTTTTAATCATCAACAATGTACCTGTGTATTACTCTCAGTGGCACTGTGTATGACTTTTAATGTTACATCATCATATTAGAGGACCTATGCTATGCATCCTATGCTGCTTCTGCTGTCACATCCTATTAAAAGGGTATCATCTGACTGTCGCCTGACAGTTTGTTGTAGTCAGAAATCCTGACAGCAGACGTCTCCACGTGTTAAAAAGAGGAACTTGTCACTGGCCTGTAACTGACTGGTTGTGTGGCAATGAACACGCCATATGGTTTCAACAGGGTCCCACCACTATGGCAATTGCTGACCTTTCACTTCCTGACACAGCAGTTGTATTTAACACAGCTCCGTGCCCCTGGCGACCTCAATACGCACACAAAGATATACAGACCCACACAAAGTGGCTTTGTGTGGGTTTAGAAACAAAACCTGAACATGGGCATGTTAAAAAGAAGCAGCCCCCTCGCCAGCAGAGCACATTCTACATGCATCCACGTGCGCACAGCTGTGCACAGATCACCTGAGTTTCCCAGAGTACAAAAACTGTCATGCGTGATAGCACACAGTTACACTGCACTGGTGATGGGAACAACGCACGGCATCACTGTCGAACAAGAACGAGTCAAAGACTCTGATATGACATCGACTTTTTGTTTTATTTCAAAATATTTTCCCAACAGAATGAAACTAGAGGGTCCAAAGCCAATAGAGCTGTCTAGAACAGAAGCACCACTCATTATTGCTATGTCACTCTGCTGCAGGACAAGGCGTTCAGGGGTCGGGTCGGGGTTGGGGCAAACTTAAGGTCAAACACGGAGACCCACAGACACAGTCGTTCCAGCACGCACATACAAAAGGAGCTCTATGAAACACAGTGGTGGTGATTTTAAAAAGTTAAAAAATTAGCTGCAGATGTTCTCCATGGCGACGACGGACCTGGTTTCCTGTAACTCCGTATCAATACTGCTGATGCATATCACACATTGTTAACATTACCAGGAAGAGGGGGATTAACGCATCCCCATAATTTGTCAGAGTGCCTGATAATAATGATAAAGAACATTTGCAGCCGCCTGATTAAAACCACTTCATTCTGTCTTTCTGTTTATACTACAGCGGTACAGAATGGAGGAGGGAGGAGAGTCGAGCAAGAACATAGTGCAGGAGGGGGAGATTATAGGAGTGTGAGCGATTCGGGATGGGGATGCTGGTTGTCCATCTCTACTGTAACAAGTCTAAAAAAATTCTGCATGGTACAAAAATCGTCAGTAAAAAAAGATGCTTTGCTGCCATGGAGTCAGAGGGGACGAGTCGGTGGACGCGTCGGTGTCTTTACGCCTTCTCCTCAGTTGCTTCCTCCCCTGCTTCAGTTACCTGGAGTAAGAACGGTGAAGGAGAAGTGTTACTGCACAGGAACACACCACTGAGGATATCTGTAAAGACGCCACACTTTCACTTGGGTTCGTTTGGTCTGCCGAGGCTCAGCTGGCAAATCCTCAAGGGCCGTATGTAATATTCATGTAACTAAATCAGCTTTTAAACAGCTGGAAGATGAAAGGTGATCTCTTTTCATAAGCAAGGTGAGACTGCCACTCACGTGGCAATACATTTAAAGCAATTGAATCAGCTGGTGCTTCAGCTCTGAAGCAGTCTGGGGTGTCTCTAAAACAATTAAAGGTAAGACACAAATCAGCAGAGTTTCTGAAGCATATTTAAAGGAACAGTCTGGGATTTTGGGAAGAGTTTCAAGTAAATTGATATCTCTCTCTGATCGATATTTCAAAAATCAAAACTGTATGATTATATACCACTAAAAATGTGTGTGATCAGACTGAACTTGCACTTGAAAAAAATCAGGGTGCAAGATTGTCAGTTTAAATGATTGTCAGTGAATGTTTTTTTATGATATGTTCAAATGATTGGCATGTTACACACTTGTACATCACACAAGTGTACTTACTTTCTCATTACCCCAAAAAGCCACTCACTGAATCTCATAAATCCCCAACAACAGTATCTCAACAAGGAAACCAGAATATGCCAGAATCTGCCCTTATTTTATATCGGTGTGCATATCTATGGTCATTGTCATTGCACATTTGGTGATGACTGCATGCCAGAGACGTGATAACACAAACTGCAGTTTTCATTCGGCTGGGGTTCGAACGCAGAAAACGGGGTTTGTGTCGGGTTCAGTCAATAACTGCAGCCCAACCTAAACTCCACTGTGTGTGCGTGTTCGAGTGTGTTTGCGCAATGTCACTCGAGTCTACCTCTGCTTTCTGTTTCATGTGCCTGGCCACTGGGTGAGCCAGCTGTCTGTGCACGCAGTTAGCCAATCATTTTCCACGTCACAACTCTGAGCACTACTGAGCTTTCCTGCTGGTGTGTAAAAGTCGCCCTTGGCCCAGTTCACTGCACACAGCAAGGAAAACGCCAGACATCCACTTGTTTTCACCCTCCCTGTCACTGTGCTCTACCCCATTCTTTCTCTCTCTCTCCGGCCAATACACGCAGCACTGCAAAGCACACTGGGTAAAGGTTTGCTCCATTATTGTGCAATTTCAGTTATACTGTATGTTAGTGTCCAAAACACACCAGAGGGGGATTAGAAACACTCGGCCATACCCTTGACTCTGACTGTCTCACTCTGCCCTCTCACTGACATCAAGGAGGGAGCTGTGCTTCTGATGGATGACACGCTGACAGACGGACGAGACACATAGATCTGTGTGTGTGTGTGTGTGTTTTGTATATGTGTGTCAGTGTTTAAAGGTGTGATTGGAAAAGTGACGTGATCGTTCAGTGATAAGAAACAGATGTGGGTATGCAGACGGTTGTGAGGCAATGTGGGTGTGGCGCATGGATGTGCATGTTTACACAGAAATTAACAAAAAGAAGGAAATGAAGATTAACATTTTCTTTTTCGCTGACTAATGTACATGGATTGGTCCTCTTCTTTTCTCTCCATGTACCTCATTGGTCTTGGTCTCTCCATTCTGGGCGGGGCCGTCGTCCTTCTTTCCCTTAGCACTGCCTTTCTTTGCCTTTGGCCCCTTATCATCAGCCACCTTCTGCATGTAAAAAAAAATTAGGATGAAATAGAACACTTCTTGATGACTGCTTTGTCACAGATGGAAACGGCCTCCACGTTATCTTTGTATTTATGAGGATCTTTCGTTTTTTATTCCAATTAAATATGTGATATTTGCCCACAGTGTAGCAAGGAAATCTAATTTCAAGCCCAATTTTTTCCGTTGTTTGTTGCGGAACAGCAGTGCTGCCGCTTATAATAGAAAAAAGGAGACATGTTGATTATGTTTCAACAGGGCTTCAAAGTAATAGAATAAAATCAAATACATACAAATAAAGCTACTGAAGGTGTTGCATGTGAGATGCTGTGTGAGTTTCCCACTTCTATCTGACATGTTAACACATATAAACCAGTAGCGAGAGGCAACTGTCTCCCTCTGACAGTTGAAGATTTATGATGCTGGGTGTGTCTGTGTGTGTGTTTGACTGTGTGTGCGTGCATGCATGTGCGCTTTACCTTGACGATTGTCTTCTTGGGCTTGGCCTCAGGCTTGGGTGGGGCAGGTTTCTGCAAATTACACAAAAGCTGATTAGGACTGACCAAGTTCACATGATACAAGTATTTGGATAATTACTGTTTCATATTTAGTTCCTTCTCGTATCCTAACTGACAGTGCCATTCAGTGCTGTTTGATATAATGTTTCTTTAGCTACAATAAGTGCTTGTGTAAAATGGACGAAGACACAGCACGTAACGAACAGAGACGTCTGCACAAGATCACGCTGTAAATATTAATCATGATGACTACTTGTACGGTGCAGTATATTAAAGCAGTATTCCTGGGCTAAGTAGTTTTAAATATCTGCCTCTTCTAAAAGTGAACTGACCTCAGACCACTGTGCAATGACTATATCAGATGGAAGTTTAAATTCTGGCCCGTCGGTGTGAGCGAGTTTGTTGCAGAGCTTTTTCCAGGCTGCAGAGAGCGGACCACTTTACCCCGAAGCCACGAGCTAACACTGACACTACTGTGACAAAATTAAATCATGTGATCCGCTTCTCAGAATATCTTAGTTTTTCTCTGGAATCACTGGTGCGGCACATACAACAATTAATGAAAGTCAGCTATTCCTGTGGTGACACTGAGGCAGGCGGGGCCGAGACATGCAGAGTTACAGTTACAGGAATCTGGAAAACCCATGAAAGAATGTACAATGTGTCACATAGCCCAGTTATCAGCCTGTAAACAACATACCAGTACTAGTTTACTGCTATAAACACTTGCATGGAATTGACCACTGAAGGCATTTCCAGGGTATATTTAATCAGATAAGGAAAAATGCAAAGATTTACTGATTAAGAAGCAGATTGATATTTTGGGAACTTTTGCTTATTCTCTGTTTTCTTTTTGCCATTTTAATGTATTTAAAAATTAAATTCAATTAAAAAATACTACTACCAAAATAACATAGCATGAAACCCAAGAACACTTCCGTGACTTCCTGGAGTCCCCATATGTCACATGACCATGAAACAGTGACTTTAAAACTACCCAGATATAATGTTTTATAGCTTTTGGATGGATCATCGCTTATCTCTAGTCTTATGGGGGTGAGAGCTGTGCAGTACAGGGAATAGGCACATTTCCCAAAAATGTCAAACTGTTCCTTTAAAGGGCACATGCAAATATACTTTACAAACACATGCAAATACTCTGGACAGATGAGTTCAACACACAAAGTACAAGTTGGATAAAATCACATTGTCTGTATGACAGAGCTGCACGATCCCAGAAAAATTAAAACATTTTCAATATGTAATATTTGTTCCTGATCAGTATTTTCACATATCGTTTGGAATATTATATAATATGGGCAACATAGATATATTACTCTTTTAATCATGCAGCCCTGTATACTGTACCGACAAGATGCTACAAACATATAGAGAACAGTCAAATACAACAGACAAAAGACATGCAGACCAACATCAGGTGGGGTGCGGGGGGTGTCTTTATGAGATTTGTTATTTGCACTGATCAAATCCATAAACTGGGAGAGGACTTTACTCTCAGCTTTGGTAATATGACAGTTATTACCCCATAAGCCTGAGGTGGGAGGAGGGGGAGGCGGGGGGAGGAAGGAGAAGAGAGAGACAGAGGTGAAGACAGGGAGGGTAGGACGACACTTACCGCTGACAATCTCTCTGACCTTCTGGGGAGCTGCTGGAGCAAGGGATGATGAAAAGAGAGAGAGACAGTGACAGAGAGAGAGAGAGACATGTATCAGTTGTACCTTTGCGACCTGGTCAAGAGCTGATCTGTTGGTGACTGCAACAAGCGTCCAGAACATTAACCTGTGTCATGTGTCTATTGTCTCACTCTCACACACAGCCTCTCCCGAAATGGCAAAAAACAACACTACAGCACACAAACACACATATGCACACACACACACACACACACACAGCAGGTACGCAAACAAAAACATTTACCTCTTGTTTTGTGACTTTGGAGGCCTCTTTGCCCTCAGAACCCTCTGGAGACTGTGGTCAATAAAGCAACAAACAGACAGAGTGTTATCATAGCAAGTGTGCACAAGTCTGCATCCATAAGACAGACACCCCACCCAACCACACACACACAGCAAGAGCATGGTATTATAGAGCTGAGAACTGGTGATTTTGAAAATTGTAAAATAGATTTAGTTCATCTGGGTTGAATCTGTTTAATTGTGCATGTGGAGCTTATCATAAAGTAATATGATGAAGCAGGATTAATAATAAAGAAATAAATATTGCACAGCATTTAGCAGCACAGTGAAAAGGGTCAAAAGTTCAAAAGCAGAAAAATACAAAAAACATACTAATTACTTTATAATAAATGTGTAACTTAAGCTTGCTTTGACATTGGTGTAAAATCCAAGTACTGTGCCTTTAATAAATTCATAACAACTGTTTATAGTGCTGTAAATTGTCAATAGACCTTAGAAATATCCCCACCATATATTACATCATCCAAAGGACAAATCAAATAATTGTGAAATTTTTAATATAAAGCAACTCCACATATTACCTGGCGATGCTATACTATCAAAACCGTGTTATCATTATAATTATTTGTGATCCCCTCCTGCTCCTCACCCACCCCCAGAAATAAGAAAATAAAGACCAACATAAACAGGGATTCAGAGTCTCACAGCTTCCTGTAAACCACCATGTCATTAACAGGGCACATTTAGGCGGGGGGCAGGTGAGGACAGTGCAGGGGGCTAAAAAAAAACAATGTTGTTGGAGCCTGCAGGTTGGCGATCGCATCATTTGCATATGGGCGACCTCCGCCCCTGGACGCCCCCCATTCTCTGACTGTCCTCACAGGCCAATCTGCGCAGACAATGGCAGTTTTCAGCCACTTTCCATGTAGGCACCGATACAATGCACCGGAGCCCGTCGTGCGTTGCTGCTTCGACAGTGTCACGGCCTCTGTTAACGCGGCTGTAATTGTCCCTGATCCCCTCTTCCTCCATTCCTTTCCCCTCAGCTGGATGTGCGTGTGTTGAGGCGGCTTTGCGCCTACTGATCATCACCACTGGGGGAATGGAATGAGACGGGAAGTGGCGATATGTTTTTTTTATGATAGTTTTCAAAAATATTCACATTCTGTAAGTCTAGTATTTGCCTGGATGGCGCCCAGAACCATTATCATTACGCACGTCTCCTACGGGGTTTACGCATCCATCCACCCGGCGGCTCGCGCTGACTTTCGCCAGTGCGCACGGTTGACAGGGAAGTGACAAACAAAACGACCACAAGAACGGCCATTGGAACGAGGACGTTCACTGTGCTGAGAAAAAAGATGTTGCTGATAACAAACGTCTCGTGCAAGCCACGACGCGCCGAAAACAGCCGAGAGGTCGTGGCGAGAAAAGGGCGCTTCCGCAAACTTTGGCATCACCTCACCTGCCTCGACGTCGCCACAAAATCGCGCACTGCTATTTCCCTCAAATGCAAACGCAGGAGAAAAAAAACTCGAGTGAAGTGAGCTGGATGGCACAGGCGACACTCACCTTTCTCTTCGGCATTTTACGCGAGACTTATTCTCCACGAAGCGCGGAAAAATTATAGATAAATATATATATATCTACCACCGAGGTCCAAGAGAGGTGAATTTCTACTACCTCGATATACAGGATCAATATCTAAGCACCTTCGATAATATGTTGATTATATTCACTCCCCAAAACTCTATACCTCCCACGGCTATTGGGTAAAGGGGGCAAAACCCTCTCCTGCGCTGACTCCTGATTGGTTCATCCCGATCCCATGTAAATGAAAGCTTCGCGCGCATTGGTTGAGCTCTGCCCCAGGACGCCGCTGATTGGCTGCGCGCTCTTTGTGCGCAGATCCCACCAGTGCGATGGCTGAGAGGGAAAGTGGAGACAGGCCTATGAGAGCAGGGCCGACTCTCGGCGGCTCTGGGTAATGTAGGATCAACAACCAGAGAGAGATAATGTGGGGATAAAGCACAAAGGACCAGAAGAGAGGACACAATGGCACAGTTATAAAGAGCTGCAGTAATGACACACAGCAAAGACATCAGAGCCCATAGCAACATGATACTAAGTAAAACAATGCAATGGATACAGTCCACTGCTGTGGGTAAAATTAGGCCGGTGATTGTCTTCTGGAGGATGGTGTGGATGGTTTATTTCAATCTCTGTATAATGTTAGTGTAAAACTGTGTCAGGTGCATGGGCCACATATCACTGAGGCTGATATCAGTGTCATTTAAAACCTATACCACTGCTCTCCTTGGCCCCTCGCATTTCAAATCTTTATGCGTCACAGGGTATTTTACGATGCAAGACAGCCAAAGTAAGATCCTACTTGGCAAGCGTGTCTTATTGGCTAAAGTGTCCTGCAGGTGAGCCAGATGGCCCCAGTGACGGGCACAGGATAAGTCAGATTGGCCCCAGAGTCCCAAGTGAGTGCTACTGTCCCTCTGTAGTCACGTTACAGATACATTCATCCTAATATCCTCCAAACCCAATGTGCAGCAGCCTGTTATTTCTATGTCTGTTCATCTGCCTCACAACCACATATCTATCACACGTTAAAAAAAAGGCAGACTCTGATGAAACGCCCTAATACATAACTGTAGTACAAGTCAACCCAGAACACACAGGAGCAGGTAGTTTGACAGCTGCTCCACTGTTCCCACATAGATCCACACTGTCAGCTAAATGGAAGGCAGAACAAAAAAAAACAGCAAAGTGCAACACACACACACACACACAATCACACACAAACACACACACACACACATTTATTCAAAAATCTGTTCGTGAGCACTCTCTAAATAAAGACATCATATCATTGGAAATGTATCTATACTAATATGCATGTATCATATGTGGTGGGAAATAAAATATTTAAAAGGTGCAAGTAAAAACGTATTTTCTTTCCTATACTGGTTAACATAATGACACGCCTTTCACTTCTTGTTGGCAAAATGCCTGGAAAATTCAGATTATGATTGACTGAACGAGTCAAGTCTTTGTACCGGGGCTTTATATTTCAGGAGATCTGGTTTCTTTTCATTAATCCTGCAAGCCTGTTTCTGTTGTCACTATCAGTTGTTTGTTCTCCTGAAATGCTCATGCTGTTAAGTAAGAGATGTTGAGGCAGATTTCCCCGAGAGCCAATTTTATTATTCACATTACACCAATACAACAGTCTCAGTGTGTCTTTAGAGGGTTAGAATAGATCTTATAACGGTCATTTTGTTTTGCTTGTGGTCAAGTATTGTAATACCACGGAGGGCTTTTTAACCCACATGTGCAGAACATACAAAGATTTTCTATTACACAATAAACAAAATGATCATGTGATCTTTATCAGCAGATGGAGTCCCATATATCCCACCCCCATTTGAAGGATGTCTTACATAAAACTATTCACACATTTGACAAAACAATCTCACCTCACTGTTCATTTAGAGCTTTTGACCATCATCATAAATCAAGGCCCTAAAATAATTTAACCAGGAGAAAGAATATTATGTCAGTAGCAAACGAATAGCTTCAAATTGAGAGAAGTGAAATAATGCAATGAGCTTAGTAAATTGATCTGTCTACACGGGGAGATGGATCAGAGGGTCAGAAATAGGCCCCACTCTGACCACGAGGCAACATTACTGAGATGCCATCTTTCTTTATCACACTGCCAGACTCTGCTGATGATATGCTTGCTGACAGCACTTGACTGACACCTTGTGGACATATAGTATATATTACTTTTGTTCCAGAGCAGCTTCATTTTAATGCATGAAAAGCACAACAACGAAAACAGAAAATAAATACAACAGATATGGAATAAAAGCATAATAATAAGGCATATCTGCATGTACAATGAATAACTAATGATAATAAATACAGACATAAATCCAATAATATAATACCGTTACTGAAAATACAATAACAAACAACAATACTAATACACACGCTAATATTTGTACTAACACTAAACAACAACAACGCAATAATATTCATCATCATTTCATCAAACAGCAGAAAAGAGTGACATCAAGATGTCTGTATTCACAATAAAGGCTCCTCCTCCGCCGCCCCCTCCCCTCTCCTCAGCCTGCATTACGTCATCGGGAGCTGCGCACTTGTCGATCGCACTTGGTGTGTGAGTGTGATTGTGATGCGGAGCCTGCTTGATGATCTGCAGGATGCACATGCAGGAGAAAGTGGACGCTGTGTTGTGTCTCTGTGATCTGCTTCGCTCGGACAGCCGCATATAGAGGGATTGTTACAGGCGGGCTGTTTATCTGTGCAGGCAGGGAGAGAGAGAGCCGCCCCCCCGCCGTCAGATAACACGGTGAGAGCTTGTTGACAGCGACACGTTTTGTCAGTTTGTGTACGTTGTGTTTTTTTGTCCTTCTCCCTTTTAGACGCGTGTGTTTGATATATCGCTGCAGCTGGAGCCGCGTTAGCATTATGTGTGTTTATGTGTGTGTGTGTGTGTGTGTGTGCGTGTGTGTGTGTGTGTGTGACAGTGAGCAGGAAGTCGCCACCGTCACACCCACACACACACACACACACACACTACTATTACACTGTACTTATAGATGCACTGCAGCCACTGCATCCTGCAAGACTGACCACTACGTCATCAATACTCAATACTACTGTACGATATATAAATATATATCGTACAGTAGTATTGATTATATATATATATATATACACACACACACACACACACACACAGCATTTTCTCAATGAAGGTCTCAGTTGCCTGGGGCTGCAATGGATGATTACAGTATATTCATTACTAAACAGCTAATTCGTTTTCTCATCAATTGATTGACTATATAACCTGCAGCATGGGGATAAGAGAATAGGGGACGTGACATCAACAAAAAGTTTCTAAACGAGATCAGTTGTTTAAATGAATATTAATTAATATTATATTAATATTATATTATTAAAATTATTGATATTAATATTAAAATCTGATTCTTCATTTGTGAAATAAATGATATTTCACAAATCATAATATCATAAATGATATTTCACAATTTGGAGAATCAGTAGGTGTTTGAATTCAGTTCACGTAAATAGCTCAAATTAACTGTTGATATTAAATGATATCTATATTTATATATGATATATATAATTATTATCATATAACTTATAACTTAAGAGAATATTAACTAATAAAAGTAATGAAAAAAACTTTCTAATCTTTCAAAATACTAAATATATTTGTGTGTGTCTTTAGGTTGTGTCGTACCACTCTGTACGATGCTGGGCCTCTTGCTGCGAGGAGGCTGCAGTCCTCTGGTCTGCCTGTGGGCCCTGATGCTGCCTCTGGTCTCCCTCCATAGCTTAAACCATGGTGGGACCAGGGGCCACAGCAGGAGTGCGAGGGACCGACCAAAGCTGCTGCTCGTGTCCTTCGACGGCTTCCGCTGGGACTACATTGACCGGGTCCCGATGCCTAACTTCCGCAGCCTCATGGATGAGGGGGTGAAAGTGGAACAGGTGACAAACGTTTACATCACCAAAACCTTCACCAACCACTACAGCCTGGTGACGGGCCTGTATGCTGAGACGCACGGCATTGTGGCCAACGAGATGTACGACCCCATCCTCAACCGGTCCTTCTCCATGGAGACAGACAGTATTTATGATTCACGGTGGTGGGAGGGGGCAGAGCCCCTTTGGGTGACCATCCAGAAAGCAGGAGGCCGGAGCGGTGCGGCAATGTGGCCTGGCTCTGATGTGAAGATCCACGGCATGTACCCGTCCAAATTTCTCCCATATGACGCCTCAGTCACCTTTGATTCCAGAGTGGAGTGGATTATTGAATGGTTCTCTGCACCTAAAGAGGAAACAGTGGATTTTGGGGTTCTGTACTGGGAGGAACCGGATGAGAGCGGGCACAACCTGGGCCCTCAGAGTTCGCTCATGGATGTAGTCATCGCCGGGATCGATGAGAAACTGGGCTTCCTCATTAAGGAGCTGAAGAAGGCCGGGCTCTATGAGAAGGTCAACCTGATCGTGACCAGTGACCACGGGATGACGCAGCTTTTCATTGATAACATAGTGGAACTGGATGAGTATGTCAGCAGAGACCTCTACACCTGGGTGGATAAGAGTCCGGTGGTGGGAATACTGCCCAAAGAAGGTATCCCACCTTAACTATCAATAGTGACACTTGGTGGATGGTTACGATATATCATTTCTGCTTACAAATGTTGTACATTAACTAAATGTTAATTCTGTCATTTTGTTACATTTTACTTTTAATTTTTGTTCATGAATATAATTTTTTTTAAGGAAGGTTTCTGGTATGCTAGTTTTTTGTGTTATTAGCTCCTCATCTATCTATTATAATCTGTGTGTCTGTTCCAGGGAAGCTCGATGAGGTGTACAGCCAGCTGGTGGACGCGAACCCAAACATGATGGTGTACAAGAAAGAAGAAATCCCCGAGCGCTTGCATTATCAGCACAACACGCGGATCATGCCCATCATCTTAGAGGCTAAGGAGGGCTGGACGATTGTGCAGAACAGGACTGGGCCCTTCATGTGTATGTATTCCGCTCCGTTAATACTCTGGTTGGAGGAGTTACACATTAAACAGTTTGTGTTCTTTCTTTGCAGCTTCTATCTGCTCCTATTAATAGATGCACGGAAGAGGTTTTTTTTTTTAATCCAAATCCATTTTATGTTATACCAGCTGTAATTAACAAAGCAAGACTAACCACCTTTCCCCAGTAGAAACAGCAAGAACGTGTTCTTCTCCAAGAGCATATTATTTATTCTTAAATCAGATTCTGCAGGCTTTTTAAGATTAGAAATTCCAATCCATCACATGATCTCTACATGCTACTGTTTCTGTCTTGCTCTCTGACTGTCTCGCTCTCTGGTGGAGGGATAGTTAATCTTTATAATGGCCTGGTGGCAGGAAGCAAAACCTGCTGACCTTGCTGAGTGACAACATGGTGTGAGACTGTGGAGCTGGATCTGTGTTGTATGATACCACAATGCATATTAGACGTTGTTTGCTACGACTGTGCAGGGCTTGCAGACGCGAGGTGTGAGACATACCTGATTGGATTGTTGCTGCCATCACAGGCAGGTCATGAGGCTCCTGTCAGGGAGTTAATAGTCCATCAGGTCTTTGTGCTTGTGTCTTCAGATTGAATCTCAACATCTGTCTCTGTGATCGATGCAGTAGGAACCGGTTGAATGAAAGAGACATTGGTGGTCGTAAAACGCCGTTTCTGATCGCATAACTCTGGAAACAGAAAGTGCTGCGAGTTACTCATTAAATGAATATGCATAGATCAAGAATTTACAACGAAGCACTTATGCAAATGCATTCCTTTCTTTTTTTTCTCTCCAGTGGGAAACCACGGCTATGACAACACCTTGCGCAGCATGCAGCCCGTGTTCGTGGCCCGTGGGCCGGCCTTTCGCCAGAACTATGTGAAAACATCCATGCGCTCTGTCGATCTTTACCCTCTCATGTGCCACATCCTGTCCGTGCGGCCTCTCCCGAACAACGGCTCCCTGTCCAACGTTCAGGACCTGCTGCTCCTCCAGCCAGCCCCAGTCACACCCAGGACCCCTCCCAGAGCCAGTGGCTACTCCTATGCCCCCATGGTGGGCTCTCTCCTCGGCGTGGTGATGGTGTTCGGGTTTCTGGTGGTGTACATCAGAGACGTGACGCTCAGACAGCTGCCCACACTAAGGCACAGACGCAGGGAGATGTCGCAGCCGTTACTGCAAGAGGACTTGCACCTGTAGCTGAAGAAACAGAAAGAAAGAAAGAAGAGATAAAGCAAGAGGAGATATGGCTCCTAAAGGTAGTCTGCTCTGTGCAGAAGCATCCCCTACACGCCTCCTCCACACCAGGAATCTACATTGTTCTGTTCTTTTATTATTAAAGAACAGAAAGCAAGTGAGTCTAATCTCACTTTGTCATATACAGAGTTTTGTGTGAGGGAAATGTGTTGTGGGTTTGCTTCTGGTGCAGGCTCCATCAAGATATATAAAAAACCTTAACATGGGCTTTGTAGTGGCTTTGCTTTGTTTGTGAGTTTTTCCTCATATCATCTGATCATTTCCATTGTCACTGGCAAAGTAAAAAAAAAAAATAAACACAGCTAATAGTGGAAGTTTAACCTGTAATTCTGGCTAGTATGAAGCTCTTGGGTGGCCTAAACTGTGCCTGGGTAGTATTAATGTGTCAGGATGCACAAAATGAACAAAAGTGTTTATAATGAGTAGCCATAAGGAACAGCCACTCTGTCAGGCAGGCTGATGAAGCTTGCCTTCATAGAAAGGCTTGGAAGCAATAACGCCCACTGTTCGACAATCTTTCCTTGATGGCTTTCATCCTGTTGCACTAATGTGTGCGTATGAAATGTGTAAAGATCAGTAAAAACTAGCTCCGGCCTAACCTTTGCAACCAGGGAGAATATTATAAGGTCAAGGAAGGTTTTATTGCAACAGAGTTACAAATGCTGTTATTTGAGATGAAGTAAGTGAATGTTCCCATTAAGGCTCAACCAATGTGCCAGGCTACTCCTCAATTCATCAGCTGATCATGGCCGCCGTGACCCGTAGCAGTCAGTTAGGATTTGCCTTTTATCTTAATAGAGAACATCTCTCTCCGGTGTGCAATCATTTGTGTGTCAGGTTGTCTGTTTTTGTAGCATTAGTGTTGGGAAGGCACTTTTTCTGTATAGATGACTGTGCACTGCCCTCATCCTCACAAGCTGGCTGTCATTACCATGGCCATTTGTTGGTGAAATGTGAAGTGCAGTTGCTATTGGTCTTTATTATGTCGTGAGAATTTTAAGGGTTTTGCTGTTTGCCTGGTTGATTTGCACTACAGGACAGAAATGAAAGAGAAAGAAGGGACAGTGGTGGGATGCCTCTTAGGTCATGTACCATTTGCACTTCATCCTATTTCCTAGTTGCTGTTTGAAACAATAGATAATGTTGGTGCCTCTTGCCAAAAACCTTTTTGATTAGCTTAATCACAGAGAGTCGAGTAGAATCCAAATCTGTCAGTAAATTAACCAGCTTTTTTTCCCAGCATATTTTAGGAAAGAATTCAAATTTCGTCCTCTGCTTTTTAGGTGCACTGACTAATATCTGTGCTCAAAAATGACAGACATCACTGTGAGTAATGACTTTTTACAAAATTTTAATTCAGAATTTGAACGTGTTTATATTGAAAATTGTTAATTTTTCAGAGAATTGCCTTGTTTTATGAAGGGAAAACACGCTGACAATTCTCCCCCTCACCTGTCAAAAGGAGACGTGAAATATATCCATACTACATTTAAAGACTAAATTTGAAATGTTACAAAAGAATGAAATAGATCGGGTTTATGTCAGTTTATTATTACATTGGATTTTAAATGGATATGGATGATTTACAAATTAACTGCCATGTTGACGCAAAGAGTCTTCTGAAAATAAAAGAATTTATGTGAAACTGAACATTATCTTTTGTGGGTTTGCTTTAATGTATGTGTGTATTTGTACATGTGGCTTGGGAATTTACACATAATCAACACAACCAATACTGTAGTGTCCCTACAGCAGATTAAGAAAACCATATAAAAACATCACCTGGAATAAAAAAAGGTCAGTTGTCAACACTGGTATGTGCATGTCATTGTTAATAATTAAACCAAGACAAAGCAGAAAGAAGCCTCAATTTAAACCTTAGAATGTAAACATTGTCATGTATTATATCTACAGAGATATGATCTTCACCATTCAAACACTGTTTACCTTCACCAACAACCCAACCCTCATTGATCCTAATGTGTTCCCACAGTCCCTTTGAAATAAGAATGACTAGCATTTAAATTAAATATAATGGGCCATCAAACCAACCTCATTTCTGACCTAGTCCTTTAACTAAGAAAAAAAAAACACTCAATACGCAAATTATTACAGTACAACAAGAATGGAAACTAAAACGTGAAAAGGTATAGGAAAGGAAACACTCCACTTTAACGCTGAGTGAAATGGCTTCATGTTGTCATGACTTGTACTTTGAACTTTTGGGCATCTGAGATGAAGATCACGATAAAGATAAGGATGTAGTGTTGAGTTGGCCCCTCCACGCGCTCAGGCTGCGGCTGCACTCACACACACACACACACACACAGAGTCACACGCAGATGTCCTTGAAGGTCCAGTGCTCAGAATGCGCCTTCATCACTGGTTAACTTTCAGGATCAAAGGTCTTCTGTGACGTATCGCTGGAGTTTGTCCGGACGCACAGTCAGCCGCCCGTACTGCACCAGAACACTGTGCGCCACCGCTCCGACCACCCTGCGCCACTCCAGCTTCCTCTCTTCTCCTCCAGCCTGAACCTCCACCGACATCCACACGCAACCGGTCATGGAGAACACAGTGTGCGGCGCGGTAAATGAACGTGACGGGGCCGACAGCCCTGACCGAGGGGCCAAATGTGAGGAGAGCCCCGGAGAGCCCATGGCGCAGCTGTACGAGGTGCAGGTCCACGCTCCTGCGGAGGAGGAGGAGGAGACGGGGGAGAAGGGACAGCGCAGCTCGGACTATATGGAGATCAGGGAAGCGGACAGAGAGAGCTGCTCCTCTTCTTCATCCAGCGACGACGACGACGAGATTAAAGGAAAAGTGGCCCCGGAGCCCAGAGTGGAGCCCAGAGTGGAGCCGGAGCCCGTGATGGAGGTGAGGGGGGAGCAGGTGAACGGCGAGGCGCACGACGCGTCCAGGAGATCATCGTCCTCCTCATCCTCCTCTCCTGGAGACCCCTGCGACGACCCCCCGATCCAGCCGAGGACCCAGGAGGAGGATAATGCCGAGGACGTGATGGTGATGGCGCTCAGCCACCCCGACACCATGGACATCACGGACACCATGGACATGAAGCCGGAGGTGTCCGTCGACCACAGCCTGCAAACTCTGGAGAACGTCACGCTGGATGAGAGCAGCGCTGCGCCGGCTGACCCGGGCCAAGCTGCGCCGGCTGACCCGGGCCAAGCTGCCATCTCCCTGTTTGTCAAGGTGAGTTCCAGATCCAGGTGACGGCGAGACATGACGCAGGGCTGACCCAGCCCAACTCAGACAGATGTTTCTTCACTCATAGTGTTTCGATCCAGACCCACGAGTCTAAATTGACCGGAAGTCAGACTGTCACTTTTTCTAACACAACTATCATTGTAGTGTTGGTGAACACTAACACAGCAGGGTGTGGTCTCTGATGGGGTCACACTGCAGTTATTGACCAGATGGCAAAGTCTGCATTTGGAGATATAGCAACATAATGCTATTGATTTAATGACAGAGAGTGAGTCGCATTATAAACTAATAAGCAGCTGAGGTGACAATAAAAACAACCTAACACACACACACACACACACACACACACACACACACACACACACACACACACACACACACACACGAAGCTACACTAATTCCACTTTTCAGTAGTATGATGTAATCTGGCACATATACTGACCATTTATAAAGCATGCTGGATATAGATATAGACTCTATACATTAAATACATTAACCTCTGAGCTTTGATAGGAAAACAATGACGTCATATAATCTGAAGCACAGACATGAATACATCGATTTGTTCTATACAATCTAATCTTTTTGGATTGCTTTTGTTTTGCAACATCAAGATGTTGTTGAAATACGCTGCAGGTTTACTTTAACCATGATACAAACTTTAACTGATACAAATAATCCAAACAGAAACATCTCGGACAAAGACGACGAGATTTCAGTTAAATGCCTCTGTGTGTCGCAGCCATTGTCAGTGACTGGACCTGGTGGCGGTCTGATGTAATAATTAACTTGTTTTGTGTCGGGCCATATAAACCTGGGCTGAACTCCATGGCTGAGCAAATCTGACTGTGTGTTTGTTGCCTTTCTGATAGAGCTGATCTGTGAGGCGTCCTATCAGCACACGCAGGGGTCACTTTGCTGACTGAGTCAGTCGGCCCGAGATCTGGTGGCGTTTACCACAGCTGTGTGTAACAGCACTGATTTATACCACATCTTAAAACTGTCAAGTCTTAGTTCACTATCACAAAGTCATGAATAGATAGAGATTTCTTAGAATTCTTAAAACTATGACAGCGATTGTGGTGGACTCCACAGGCACATCCCTGTCAATTGATTCACACCCATTCATTTTCATATAACAAACGACACTGTCACCTCAGTCATCACCGCATGTTGCATATTAACACATGAGAGGGACAAGTTAGCAGATACGCTATCTTGATGTCGTTATTATGATAAAGCTCATGGGATGTGATGACATAATCCCACGTCCTCTGCTCCCTGCATGTCCTTCTATCTGAGCGGGTCCATGTTGTGGGTCAATTTCCAAACAGCTTAATCTTCAACTGTTGCCATAAACCAAAGCAGGCAGCACTATAAAAGTAAGGAGGGGGTTTCAGAGATCATCTAGCTGAGCTGAAACTTCGAGTCGGGTCACTCCTCCCTTGCTTTTGATAACACCCCCCCACTCACACCCACACACACATATCCATATGTGGAGACTCTGTTTAAACCCTACACTGTATACTACTAACAAGATGCTCAAATAGTCAAAAGGTAGAATGGGGCCGAACAGGGTTTGATGTCACTGATGGCCCATAAACACAATACGACTGTATATTTCCACAGGACTGCTGAGCGGCCACATTTAAAAAGAGAATAGAGTAGAAACACTCCCCTGCACCTCGGCTGTGGAAAGGTACAAAACGTTTCAGGGTAAATGATTAGCTCAGCAAGTCAGTGATCTGCGCTTCCTTCTGTCTCTCAGAGGACGAAGACAGAGAAACTTGAGGGAACTCAGCTCGTTGTGGATTGAAACTTCTTCATGCTTGTTTAAGCAGGGACATTTCACAGATCAGAGCCAAAACATTCAAATCAAACATATTAGCAGTGTCTCAAAGTGCAGTTGCATGATATATAAACATTGCGTTTCTACCACTGCTCCTAATTATTCAAGTGTTGTGTTAGAGATATGGATCTAATAGTTGTGTTGTACAGTGCGTTGTGTGTCAGGCGTTCTGTACTCACCCAGAGTTGATCATATCCTTATGTTTGCCCATTTTCTCCTGCTTCCAATACAACAATCTCAACAACAATATGTTGACTGGCTGCCCAATACGTCCCATCCACTGCCTGGTGCCACTGAGATGAGCTAATCAGTGTTACTCACATCACCTGTCAGTGTCATAATGTGAGTGAGTGAGTGAACTATGGGACTTTAATGCCCATAATAACACAGTCTTCAACCCAAAACCTGCAATAAGACATTTAGAGCAAACTCAGCATTTCCTTTTATAAAAAGAGATAAGGAGCTTCTATTTCCACAGTGACCCAGTCATTGGTTTGCACTGTATGTATCTGCCACTAGAGGGGGCTGCTCTATAAATAGAAACCAATGGGGGAAAAAAATCTCTCATTCCCCTCTATGCTTTTTTTTGCACATACACGACGATACATTAGTTTTTTTTTTTTTGAAAGCCAAGTCATAGAGAATTATGTGATGAAGATCATCTCAGTGAAGGAACCAATTCCTGGCATCAATAATTGACAGAGGAATCTTCTCCACGTCTTCAGCTGGTGATCAGATATAACCTGCACTCTGCTGTCTCCTGTGTGGACGCACATTAAATATGAACGATGCCGTTCACGCGCTCGTAGAGACAAGACACAAACGCCATCCCGCTGTTTGGGCAGTGCTTTCAGATGTGATGACAGTTGTGATAGAAAGGATGCACGGTGTCTAAGGTGTCTGTACACTGATATGAGTGTTGGTGATGATGATGTGTGTTGAGGGGTAGTTTGGTTGCAGTGGTGGGAAGAGAGGGAGAGAGAGAGAGAGAATGAGAGAGAGTGATGGGGCTCCACCCCCCTGGTGCAGGCTACAGACTGACACCTGTTGCCCACTCAGTGTCAGTGAGAGCTAGTGCCGCTCTACATCTGTGTCTAAATCAGAGCACAGAGCAGTCTACCTGTCACCTGGAGCCACGCTCACCTGCCTCACCTGCACCATACACACAGGGAGGACAGGAGGACATCTTCAACCAGACCAGTGTGAGGAGGTCACACAGGAGAGCGTCCCTCAGAGAGGATTTGGAGGATGTAGACCTCTGAGGATAAGACTGTAGATAAAAAAAAAGGTGACAGCCATTACTATACATCATGTCTGCAAAGAGTCAAGACCCAGACATCGAGCTGTTTGTCAAGGTAAGACAGAGACACCCCCGTGCTGACTGCATGTTAGGTTCTTGATGGAGGGTGGAAACAGTGTTTCTGAGGACTTTTTCTTTCCTGCAGCATCACTGTGTGTGTGTGTGTGTGTGTTTAATGGAAAAAGTAACCGTAACCTAATAGCACAGGTTGAGTTACAGCAGCACGCCGTGCTCCGTGCTGACCCAGGCTCGTTGTCACAGTGATACCGAAGCCGCTTGTTGATAGTGGGAAGACGATGCTGCCATCGTCCCAGTGAAATCATTTCACATTTCCCATTTATCACCGGAGACGGAGGGAAAGGAATTGAACGCTGCAGGTGCAGCGGCGTCTGCCTCAGTGGATGCAGACGTGTTGTTGCACTTGAGGCCCCCTGAGAAACGTTACAGGCAGATGACTGTACCTGAGGTGGAAACGCTGAGGTGGCGCCTGGATGCACTGACCCAATTAGCAGGCTGATTTTAGTCAGTCCACCTCCCAGGAAACAGTCAGCTAACAGTTCACACACACACACACACACACACTGACAACACACTCAGCTTACACACCGGCCTTCTCATTCATTCACTACGTTCATATGAGTTTATATAATGCTGACACTGACGTGTATTTAAATTCAAAGCTGTTATTTTTCAATTATAATGAATTAAATACTAAGGACCATGTCTGCAGTGCCGTTTCCATGGCAGCTGGAATTAATTGTCCTCATGCTGTCATCTGACATGTGACCTAGATGGACGGAGAACTCTCCAGCACAGCTGCAATAGTAATCACTAGGACAGCATGTAACACTTCACACAGTGATGACGCTCACAACTGAGACACAAACCGTCAGTGACGCTCCAGTGATTTTTACACATCGAGATCAAGTGAGGAAAAAAAATCACAGCTCGTGGAAACTGTTGCTCTCTGACCTTTGTGGCATTAGAGGTCATTAGGTTATTCTCAGGTATATGAGTGGGAGACCATAATCAATATACAAACATGTGACACCTGGAGGCTGGAATGTGTGTGTGTGTGTGTTTCCTGGCCACCAGTAGGTTAAAAACAATATGAAAGGCTGCATTCTGGGAAGTGGAGGATGTGGCTTGTGTGACTCTGCGCCAATCGTCATAAAGTAAAAGGCTTTTTTTCCCATAGTGGTATTAGGTGATGAATCTGGGGTATTTCACAGGTACTTTAAGAAAGCAGACTGCCAGAAACCTAAACAGTGTATTTTACTCTAACGATTTTTTGAGCTATTAACCTTTCAGAATTAATTACAGACATATACATATCATAAAAACACATATAATCATGAGCAGGTTTTACTCTGCTTTAGTAAAATCATTCATCCTCATTAAAATGTAGAACGATCAAACACCCGATAATGTATGTTTTACATGATTATGGGGTCATATGGGTCATATGAAGTGAGTCTGCCTCCAGTGGACCCCACTCATTATTACATCGCTCAGTGGCTCCACACACTCCTATTCTTAAGGGCCCAGTTGTGTGTGACAGCTTTTTTGTCCTCCATGTTCTAGATGTTGATTGCCTGCTTTCTGCTGCTGTGTATTGTGTTACCTCCGTGCTGCTGAGCCTATATATATAAAACAATGTGCACACAGAGGCATCACATGCACGCAGGCAGCGTGACAGCACACAGAGCATCAATGGCTGACGCGCATACAGTCGGCTCAGCTACTTTTAGACTGGCAGCTCTGCTCTGAGCTTTGTTCTGAATAGCAACACTCTGGTGTTGCTATTTCTCCTCTTTGCCTGTGCTTGTGATGTTTCATATATAATAAATAATAATGAATCCGCACACAAATGAATCTAATCTGCTGCTGTGTCAAATCATTGAAAAAGAACCGGTTCCCAGTTTCAAATCTCGACTCAACCTGCTGACCTCGAGGTCGCTGCTCTCAGTCTGACATGTGTTGCGAGCCCTCACAGTGACTGTGCCTGCAGGCAGGCCTGACCCTCCACTCTGTGCCCCAGAGGCCAGTGAACCAGGTGATGGAATCACTATGTATAATTCAGCCGGGCCAGTGGATCAGATGTCACAGCCGGTGCACCGCTGTGCGTCCACGTATATGTGCTGACACATGATATCGCCAGGTGTGGATGGAGAAGAAGTGATTCTATTCGCAGTCACTTTTGAAAATTTGTATATTATCTTCTGATTTGACATTTGTGTGTTGGTGTGGTGTTTGTATTTACACAACCTTAAGGGCATGTGTCTTACCACCTTTCTATTTAAATAGGTAACAGGTAACAGCCAGCGTCCACAATTACAGTCACCTGGTATAAGATGTATTTCATTTTGTCTTGACTCAGCATAATGGTGCTTTTCCAAACTGTATATGTCTCTGTGATTGCACTTTGTCAAGCCACACTAAAACGTTTATGTCGAGTTTCATGGCTCTGACTGATTCGCTGTGGTGTTGTGTTGTGTTGTGTTGTGTGCAGGCAGGCAGTGATGGAGAGAGCATTGGGAACTGTCCCTTCTCTCAGCGTCTCTTCATGGTCCTCTGGCTTAAGGGAGTCGTCTTCAACGTCACCACCGTCGACCTGAAGAGGTCAGTTACTCAGAGACACAAACACCCAACACGAAAAAAACACACACTTGTTGCTTCCTCCTGACCCACTGCTTGTACCGTGTCCTCTGCAGGAAGCCTGCAGATCTGCACGACCTGGCCCCCGGCACGCACCCCCCCTTCCTGACCTTCAACGGAGAGGTCAAGACCGATATCAACAAGATCGAGGAGTTTCTCGAGGAAATGCTCAGTCCTCCAAAGTAATGCTACTGGAAGGCTTTACGACATGTAGTTTACAGTATCAGGTTATATTAGTGACTGCGCACGCACACACACACACACACACACACACACATATACACATACACACACACCCCCTGCGTGTAGTTTGATTTATTCCACATTAGCAACACTGCTGAAAGGACAGGAAACAGGGAAACTGTCTCGTAAAAGCTGCTGCGTTTGATGAGGACTGATGTTAACTGGTGGAACTGTTTGTTGTACGTCTGTTGTAAATCTGCTGACTCAGCACGTGTGTGAGCAGGTATATATGTGAGTGTTCCTAAAGACAGAAACCGTTAAGTCTCGCCACATTCACCCATGTGCCACCGCTTTTGTGTGACTTGTGCAAAACAGGTTTACGGTCATTTAAAATGGCCTTTGTCAATGTGTGTGTGTGTGTGTGTGTGTGTGTGTGTGTGTGTGTGTGTGTGTGTGTGTGTGTGATCGAAACGTCAGATTAACTAAATCTTTCTTTTATTGCCTGTAAAGTTTTGAACATTATAAATGGACCTTACTGTGAGGGAGCCGGGGCGGGTGGTGGTGGTGGTGGTGGGGCTTGGTTTCAGTGTGTAACACGTTTTTTAGACTGAGCTGAGCTGCTGTCCAGGTGTTAATGCTCTCCAGATGTTTTGCTCTGACTGCGTCTCCTGCCTCTACCCCACCCCCCCCCCCCCCCCCCCCCCCCCCCCCCCCCCCCCCCCCCCCCCCCCCCCCCCCCCCCGTCTGCTCAGGTATCCCAGACTGGCCGCCAAGCAGAGAGAGTCCAACACAGCTGGAAATGACATCTTCGCCAAGTTCTCAGCCTACATCAAGAACACCAAACCAGAGGCCAATGCCGGTGGGCTGCTCATTTACACTCACAGACACACACTGAACCAGATGAAAAAAAAAAAATCTACACGCCTATGAGTCATTACTTTATTCCTCCACTAGGGTGCAGCAGAGTCCAGGGTTTCTAACTCAGGGCACTTGCTCTGCTGCCACCCAGTGAGACAATCCCAGCACAAGTCATGTCACTCTCAGCCTTTTGTGTGTCCTGTGTGTCCAGTGCTGGAGAAGGGTTTAACCAGGGCCCTGCAGAAGCTGGACGACTACCTGAACAGCCCCCTGCCCGATGAGATCGACGCAGACAGTATGGAGGAGGAAAAGGGCTCCAGCCGAAGCTTCCTGGACGGGAACGAGCTCACGCTCGCCGACTGCAACCTGCTGCCCAAACTGCACATAGTCAAGGTGAAGACTGAGACAGTGTGTTAAACGTGTGTTAACATGTTGTATTGGATTTTTAGGTGTTGCGTGTCTGCTGCTGCTGCTACGTGTGGCACAACACTTCCTGCAACAGCTTTTTCTAATCATCTGAATTAATTACGCTCTTCATCCACGCCATCACATTACATCACTCTACAATGGATTACATCACATTATGTTACAACACGTCACATTCTGCCCCATTTGTCGCCTCTTACGATCAGCAAGGGGGTGCTAGAGACCTATTCTACCCCGGGTCACCACAGGGGGTCAAACACATTGACCCAGACGGAGCTATTTCACTGCCATGAATTTAGTTGCAGACAGTCTGGGTTCACAGGTGCATGCTGGGAATTACTACACCCGGCACCACAGAGGATGTTTACAGTTTCACATCTACAGCCTCACAGAGCTGGTTGCATGGCCGCACGTTCAGTATCATATTCTTTATTTTGAATAAGTCCAGCTACTCGCAGCAGTTTCCTCCTCGTCTTCACATGCTGGACCATATGCAGAACAGCAAACACCAGGAGGCTGCTGAAACTCATCTACTCTTACATTCTTCATTCCTCAGCAGGAAATGAGTCCAGCGTAAAGCTCTGAACGTTATAAATTGATGATCGAGGTTGACTCCGGACTCCCACCTGGTGGAGAGTTTTAAATGTCTGTCGTTGTGGGCCAAGTTTGACATTTAGCTCGTGATCGATGCTACAACTCTTCCCTCCTCTCCCGCTGCAGGTTGTTGCAAAGAAGTACCGCAACTACGACATCCCGGCAGACATGACGGGAGTGTGGCGGTATCTGAAGGGCGCCTACAAACGCGACGAGTTCACCAACACCTGCGCCGCAGACACTGAGATCGAGACGGCCTACAAAGACGTGGCGAGGAGACTGGCCAAGTGACGAGCCAACCAAGTTCAAGCAAAGCAAACGAGCAACACAACACACAACCCAACAAGTCTACTTTCAAACATGTGACTGTCCTTTAGAGTCGGCCTCACTGACACTGTCCTTGAGAACCTGTGATTTTTCTCTGTAGTATTATTATACAGCACAGCTGTTACAGATGTCTTTGTTGTCCACTGGACCACACTGCTCTGTGACAGATGTGTCACACACACACACACACACACACACACTGGCAAATCCAGAAATAGACAGAACCCAAATCAAGCACGACTCCCAAACCCGATTTCAACGTTGCTGCTGTGAAACTCCCGACAAAACCATTTTCACTCAAACGAGATTGTGTCTGTCTGTGTTCATTTCTCGCACAACACAAAGCTCTCTTTCATACATCCTCCGCCGCTCCGCGCGGCCAAACGCTTTACTAGCTGCTGATGTCAGGGTTGTCCACTTTATTTATTCCTACGCCCACAGAAGTCTCGTCTGGCTCCAGTGTTTATTGTCACATTCGGGCTCCCGGGAGGAAACACCTCTGATCCACATATTGACTAATGCTCCTAACTGTTTGGTGAATATGACCTTTGCAGGCTGCAGATTCACTCTGCCTGTCACTCATCACTGCAGGTGTTGCTGTAGTTGTTTTGCTTCCTGAGAGGTTGGTATCTATTTGACCTGTGAGAGAATATGATCTGTGAGAATATGATCTTCTGAGCACAAGAATTAGCCGAAATTAGCAGCTTCCATAGTTTAGGACAGAGCTGGTTTCCAAATTGCCTGTGTGTAAATTGTGATCTTTATAAAATTACTCCTCTATGTGCCTTAATTTGAAAAAATGTCCACACCGATGGACTCAGTCAGAGAAATGTCTCGCAGCCGGAGCTGAGATGCTTGTTCTGCCTCTGGCTGTTAGTGTTCAGCCGAGGTATTGATTTCATCTTGAGTTACATATGATATTATGAATGGAGGGAGTATTTACTTAGCAGCACCAATCAGGCCTGATTAGGGAGGGAGCCATTAGCGCTGCGATGAAAAGCATCTCCCAGGCCAGGTCCACAGTGGTCAGGAGCTCAGCCCTGCAGCTCTTCATCAAAGAGACATTTCCTCTGCTCCGAGGAGTCCATCAACTTCCCCGGCCGGAGAGTGCGAGTTCAAAAGTTTCAATAGGAAGGGGATGGATTGTCAGATGGAGGAGGATGGAAATTTGTTTTGGGGGCTTATCGTCTTTGGCTCGGCGTCAGGCTGCGACTACAGCGAGACTTCCTTGAAGAACCATCGGGCTCTTGTGTGGTTTGGACAAATCTGTGAAATGAAATTGGAGCATGATGACTGAGGGGCTTGCTCGTTGCAAAGCCCCACAAATAAAATAATATTTTCACAGATCTGCCTCTGCCTTCTCTCTTCTTTACCAGCGAGGTGATCAATCAGCACCGGTACGTATCGGCTGTCATGGAGGGAGGGGTGAGAGGTGCTGGCTGAGGCCTGGATCCTGGTCCTGACGTCCTGAAAGGGTTAAGTGTGTCTGACTGAGTTGATCAAATCCAGCAGTGCAGGTCTGTTTCTCCATCCCTGACAGAGAGGGAGAGAGAGATGGAGAGAGAGTTAGAGTGATGACCGTTGACAGGCTTAAATAGAGGCTTCCATGCCAGGGATCAAACGCCATCCCTCTTCTCCACTCTCTCATTAAGACGGAAAACCCGAACGCCGCCATCCGATCTGTCTCCATTTTTCCTCAAAGGAGTCGAACTTGAAAGATCTGCGCCTGTCGGATTTACAATGGTGGGCGAGCGGTGTTTACTGAGACGCGGCCTTGCCAGAAACAACAGTCAAAGAAAATAAATGGAGCCTGCCTAGCGTTTCCACAGGAGTAAGGAAATATGGAGCGAGACTTGTGCCTTGCTGTTTGGTAATTAGTACCTAAACATCCCTGTCCTTGGATCCCATCGCTCACATCCAACATTTCTGCAAGCTGGATAATATACAGTGGAGCATTAACGTCAAACACGTCTGGTCATGGGGCCTGGCACGCCACATTAATCTGTTATTATGCTCCCAGTGGATCCACCAGTCACTGGCCTTGGCTGGGCCACCGCAGCACTGGGAGTCTGCACACAGGCTGACAGGGACTCACACACGCTGTACTTTTACAGCCCGGTTTAGTAAACCTTTTCAGCTCAGGCATAAATTGTATAAATTGAGTTCTGCTCGGAGACCTGAGCTGATTAAAACAAACTGGTGTGTTTGACGTGTGAGGACCTACCAGAAACAGACCTGTGATCCAATTAGAGCCCAGACCCACAGAGCCATAGAAATACTACCACACAGGCCCCAATGCCCCGCACAGGAACAAGTCAGAGCTGCACTGCTCAACATAGATATTGTCCCCAGGAGACAGACACATACAGTATGTGTCAGCCTGAGGTGAGGTTTGATTTACCCCCCCCCCCAAACTCCTCTTCCTGTGTTCGAGTCCAACCTTTATTTTATTAAAGTCCTTTAGCAGCAATAGCAGAAGAAAGGGTTCTAATCTAATGCAGTTTCCCCTTTTCATCACACACACACACACACACACACACACACACACATATATATATATATATATATATATATATATATATATAGGCCAGTCTGTACCACTCAGTATAATTTAACTTATAGGTGTTTTTATGAATAATAAATAGTTGTAATAATGTCTGTCATACTGACTATAGCTACATTTTTATAGTCACATTTAGAGTTCATGGTAACACAGGGTTAAACACTATTTTAATGTTGCAGAACATAACATTTATATTCAGCTTTTTGCTGAGCACAAATGATTTTCAGAACTTTGAAAATCCTCCATTCTGTCACGTCTGTTCAAGAAGAGGACCCAACGTACAAGTCCGGGGTTAAAGGTCAACAGTCTTTGTTCACAAAGACACTAATAACAAACAACAATAACAATAATAACAAAAAAAAGTCACGAGACAAAGTTTGGACGATTCACTAAATAATCTCGACCTGATAGAGTTAGATTTCAAAATAAAACAGGAAGCCACGAAACAACATAGACTTAACAGAACCAGACTGACACATTCATTCCTATGACGGCTGTGATTCCGCTTACAGCGTCATAGTGACCGCCATGTGACGTCAGCGTCGAAAGGTGACAGCTGAGGTTGAAGCGGCCTGAAGGGAGCCTCGTCTCCTTCACAGAGACAGAGAACATCTCAGAGAGTATCAGATTCCCCCCCCCCCCCAACACACACACACACACACACACAC
>JAFBJQ010001079.1:326112-436712 GCA_016785345.1 Trinectes maculatus
GATTGTATTGTATAGTATTTGAGAGCATAAAGTCTAATATAGCTGTAAATTGTTACTTTTTCTGTGAAACTGGAAACTGTGAAATTAAATTATTATTGTGGAACTGTAGTTATTTTCCGACTGTTCATTTGAATGCTTATGCTAGATTAGGCAGGGAAATCTGTTGCCACACCAGCCCCACCAAGATTTTTTTTCACCAGCCGCCACTGTTTCTACTGCTGGTTCAATGGACCGCCCCGGGTTTCAGTTCCAGCTGTGGACCACATGAAATGATCCTTGCTCACTGGAGGAGGATGTGGACACTGTGCTAATGATGTGAGATGATAATGTCAGGTATTGATGATACCTGCGAGTCAGCCAGAACTTTTCTTCCAATGCTGTGTTCCGACCTACATAACCACACTGTGCAACCGCACGCGCCCTGCGGCCGCACTCACATCCACATGTCTGGATCCACAGCAACCCGCGCACATCCGCGCTGTCAGCCGGGCCCTCGCTTTATCACGCGCTGTTGTAAATCATCGCTTCGCCTGCAGGAAACACGCGGCGTTTTATTTTCCAGTCATAAACCATAAAAGCTGCCTCTAACACGACTTATGATCCTTGGAGACAGAGAGGATGGATGTGATGTATAAACCAGCACCAGACACGACGGCGGGCATCCCTCATCCCACTGTTCACCTGGCATCCCCGCGTGACCGCGGTCGCGTGGCGGATTCTCCGCGCGGCCCCCGACACGATCGAAACGTCACCGGGTTTGTGGAGTCACTCGGCGGCGCGCTGCCTCTGTGTGACTGCTCTGAATGACCAGATCATCCATTAGCTCTCCATTAACAGTGGGCTGATGCAGATTAGATGCAGATCCCACAGCCCCTCACATCACAGGAAGAACACACAGCGCTGCTGCTCGCTTGGTTTCACATGAAGATGGGGCCCCTGCCTGGATGTCTGAAATGTTATTGCCTGGCTGAAGCCTATGGAAAAGGCTTGTTGTGCATGAATATTTGGCACCGAGCTGGAGTTGTTCCTGTTTTATGTTCCGTACACCCGGTCGCGCTGCAACAGCTCCGCTGTCTTTGACAGACAGCTGAGATGGTGTGTAATGTGAAACACTGACATGAAGCGAGGGGCTTGGACAAAGAGGCCTTTTGTTTGTGTGTTTGGTCGCTGTCCATGGTCCTGACACAGCATTTTCACAGTAATTCTCTCTTTTTTTTCCTGCTGCTGCTGCAGCCGATGTGGCGCGTATCACATTGCATAATGCGAACTGGCAGAAGTCATTAAATATAGGCATTTTATGTTTTATAAGTGCACTTTTCTCTGAGTTGGGTTTCGCTTAGCAGCGAATGGTTTCATGGAATCTAATGTTCCCGGCGCAGGCTAAAGACGCGGGCGCGCTTTAATCGAGTGATGAATGGACTCTGGTACTGGATGTCAGGTGGCCTACAACCGACCATGTCTGTGAGGGTCTGGGCTGCTGCCTGGATACAGCTCGCCTGACAACTGATCACTGCTTGTATTACAGGTCAAACGACACGCCATCGTTTACAACCCTGCTCTCTGTGAGAGAGCGACGAACTTTTCATCTCTGCTTTTCATTTGCACTGCAAAAAGCCACTCGTCAGCAGGCGAACGGCTACAGAGGCGAGCTTTGGGGAGCTGGAAGTTTAGCCGGAGTACCACTATTATTACATTTGCTCCATTGGCCACATGCGATTTGCCTTTTGGCTGTATGGAACACCACATGGGTGGGCCCCTCACCATGGTCCCTAAGGTTAAATTAAAGAAAAAGCCACTAGAGTGCGCCAAAGTACACAGTTATTGTTGACTCAGTCTGAAATTGTCTTGGATTGTGAGGGCGGTTGCTCAATTACAATCAGATCAAATTAAGTTCAGGTTTGTGTACTTTATGGTGGCCAGGACAGGCTGCTCTCAAAGACAGCGTTCCTCTGATATTTAAGTGGTCCGTCACCATTTGTTAAGGTCAGATTGTGGCGGATTAGAGAGGGTCAAAGAGGTCACAGTTGAGACACTGTGGAGAGCCCCCGGGCTTATCACTGGCTTAAATGAGAAATCAAGCTGCATGGAGACACACACACACACACACACACACACACACACACACACACACACACACACACACACACACACACACACACACACACACACACACAAATGCTGCGCCCTGTTAGTGCAGGCGGAAACATAGGCAGAGATATACAGCTCTGTAAGTGGTATGGGACCCTTGAGGATCACTTCCCGCCTGAGCTGCTCCTCGGAAACGTTTGTAGAGGTCAAGTAAACAGTTTGTATTGGGCTGTCAAGTCTGTGTGTGTGTGTGTGTGTGTGTGGCCGGGGTGTTTTTGTCTCCTCACAAACTCCACTGTTTGTACTCCTCATTGAACTCACTGACTGCATAACACAAGGGAGAGAGAGAGAGCGCAATCTGCTTTGTGCTCCTGCTGCTGCTAAACTACTTATAACCTGTTATAGGAATCAAGCGCACATCATCACTGGCACCATGTTCGACCACCAGCTTTAACAGGGACAATAACTCTCCGGTGCTGCTGTCTCTGCCGTGCGTGCAGGACATTATGCTAATTTCTCTGGGTGTCTGAGCCCGGTGCTCCTCCAGAGTTCATTATTATAATTGCGAGACACGGCTGAGAACGCTGAGAATGTGAACCTGAAACCAGTGGGAGCTTTTTCCACGCAATCTATATTCAGGGAAATCCCGAGAATGTTCCCAATCTGAAAAAAAAAACACAAAAGTAACACACATGGGATGGTGCAGATCTGCCTGTCTCTATTTCAACATGTGTACGTGTGTGTGCGCACACTTAGACTGGCTCTATTATGTCTTGGAATAATGTAAACCAGCTTCCCTGGTTCCCTCTGTCTCCATGCCTGTCTCCGTCTCTCTGGTTTCCCAGGGCACCTTTGAAATGAAGCCATGGCAGTGGCAGTGGCAGTAGTAGTCTGGCTGAGCGTGCCGGGGCCCCAGCCTGCCTTAGTCCCCGTCCAAAGACAATGTTGGTGCAGACGAAGCGGCAGACCAGAGATGACACCACAAAATGTGCTTCCTACGCACAACATGCTCACAGATCTGCTTGTCAACTGTTTCATAAAAGATGAAATGAATGATGACACGGCTCAATGTTCTTGGGGAATTAAGAGTGCACTCGGTGGTGGCCCTCTCTGTTTAAATGTAAATTCAGCAGACAGATGAATCTAACCCACATATGCAGACAGTATGGTGGATCCCAGCTCTCTACAGCACACTTCTCCCTCTGAACCAAAAAAATCCATCACTATGCAAATATGTTTCTATTGAGTTGTCAACATGACATGTCCTCCACTCCGCAATAAGCTCCATATCACACTTTTGTCAACTTCAGACAGGACAATTATTGACGTGATCTCACAGTGATTTCACAAAATCATCACAAATCTGACATTCTTTGTATATTTGGCAGCTAGAAAATCAGGTACAAAATTCCTACATACAAACATATTTCTTTACCAGCTAAACCAAATCTCTTCATTTGCTGGGAAGAGGAGAAAATATAAAGAAAAATATTAAGTTACAAAATTCCTATTTTATTCTTAAAATAGACAAAATGTACAATCACAATGCCAATTTCACTCACTGTTGTCAGGTGTGTTTGTCCCTTAAAAAACAAAACAAAAACAGAAATCACTTGATGATCTTTATGAAAGTACCAGCAAAATCTAATGGCGTCTCCATTAGTTTCAGTTTCCTGACAAGTGTTCATGAAAGAAGAAGCATAACAACAGACATAACAAAGAAAACTTTACATAAGCGCAGGGTAAAGTACGATTCCTGGATATCATACATGTTGATCATTAAATAATACAAGGTCTCTGATGTACGCAACATGAATCAAAGGACAGAGAAGAATGAACCTCTTATTTTGTGGAGAAAAACACAACACAAACAAAAGCACATGAGGGCAGAATGGGATGTCAGTGCTGCATTGATACGTAAACACTTTTTAAAGGACCATTTCCTGTTAAAAATTGGGAAATAAAGGAAAAATAAACGGCAACAAATGTGCATGGTTACTATGGAGACACTGGGTAAATTTGTACTTGGAAAAATGCTACACAATCACAACGATCTAAAAGGTTTTGATTTTCTTTCTTAAATTACAATGTAACAGCAAAAATACTTTTCGTGTGGGCTGAAGCAGTTGGGGAAATGTAGTGTGACATGTTCAATTCCATTAAAAGAGTCAGAACATCCTCTGCAGAGACTGGAAAAGCGGCACTGCGTGCAAACCTCCAATGAAAAGCCTGAAGTCTGATCCCTGGACAGGGCCATGTTTTTCTCAGCTTTTTCAAATTGGGTTATTATATTACCTATATGCAGTGAATATCATATTGCATGAAAGGGGGAAAAAGTTTTTTTTTCAAACAAATACCAACTGTCTTGTGAGATCAGATTTAGCTCCAATGTAAATGGCTTGTTTGGCCAAGTGTTATCCATATTCTGTGTGTGTGTGTGTGTGTGTGTGTGACTCCAGTGGCATTATAGCGGCAGTGAGGACCAAAACCACGAGCCCTGCTGGCAGCCAGCCACAAGTGCTGCTAGAAATAAAACAAGAAATAAGTGCTTTATGAAACAAACATACACAAGTCTCCCATATTTTTCGGTTACATGTTTGCTGCCAGCAGCTGCATCCAATCACCTCGCTTTTTTTGCACTTTTTCCTTTTGCGCCAACACTTAAAAAAAAAAAGAAACACGAAAAGTAAATAGTCACATAGTAATTTTAGATTGGAAAATATCAGACCTCCCACTCGTCCCGGTGCCACAGAGAGATTTTACATGGTGTCGCCGGTTAGCGAGGACCGTAGACATGCATCTGGTAAATCATGTCAACAAAAAGCTAAGAAGTGGAATAAATAAACGCCTGAAGGAATGTCACAGTCTGTTTTTGTCTTTAACTGTGATATATCTCCTTTTCAATCTCACAGACCGAAAAGAGGAAACAAAGAAGATCAAAGTACCTGTGTGTCACACACAAAGACAAACTTTTTCAAAGCCATCTTTTGCACATGATATGAAATCTGCGATAGACTTGGCGTGTTTTCCCTGTGATCCCGACAGAGCGGATAGAACAAAACAGAGGGCTCACACAAGGAATACTCCAGTCCATGTATCACAAACTAGCTGAACCTTAAGGTCTGCCCTGCCGCTGCTACAGAGCGCACAACCAGACGTGGCATCGCAATCATCATCTTTGGACTCGGAGTCAGTTCGTGCATAAACGTACCGTTTCTTGTTTGGATAAGAAAATACATATGTATCTGTATGCATGTCAGACGAGACAAACGAGAGAAATCAAGCAGACTTTCCCCAAACGGGTAATTATTTTCCCTCATTGAAGCCCTCGCTCATGGTACGTTGCCAAGAGGCACAATACGAGTTATTGCTCAATAAATACCGAAGGTTTCATTCCAAGCCAAATGTGTGTCAACGCCTAGCGAGGATGTCGGGCTCTTAATGTGTGGAGCAGTTAAACTGAAAATACACCAGAAGAAACATGTTGCAATACTCTTTGGAAATTACATTTCATATTTGAAACAATTTAAATCTTTGGGTACTACCAAAAAAAAAATTAAACTTCTCATTCTCTTAAATTACCTATCAGAAAAAAAAAATCATTTTAACTTAGTCATATAGATGCATCAAAAATATTCAGATTACACTTCTTTGACTCAAGTTTCAAATACAATACATAATTTATGGCTTTATAAGTTAAAACTAAGAAAACGCCTTAATCTACATCGTTTCACCCACAATATACACGTTAAATTAATTGTTTTAAAGCAAATTTACTGTCCATACCACTTAGGGTAACATATATGTTACTCTCATCACTTGCTACTCAGTGCTTAACTTGCATCTTGATATTGTCGTAGTACAAAAACATGCTCTGCAAAAAGCCTTATAGAAATACAAACACTATACAAAAGAGGCAGTCTTCTACAAATATTGTTGAAGCATCCCTTAGCTTGTGGATTATAATAAAACTGAAATAATGTCTCATCCACTTGGGCCTAGTAAACCAAAGCTGTCTTTCTCATTATTGCTGTGAGAATGACTCCCTTTGTAGTGACTTGGTCAAAACACATTCCAGGAAGACAAGTCAGTACAAGTCTGGACTTTTTTTTTGTTGTTGTATATTTATCTTTTACCTTAATTTCCAAGCAAAGGTGGAGATAGCTGATGAGAGCTCAAAAATCCCCTTTTTAATAAATAAAAAAAGGTTTTGTGCTTTCAAACCATGACCTCAGCTGACTTCTGATCCCTTCACCCTGCTTTTCTTCAATATGGCCTCCACACAGCTTCATCAATGCGGCCTCCAGGGTTGAGAACAGTGGGGGAGTTACTGTGGCTCCCGTCGCCATCCACCCCTCCCTCCGTCTGGTTAGGCAGGTTGGGGTTCACCAGGGAAGTGCCCGTGGAGGCGCTAGTGCAAGGCGGGATCATCCGGGAGGGCGAGCGATCCCCACCAGGAACCATGGAGAACTGGTACGAGCCGGACGAGGCGCCATAGTAGAGATAGGGGGTGCTGCTGGTCTGAAAGGGTCCGCTCTGGCTCTGAGTGGAGCCCGGGTATGGAGGTGGAAGGTAGGTGTGGTAGTGGGCGCTGCCCAGTGACATGGCAGAGGTGACGGGTGGGGTGTAGGTGAAGGTGGCTGGGTAGTGCATCCGAGGGCTGGAGAAGCGGGTCTCTGTGAGGGAGGAAAGGCCTGGGAACTGACGCTCAAACTGACCGGGGAATGGGCTCAGGTCAGAAGAACCTAAAAACACACAAACACACACACACACACACAAACAGACACACATAAAAACATGAACTGCTTTAGGATTCTGTGACATCAACAGAGCAGCAGACGTTATTATGAAAATCAGACTAACTGCACTCCATCACACCAGTTTGTCAGTTTTGATTATTGATTATGCGAGCTGTGGCTTTGGACTGTGAAATTATTTTGCACGTTGTCTTGCAGAGAAATTGGATTTAACAAATCCATCCCTTGAGAGATGGAACATCAGCGAACTGTATTGTACGCAATCAGATATTTCAAGCCAGATATGTGTATTAACCAATTTGGATTGTTTAATGGATCTTGTGGGTGCTGTTATGAAATAGCATTTAACCATAAATATTGTTACATCCATCAACTTCTGTGCTGTTGTTCACTTCAGCTCCCAAGTGTTGATAGAGTTAAGAAACACCAGCAAAGTCACATGCAGGCATACTCTTTGTCTTAATATGTCTACGCCTCTCCATATTTATATTTCTGTGTGTGTTGGCACATGTTTATGTGTATCTCTATGACTGTTTATGCATGCAACCAGAGAGTGTATGTATGTGTGCGTGTGTGTGTGCGTGTGTGTGTGTGTGTGTGTGTGTGAATACTGTATGCACATAAAAAAGCAGTTGGGATGAATCAGGAGCTGCACATGTGGAAACACTTTGAGCAGAAACAGTTTCCATGAGATCCATAATGAGGCAGGGCTGAGCTCTGATGTGGCTCCTCTCCTCGCCTCCCATCGGCTCCAGCGTGTGTGTGTATGTGTGTGTCCGTGCGCACACCCGTGAGCGAGTGTGCAAAAGGGAGAGAGGGAGAGAGAGAGAGAGAGTTGAGAAGGAGCTGCTCCATCTCACCCTTCGTTCCTCTCTTTGCTTCATCCCTTAAAAAATACCCAAAAACCACTAACTGGCTGTGGCGAGCTCCGCGTAGAGTTTAAGGAGAATAGATCCTCCCCCTCTCCCACCCCCACCCCCCTCCTGTCTCCTCTCAGTGGTTTAGTCCAGCCATGGCGCTCTTATCATAAATCACAAGGCGTCTTCCGTGTCACCATGTCTGCTGTGAGAGGACAGGGGGGCGGTGGGGAGGAGGAGGGGCGGGGGTGCAGTGTTTATGTGCAGGGAGTATTTGTGAAGCCCGGTTTGTCGCTAGCGTCACATAGCATATGCTGCCAATTAGGGCCTTTAAACTTCCTCTTTCCGCAAGATCTGTTTGATTCCAATAGAAATAGTAGGTGATTGTCTCCGCAGCAGAGGAGCAGTGTGATCTCAGACATGACCGGCGCTGTTCAATAAACCCTCGACTCCTGCTTTTAACATTCAGGCCTATTTTAATCCTGAACGGGGCTGAGTGATGATGCGCCAGATCCAGCTTTATGAATGTAAACAGAACCAGAGTGGAACATTGTCTCAGCATTTCGAAAGGATTTGGCAACATTTGGAGCATCACTTCCAGATTTGGAGTCCGAATTAATTGAACGTTTGCATTTTAGCAGCATGGGTGAACTCTGTGTGTGTGTGTGTGCGTGTGTATGTGTGTGTGTGTGCATGTGCGTGTGGAGGAGCAGGATGGCGCAATGTTTGCACTGGAGCATCCATATCAGCTTGTGCTTGTCGGTATGTGGCTGGATACTGTTACAGTGCTGCCTGGCGAGGTGTCAACATGAGCTCCAGAGATCTGAGAGTCTTAGTCACATCACTTAGGAGGCATTAAGCGCTCGAGGTGTGTGAGTGGGCGAAGGTGGGAGACGAGGCTCTGGCCCATGCGTGCACCCGCGCGTGCACATGCATGTGCGTGTCACTTGGGGAACAAAGCCTGGTGCTCGCGAGATGAAAGCTGAAGGGGAGGACCGGACTAATCAAAGCTGACAAGGCAGCTGGCTGGATTTTAAACCCTTTCTAATGCAGAGTCACACGGCTGTGATGCGTAATCATTCACCCTCGCTCAGGGCACGCACACACACACACACACACACATACACGTACACAGGAGGGTGTAGTATGTTAGCACAAGGAAACAGAAGGAGAAAAAAAGCAGAGTAGAAAAAAACCTGACATGGCAGTGAGTCAAACAGGTGTATGGGGAGAAACTTGTCTGGCGGCATGTAGGGATTGTAAAGGAGCTTTCACATTGGGGGGGGAAAACAGAGACAAATTGGAACACAGACGCTGCTGTTACGGCAAACAGGCTGGCTAATGCAATTACCCAGAATGCTCTCTGAGCGCGGCGTATCACTATAAAGACACTTTATTTGTCAGTCACGAGCCTGTTATTATCCCTGGGCCTGTTATTACCCATGCTGCTCTGGGATCAAAGGCTGGGAGCGAGGGGAAAAAAGGAAACAATCGCTCTTTCCTCCGCTGCTTTAAAAAAAAGCGCCGTCCAAACTGCTCTCCGAGGAGACAGTTGGACGCGGACAACACGCGTCGTTCATTTGAGAATGAGCTAATAGCAGCTCGCTGCGGCGTATTGGTGTCTGGTAAATAGTAGCCATCATGCGCTGTCGTCTAATAAAAAGAAAGGTCTTTGTTTATATTTCTGCTTTAATCCGAGTGTGAAAATGGTGTGCGTGAGCGTCTGGTTTCAGAAGACATATTGTCTGCCACTATTTGCAGCAGATAAATCAGTCTTTACAGGACAGGGAGACGGGGAGACGTTTCACATAGTGGCAGAGAAGTGGTTCTACCTGGCAATCGTCTAGGCACGTCACTGATGGCAGGCAGGCCCGTGCCTCGGCTGGAGGAGAGGGGGGTGGTAGAGTGGACTGAGGGGGACGCCATGGGACTCAGGTAGGACGGGTACGTCTGTTCATATGACCAGGGAGGAGAGGACTGGGACTGACGAGGGTCTGGGGGGAAGAAATGAAGCGAGGGAGGAAAAGGAGGATGGGGAAATATAGCCGAGAAAGACAAAGTGGGAAAACAGAAAGGAAAAGAGAGAAAGAATAATTACCAGTGGCCCATCGGCTCTATATTTAGTTTTTTTTTTTTTTTGCTAAACTCTGGACCCAATTGACAACAACATACACAACAACTGCAGATATTATTGTTGTCCCTGTCACTCCGTGCTTGTGTTTTGAGCTAAGTATCAGTTGGGCGTGTTATGCAACATCCTCTGTAATGACACATAATGTTTACTTGTGAAGAGAAGATCTTCCTGTTTGCCTTATAAAACATTGTGCTCGCAGCTGAGGCACAGAGAGCCTTGCTGGCAAACACCCAGGGTATTAACATGCCAGCAGACAACCATGAAAATAACCATCGCACACTATTCAACAATGTGTCTCTGCACTGCCACACACAAGTCTAGACTGACTGATATCACGTTGGAGAGAAGCTTTTTGTATTCGTTACGACACCATTAACACATTTGTGGTGACTTTTTGTCATTCTACCTCCCCTGCTGCTTCCAGCCTTTCACAACAACCTCTGAGGTAGCACATTACACACTTTGTTCCCCCTCACAATTTAGATCATGCACTCACACAGTTGTAGTTTACTGTTTGCAAAGCTTACTCTTTTCAACAATGGGGGTCACCTACCTCCATGCAAGTTTACACAAAACAAGTGTTGCAGAAAGATAATGGATGCAGCCAGCTCCAGCACTGAGAAGATATGTGAGCTCCAAATGGTACCAGGATGTGCATGGAAAGATTATTCTACCTAAACTCAACTCAACTCAACTCAACTCAACTCAACTAAACTAAACTAAACTAAAATAAACTAAACTAAAATAAAATAAACTAAAATAAAATAAAATAACACTAATAATGAAATAAAAACCTCAAGATAAATAGGAGAACGTGTTATTAGAATACAAAATGATGGTAACTGATTACAATGTACCATTGAATACTATGGTTAAATACTACGTACAGCTGATAACACTGGGGTGATATACTGTATACTACGTCCTATAAGATGTGAAACACTACACTAAACCCTAACTAAAAATAATTATATAATTATCCCCGCAGAACATCACCACCTGATAAGCAGTAGTTTGCACACAGAGAATTAATGTCATACTTGACCACTGCTTAACTAAGCTGCTTAACCATCCCGAAAATGATCCTCTAAGTAACACTACAAAGCCATGCCAGAGAGTAACTAAAAGCTAAATGATGACCTGCGATGAGCATGCAGAAGTGTGGGCGATCAGGTGCCGGCCATCCCGGCCCACACCAGATGATGTTACCTTCTAGGATGTAACTGATAGAGTGACGCAGCAGAGAGAGACAGACGATCTTAGAGGCACTGGGCACTCTGTGGCATAAACCACTGGGATGCTCCAGTGGCTCCAGTTGGGGTTTGATATTTCACCTGCCATACTGTAAATGCTTCCCTGTTTATGACTCAGCCCGCCTGCTTATACCCTAATACCCTTGGGCCTTCTTACTGGATTCCACAGCAAATTCATTTGGGATTATCTTGTTAATTATGGTGTAAAATACAATTTGTTAAACATACAATGTTAATATAAGCTTGCAAACACCTTTTACCCTCAAGTGCAATCGAAATCAAATGTTTTAATCTTAACCTCATGCAACAGGCTGTGTTGCAAAAGCACTGATTTGTATTGTATTATTATTTCAGTGACACAAGAGAATAGGGGTTGACCCCAGCCATGTAATCTCAGAGGTCAGAGGTCAATATCAATGAGCTAAAAGACACTCAGTGGGTGGATGCTTGCTGTACTGGTGCTTGAACCCAGTTCTGGCTGCGTATTAGGTTAAAGTTGCTGTTCGGGGAGCGTACCTGTTAACTGAGTCTGACCCTGTGGGTTGAAGGAGTTGGCTGCAGTGTTGAGAGCTGGCCGAGGGGCTTGAGTGGGAACAGTGACCCTCACCCTCATCCTCTCTAGCTCACTGAGGCGGTCTGAGAAGAGACCAGCCTTTGGAGGGTCCTCAAGCTTTTGACGATGCCCTGTAGACACACAAACAGTGTTTCATTGGAAGAGCGTTGCAGTGGATGGGATCGAAGCTGTATAATGAAACAGTGTTATGAGATATCAGTGTTAATACTGCCATTACTGCTGTGAAGTCACATGCAACACATAATTTAATTCACCGATGGCGCTCAAGTCTATGATTAATGATCATACTTTGTTTGCTGCCGTCTTGGCATACAATTTGTCAGTTATCCTTTCTCATTTGCATTTCATAACTCCTTTCCTCTGTGTGCCATTGCAAGTAAACATACGGCAGTGAAACAAAGGAGCTCCAGAGATTTCTGGGAATGGGACGCTACATCCTGCTAATTAACAAGGACTTCTATAATTACCCTGTATCACCCTCCTGTATGAAAGCAAGAGAGAGAGAGAGAGAGAGAGAGAGAGAGAGAGAGAGAGAGATCTCCAGAGTAAGGAGTTGCATGTACGTTAAGCTTTAACCTGAGGGTTCTTCCTCAGGTAAACACAAGCTCTCACGCCATTCCCCCATTATCCCCACAGGAGTCGTAACCTATGCCAAATCTATTATACCCGCTCTTTCCTGCATTCTTTCGCTGATAATTTTACACCCTTTATGCTCCTGATCCCATTCTAATCAGCATTTTCAGCCAATAATACTACCATTTCCTCCAGTAGAGAAATAAAGTACACGCGCACTGTGAACACAGAGATACACTATAGTTTCAAACATATGAAAAACTTCCCATGGGCTCGGGTGCAGATGATTTTTCAAAGGTGGTTTTTCAAACCGAGTTCTGTGCACACAGCCCTTTTTTATTTCTGACATAGAACTGTGTCAGTGTGTCTGTCTGGTCTTGCACTAGTTCCTCTGTCAAGGTGGTAAAGTAAATATCAAACAGAGGGGAGCAGAAACTGATGTGTTTGGCAGAGCTCCAGCTGGCGCAGGCAGAAACAACGAGCTTCTTCACAATCCTGCTCAACCTGTATGGGCTGGGAACAAAGACCTGGCACTACACATAGTATACGACAGGGTGGCTGTTATGGAGGGAGTGGAGGAGAGTGGAGGAGAGGGTTATTATAAAGATCAAATAGCACAGAAAACTGCTAATTGCGGCATACAATTGTCAACATGTGTCCTAATAAACCCATCCACACAGTCAAGGAGCTTTGTTACATGTCATAGTGTCATAGTGCATCTGCATAAGTTCAGTCAGTTCACTGTAAGATAGTTGCAAAAGTGTCACACACAAAAAAATCCTCTCGAACCCACCTTATATTTAGCAGAGCGTTTTCTCATTACTGCAACAATGGAAAAAAAAAGAGTTCCTTTAACCTCAAAAATGCTTTTATGAACCATCTTGACTCGTCACAACAAATGACTTTATTCTGGAACAAATGTTTGGAATTTTAATGCCAAATACTGCCGCTTTGAAATGAGACAACCGGAGACGGACCACGATTTTTACTACACTGACGTTAGTGGACTGGCACGATCCAGTTTAAAGTAAACAGACAATCTCATCAAATCCTTCTTAACACCTCGATGGAACCTAGAATAATATCGGCTACTTGCAAACCTCAGACTTTATAACATAATTCATGTCCATATTTCATTCATAATAATTCTCCATCCGCGCTACGGATAATTTGTGCCTCTCTGTGGCATTCCTCGTCTCCCTGCGCAAGCTGTGCCCAGTCAATCATAGCATTTCCATTTTCACCAGACCAAATTTCTATTCTAAAAAAGCCTCAGGACACAGTGTGGGCTTTGTGCACAGCCTGTCTCCTAGTGATGGGAATAAATAGCAATGGGAGACCAAGGGGGATGAGGGGAGACAGGCATGTTGGGGGGGGGCAGAGGCACACGGAGAGGCAGACACCCTGATGACCAGTAAATTAAAAGCTCTGAATGAGTCAGGAGACACAGGCTCTATAAAGAGCACTGAGGAAATGGTGAAACAGTTAGAGAGGCTTTGGGACTTTGACATGTTCCAGAAAAGAGCCCAAAACCCATTTACATGTATATTTAAGAATATTATGATCATTCTGACCCGCACACAAAGACAGACCTCTAACACTGGGAACTTCAGTTTACATCACAGTTTCAGCAAATCTCAGTTTACTCCCCTGGTCATTCTGTGAAAAACAAAAAACCTATGTTAACTTATAATAAATTAATAATGTCTCTCTTATTGGAATGCAGAACTCCAACCGCCATGTTAAATGGTGTCCACTTTACACACAATCCAGCTAGACCTCATGTCAACTCGTTTTGCAGGCCCTGACAGTAAATACAGTTTTTCATGACTTAATTACAGCTTTTAAATAACAACTGTTGCCAAACACAAGATGGCTCAGCTGTTTTATCGGAACCCTAGGAGGGTGGAGGAGCAGGCCTTGGGTATTTAAAGGAGCGGGAAAGGCGGATGATTTCACTGCCGTAGGGAAAGTCCCTGTGATTCCCATCATCCCTGTGAAAACAGCGGAGATTTTTGATAGCGCCTGCCACTTCCCTGCCCAGCCAGCGGCCGGAAACATGGACAGATTCAGACCAGATGTGCGCACACTCACACACACACACACACACACACACACACACCGATGAATGGATGCAAACACACGTCTGCACATGCAATCACCCACATTTGCACGCATGGATGGTACACATACATTTACTCGACGTGGGGTCTTGACTCACACACACACACACAAAGACACACACACACACAAGAAAAGATGAACAATGATTAGATAACACCTCTGTAGATTGTATCCCTATTCAGACAGTTGCACACTGATCCTAGAATCCTAGTATTATTTCAGCTGTCTAAGAGAGCTGAGGCTGGATTCAACTTGCCCCGGCTGATCTGATAACAGTCAGTAGAAGCATGGAGGGCAAACAGAAGAAGCCCTCAGTAATTAATGGCAGTATTAGATTGGATCTGATCCTGAGCACAGACTTCTTTGACAAACGGATAACTGTTCTAACCTCCTCAAATAACTAAGCACCTTCAGCTATGCGAAGGTGTTTGGATTTAACACAACAACGGCAACTGGTTTCCGAGGGCTTAAAAGTTTAAAGGACTTGTTTGACATTGTGTGAAATATGCTAATTCACTTTCTTGCCAAGTGCTAGATGAGGAGATTAGAAAAATATGAACTTCAGAGAGAAAACGGGATCCAGCTAGCCTGGCTTTGTCTGGAGTTAATAAAAGTATGGATTTTCTTTCGTGCAGATTAAACAAACATACACAATGTGTTGATTAGTGGGGTTTAGAGGTGGTTGTAGGCAGATTTTGTTACCTTTGGACAGAGCAAAGAGCTGTTTCCCTTCTCCCAGTCTTTAGACTAGCATCTCCTAGAAATTCCTTCATATTGACTGTCCTGACATACCATTTCTCACCATACCATCACGAAGTTACTTTATTATAAGTACGCCTCCCTAACACCTCAAGTTTCAGCTATCGCTTAAGACACGTCGGCAGGAAATTCTCCTGCATGACTAAGTAACACATAAGGAAAATGTGGAGCATCAGAAAGTCCTGAATAAATGGGATAATTTATAAATGTGATGTCACGTCATGCGCTCGAAGCTTCAGGCTGGTTTATGATCACTGGGTGAATGTATCTTTGAGGCTGATTCAGAAAAACCCCTGTGCTCGTGGAGCCCGAGCTGAATCAGCCAGTCTGTGTTTGTATGTGTGTGTCAGTCATCTAACGGTGGAATAACCAGTAAAGTGGATGAATGAATGCACTGGGTCCATATTTCACTTTTTTATTTGGGAGCCCTCACAGTGGTCATGTTGTTTTTGTGAGCCGTCAGAAACAATGAATTATTTCAGGTGGCAATCTAAATCTGGCAGAGCGTGGCTCGGGAGGAAAAAGGTCCTGAGTGGGCGAGAGCCAGGCGCCAATCTATCGTGGGGGTCTTTAGGTATAAAGGGAGAAGAAAGAGCAGGAGAGGTGAGAAGAAGTAGAGGCTGGATAACAGAAACAGAGCGGGGGATAGGGGGAGAAAAAAAAGACATGAAAAAGTGAGGAGATGAGAGAGGAGGTTTGGGAGATGAGGCAGCAAGCGAAGGAGAGAGAGGGAGCCAGGCTGTCGTGGAGTGCTGCCAGCCGTCTGTGTGGTCCATGCGTTCCAGCCTGGAGGAAGCAAGCCAGGCGAGAGACGGGCACACACACACACACACACACACACACACACACACACACACACACACACACTATGCATGCACAAAAATATACTAGAATTCTCAAAGGTGATGCATTTACTGAAAGCAAAAAGACTTTCTATACACGGCTGCAGAATAGTGACCATAGTTTGAATCGCAACTAAATGCACATAGATACACACATGCACACGCACAATGGTGTGCGTGTGCATGTGTGTGTGTGTTTTTCTTTTTTGGACAGGGTCCCTCTGCACCTCTCTACTCATACTGAAGTGTTTAGACTCAGAACAAGGGAGAACAAATCCCTCAGGGATGTTGTTTTTAGGTGCCGCTCTGAGGAAACCAACACTAAAGCCTCGCTCTGAATCGTTATTCACTTTTTATCATACGTTATATACATTAAACATTCAACTGGCTTTCTGCGTCACTCTCTCGCTCTATTCATCGGATTTTTTTCTGCCTCTCTCTCCCACTGAATGATTTTTTTGTTTTGTGTTGTAGAGACCTTGGCACCTCTTCAAGGAACTTCATGAGACATTCAACTGACTGCCTGCCTCTAGAAAAGCCTGAAGCCTTTTTTTTCTCTTCATCACTCTTTTCATTCTCTCTACTACTGCTGTTAGGGTGACTTGTATTTGTCAAGATCCCATTGTTCAAAGCTGCTTCGATAGCAGACAGATGGGTGTGGATGTGTGTCTGTGTGTGTGTGTACGTCTCTGAGGGACAAAAGAATGTCTCTCTTAAAAGCCTTTTTAATTACCTGCACAATACTGTGAAAAAGTATGAACAGGTTGCTTAAGGCGGTGACAGGCATGAACATCCAGACACATACAGGCCTCATATTACTGTAGATAATTTGAGGAAATGAAATGATATCTGCCTGATATCATCTTAATATTGTTGTACAAAAATAATTGGGATCTGTGAGGATCCTTTAGTATTTAGTACTCAACATCTGTTGTAAGAAATAAAGATGGGGCCTTACAGCAGGTTACGGTACCCTGCAAGTGCATGCAATGGCCTTTGTATGTGATGAAAATGTACACCGTGGGCTCCACAGCTGTAGCTTTGCAATATTTATTCATATGCACATATATACGTACTGTGATACAAGTATAAACATAGACTGTATGTGTGTGTGTGTGTGTGTGTGTGTGTGTGTGTGTGTGTGTGTGTGTGTGTGTGTGTGTGTCGCAGGAAGAGTTTGGCTTGGCAGACAGGTCTACTGAACCACTAATATTGTCTGCAGACCTATAAGTAACCAGGGCCTCCTTACCAGACTTGTTAACACCCTGACCAAAACTGAACCAAAACACAGGCCTGTTCCTGAGCCCAGAACCCCCCAGACCCAGCCGCTTCATACGCCAGAGCGCACAGACATGCCTGACCACTAACCTCCACCACCAACACACAACACACATGTAACACACACAGTTGTGCAGAGTAACAACTGTTATGATAACCAAAATGCAACAGAGAGGCGGATTATGTGTGACGCCATAATGTTTTTTGTCACCTCTGATGTTTGCCTGTCAACAATTAACTATAATGAGATCAGTGGGTTTGGACAGAACGCCTTGTATATTGTGTTATTATAGCTCAGCCATTATCACTCAGGAAGTTTGTCTCAGCTGGCTGCAGCCACCGTCAGAAGCAGCTGAAAGGAGACAGAACCACCTATAAAAGCATACTGGTTTAAGCAGCCACTCCCTGTCTATTAGCTCGAAATGACATTTAATGAGGCCTATTAGCTCTGCTCCAAATCAGCACTGTGGCTACACTAGACACTAGACTAATGACACCAATAACACACACATTCACAAAATATCGTGTGGGCGCCCACATGCAGATACATGCAGGCGCTGGAGGAAAGAAATACACATATCGCCAATCAGATACACACATGTCTACGCACATGAAGACACACAGACATGTACAAAGACAGTTGTTGAGTTGGTGGTACCAGTGGCAAACCACAGGGTAACCAAGAGCTGTCAAGTGATTAAGCACAATGTGAGCCACAGAAACCAAGTTAGCCTCCTGCTAATAACACAGTGGCCAGAGGGACCTGACTAACCACTCACCATACTCTAACACACATGCACAAACCTCGGAGCGGAATCATACCACAAATCTTTAAACCCCCTCACTGATATTCCTCACTCTAACCACCCAATTCATTAGTTAAAGCTCAGTGCCACAGTACGGAGATATGAGCACCCTTCAATCCCGGGTGGTCCTACTCCAACCCCCACAGCCATATATTAGACGCTGTGGAAATGACATCCCTCAGGAGCTCATATGGCCGCCATAAGGCTTATCAAACACGCTGACACAAAACGTCCTTCCTGAATGAAACACCCACAATCGGGCGAGTCGTTAACAGGGAGCAGAAACTGTCAGAAAGCTCAATAAAAGAACAGCCGCTGGTGATTGGTGTGAGCTGTTCCGACCAGTCTGCAGCCCGTGTTGAAATCAAGTGTAATTGTCAGCCTATTTTCCACAAACAACACAGTGTTTTTTCAGAGCCTGGCCACAGAGTGCCAGTGTGTGTCAACTTTCAGAAAGCCTGCTGTTGTGTCCCTGTGTGTAGTGCTTCCTTAGGGGCCCAGTGTACCACAGGCCTCCTAATTACCCACTCGTTTAACACAAAATAGAGCTGTAATGGCCGACAAAGCCCCCCATGTGTCAATGAAGCGTTTACAGATTGAATCGCAGTTTTTGGAGACAGCCGGCACCCTCAGCTCTGGGTCTCTCCACGCCGAGACCCTGAGGAAGGCTAGAGGGCCACATGTGTGTTTTGCCACCCTCTGAACTCGGCGTAATGACCCCCGGGAGCGAGACGTGTTCTGGCTGTATTTTCGTGGGGGTAAATTACACCAGCGCTGCAATTCTGACCACTTAACAGCAGAGCAAAAAAGTTCAGGGGTTACGTACGATGACATGGTCTTTATTGCTGAAATTACCGTCCTGAGACTTTCAGTGAAAACAAACGAACTTTAAAGGCTTCCTCGCAGACCACAAATTCACAGGAACAATAGAGGAAAGTGTGGCCTCGCTTCCCCTCACCTGACATCAGCAGGCAGCGCTGCGCTTGTCTTTATTCACTGGCTCAGTCTCCTCTCCATTAAGGCTTTCTGGACTACAGGTTTGTTGGGACCAGTATTTCCTGCCTTTCCTAAACAAAGTCTCATCTGCTCACCACCAAATAACAGGACTTGTTTAAAAGTCATCTGATGGGGGGGGTGGAGGGGACGGCAGATGCACAGGAAATGCTTTTGATCAAACAAGATGGCTGGAGAGCGAGGACCGATGGGGGGGTGGGGGGTGGGTGAGTGGGCGTGACTGTGAGTACATGTGCTTTTGAGGACAAGCATGTGCCTTTGTTTCAGTGTGTGTGTGTTGATGAGCACTGGATGTTGAATGTGTGAGACGCTTTCTGGCACCGTGAGCAGATTTCCTACAACAGAGACTGATGGTGGTACTAATCCTACTGTCTCCCGGCTCCTCTGTGTCTCTGTGTGTCCTGGTGCCATATGTGACGGGGCCCGGCGGGCGGGTATGATGAATATGTTTTTTTTTATGAATAGGGAGGAGGATTGGGGAAACAGCTGCTTGCCAGACCAGTTGGCATTAACGGCTATAGTAAAGTTTTTTTTCCTCCTCAGTTGTTTTTATATGGCCCATTAAAATGAGCTGATGCTAGCACTCTGCTACCCAGTGTACCCTCTCAGGAATAATCTGCCTCCCTCTTTATTCCTCTTGTTTCTCTCAAACTGTCTCGCACAGATCATCTTAATTAAAAGTCGGCTGATTACTTAACACAATCACAACTTTTTTTTTTGCAGAAGTGAGTTTTTGCCAATTAACTTTTATTTATTTTTATTATGCTGTCATTTGCTGTGGTTGGAGAGCTGCAGTCAGCCACACCTAAGTTCCAGGGACACAGACTCCAACTGAGTCTGTACAGTGTCTCCTGTCTCTCTGGGGGGAGCTGTTTTAAAATGAGAAAGGAATTACCCTGATGATGTCATCGACATTGCCTTTGCTTGGACGTAGGACTTAGAATCTGAGTCTGCATTATATCTGACGATGTAAGGCTTGATTGAAGTGGGAAATTTGGAGGCACAAGGCACTAATGAAATATGCTACTGTGGTGCATTATTGGAAATGTAGTCCTTAACCCCTCCTGAGTACCAGAAAGAGAGAATATGCTGACACCCGCTGCTTTGATTTTAAACAAAGCTCCTTTCCCCCTCGAGTCCCCAAACTTTCTGTACGTTCACTGCTTCAAGGCTTTAAAGGCAAAGTAATAAACATAAACATGCATGCTCCAGTACTGTATGTGTGTGTGTGCATTTGTACTCACTCCTGGGCTCACGCGGTCCATCTACGGTGACCTTTATGGCTCGATGGTAAGTGGCCACTTGTGGTGGGTTGGTGAATACTGTGATTGTCAGCGTGAAGCTCTTGCCTGTGGTGACATCAAACAACATCAAATGACATACCATCTGCAGAGACAATGAGCTGCATTCATCACTGAACCATCCCTAAGTCACAAGTGTGGTTGTGATCACATAATGGCCAATACAAACTGGGAAATTTCGACTTGAAGGGGATTAACGACAGACGATATTGTCTGTTTGAGAGGGTCTTTTTTTTGGTTTTTTGGCACAGCCTAAATGGGATAGTCACTGAAGGAGCCAGAATATTGTTATCCAGACTTTCTCCCCGTCTAACACAGTGTGCGTGGGCAAGAGGCATTTTAATAGTCACTTCCTTTCTCAATAATCCCCAGCAGTTGCTGCCCTGGGGTTGAGTGTGTGTCTGTGCAAGTGTGTATGTTCTATGAGCATGCACAAGGAATGCTATGAATCAGAAAGCAACAGTAAAGTCAGCAGCAGCACCCACGTATGAGGCATGCAGACACATCGCGTAACCGTGGCTACAGCAGCAAACAGGAAGTGGGGGGCAGGTAAGTGCAGCGACTCATACGAGCAGCTGTCCATTCAGTTGCAGTCATCTACCCATGTGTGTCCTTTGCTCTTCCGCTCTACACTCTGGCTCGCGGGAAACGTGACATGTAGAGCAGCGATAAGATGGGTCAGGGAGATAAGGGATCACAGATGCAGCAGGTGTCCCACATACCTGGTCTGTGGGGCATGTGGGTGAAGTGGAGCACGTGATTTACGATAACCGTGGGACACCCACTGTTCCATCATCACCGCTGTCATCTGTTACCTGCCATCGAATTTGGCAATAGAGTCAAGCTAGCCTGTCCAGTAGCACACCGCGAAGCCTAATGCTTCTCAATAATCCCCAGCAGTTGCTGCCCTGGGGTTGAGTGTGTGTCTGTGCAAGTGTGTATGTTCTATGAGCACGCACAAGGAATGCTATGAATCAGAAAGCAACAGTAAAGTCAGCAGCAGCACTCACGTATGAGGCATGCAGACACATCGCGTAACCGTGGCTACAGCAGCAAACAGGAAGTGGGGGGCAGGTAAGTGCAGCGACTCATACGAGCAGCTGTCCTTTCAGTTGCAGTCATCTACCCATGTGTGTCCTTTGCTCTTCCGCTCTACACTCTGGCTCGCGGGAAACGTGACTTGTAGAGCAGCGATAAGATGGGTCAGGGAGATAAGGGATCACAGATGCAGCAGGTGTCCCACATACCTGGTCTGTGGGGCATGTGGGTGAAGTGGAGCACGTGATTTACGATAACCGTGGGACACCCACTGTTCCATCATCACCGCTGTCATCTGTTACCTGCCATCGAATTTGGCAATAGAGTCAAGCTAGCCTGTCCAGTAGCACACCGCGAAGCCTAATGCTGACATCAACAGTATCCGATTACACCCTGTTACGTGTCCCATTCATCAATGCCATCATCGTATGGCGGCACAATTTAAGCCTAGTAACTATCTCTGTCCATCTCTGTTTGCTCCCCCAGGCTATTTATAAACAACTTTTAGCTATCTAACATCCTATCAGTTCTCCCTGGCTGCACTTATCTCTGCCATTGCCAGGTATTCATTTCAGACACCCTGTAGTCTGATCTCCCCTGGCTCCTTTGTCACTTCCTGTGACTAGATTCTGTGTCACGACAACGGGACACGCTCGTGGTCTCCATGGCAACGGTTCCAGCCACGAGACCTCCTTTCATCTCCACACATTGTCCCCCATCCCTCCTGACTGCCGTTGCTTTCTGCCACATTGACAGCTGCACCGGAGAGGAGAAGCGAGGAGAACAGTCACCGGTGGAAGCGATGACAGCTCTTATCAGCAGGCAACAACTTTCTTATCAGACCTGGGGAAAACACAGGTTTCTGAGAGTACATTCTCCAAAACCTTTTGGGAAAGTTGAACAGAGAGTGAGAGTTCACCCTCTCTGCCAAATTACAACCCATAAATAAGATGACTGAGCATCTGGATGGTAAACAACGCAATGAGTCGCTTTATTGATGCCAAATATTCAGGGAATGTCATTTGACCAAGTAACAGTTTGCCTCTGCTTGGCTGCTGAATAATATGAGCAGAGTGTGATCAGCTGCAGGGCTGCAGCACCACCCAATGTGTTAATAAGCCGGGCCTGTGCTGGGTTATGTCAGGTGACGATTTTATGGACATGAAGAATAACAGTCTTGTTTCTAGATAACAGAGCAACTCTTTCTAATGGAGCGGACGCTGGACCGACCACATCATATCCTTCTCCAACGTTTTCTTTTTTCTTAAACTAAAAGCTAAGATAACAGGTGGGACACAGTAGCGTTTACGAGAGTGCCTATCTCACCCGGGTTCAAAGATAAAGAAAATATAAAAATAAAAAGAAGAAGAAATAAAGAATCCTTATTTTAAATCAAGAAGATGCAGTCTGATTCACCACTCAGACTTTAGGAGACGGGCGGTGGGATTTGAGCCCAGACTTAGAGAGATCATTATGTGGTTGCCACGTAGGGAATGTGACCACTAATCCACACCACTGAATCTAATAGCTCCTACTGAAGAATAGTGGTGTGCAGGGGAAGGAGCGCAGGGTGTCAGGCCTCACCTCTGCCACTGCGGCCGACGAAGCGAAGGTCGTTGAAACGCGCCACCTGGTTCTTCATCACACCTGAGGCGTTCCGCAGCTCTGCGGAGTAGTTCTCATCGTTTCCTGCCATCACCGTGACAACAGTTCCATCGGGTATGTCTCCCAGGGCAACCACCTGTCAGGGAGCAAAAAGTTGACAAAACTTGTTTCATCAAAGCTTTGGCAGAAATCACACATTGTCCTGCGGCCAAAAAGTGGTTAAAACATAACCTCTATCGACAATATGCAACAACACACACTCTCCCGCTGTTTTGGGAGATAAGAAAAACAAATAAAGGAAATTTAGCATAACTATTATTGGCAGTTAAAAGCCAAAAGCCAAGTGAAACCAAACATTAGACTCATTCTTGTTAATGTGACAGACTTGTTTTACACCATTCACCACCACCACTCCAAAAAAAAAAAATGCTGTTAAATGAATTTGAAGTCATTCTGCCTATAGGCAGTTTGATACCATGATAAATGTGATTATGTGAATCACTCCTCAATGGCTCGTCTTGAAAAACAAAGGCAGCGAGGCCTCGTGTTATCATTTAGATGCCTGGATGCAGATAAAAGGGCATGAGCAGGCCTGAGCAGCAATAATTACACAGACAGAGAAATGAGAATGGTTAAATAACACACACATATTTTTTTCAAAGTGTCACATTTAATTTGGAGCCAGAGTTACAGCTACAAATTCCCACTTTGGTGTGTCTTTGATCCGTCCTTTAAATAAAATGTGTCAAGTGATTAATAAGGCCTTTCCTCTGAAATGTCATGGCTGATTCCAGAGGCCTGAAATATAGACAACAATTATCACTGCTGCATCTGAAAATATATATTTCATTGTCTGATTTCTTTTTTGTCACAATAGGTTTAATAAGACGTGATGTGTAAACTGACATGTGTAAAATGACTTATTATGTTAGTATAATAAAATAATATTTTATTACATTAAATGATAGTGTGGTTAAAATATGCCAATAAACTCAATAATTACCCTTTAACGTTTAAAAATGATCAGGAAATCAACAGGTCAGGTTATTATTGAAAACAGAACATTAGAGTCACAACATTATAGTTCATGACATTAACTGATTATAGGTAATAAATAAAATGTAGTTAAAATGCCAAAAGAAAACAATATGATTCCTGCATTTACATCTTGGCACAATCAACCAAAACATAGATCTTTTTTTTTTCACATTTTAAGCACCACAATCTGTATGTTGCTGACATATTCTTTTAATTTGAAAAGGCACTACTTAAATAAATAAATAAATAAAAACATCTAATAACAAACAACTGGTTATTTTGGCAGCTTAGAGTTTTTCAGAGAAATGAGCTAATTATAGGTGATTTACGCTAAAATGAAGGCGGTCACCAGGCTGTAAATAAATAATAAACAATCTGTTTCTGTTTTAGAAAACAATTCGACATCATATTTCATATAGACGATATTTTCGAATGTCTCCCTCTCCCTGTCTTTGGTGCGTCAGAGCGCAGTTAACCCACCTTGTGCCATCTGCACTCACCTTGAAGGCGACCGGCAGCGTCTTGTTGCAGCGCCAGTGGGAGGGCAGGACCGAGCACAGAAAGTTGGGGCTGTCGGTTCGGACCAGCTCGGCCGGGTGGTCGGCGATGATCTCTGCCATGCTGCGGTTTTCGTGAGGACGCAGTCTTGGCACCGCCGCCGCCGCGTCCGGCTGCCCGGCTGGGGAGCTCACATCGTTCATCTTCCCTGGGACCGGCTGGAGGCTATTGGACGGCGGACTGAACCTCCGACTGGCGCTGGGATCTACAGGAATTCGCATCACAACAGCGTGGATTATCAGAAAAGGCACCAAAGGCTCCTCAGATCCTCTCTTTCTCAGTCAGTCTGTCTGTCTGTCTGTCTCTCTCTCACACAGGCTCAATGGAGAAACTCGGAGCGCGCGCCGCTGCTCGCTGAACCTCAGCGCGTCTGCCAATGGAAAGTGGGACTTTCAAAGCCCCTCTCCACTTCAAACTTTAGTGGGCGCCTTCGAGAGACACAAGATCTACTTCTCCCCAAAGGAAAACAACTCCTGACAAACCCGATGATGTATAAATGACAAGCTGGCTGTTTTCAGACTTCTCGGATGAGGCGTCCGTGTGCCATAACGCAGGCGTAGCTGCTCATGTGCGGATATAAATAACATCAAATAAAAGTCCAGGCGCGTAATCGGCGATAGAGTTACAAAAAAGGGCAGGTTTAAAAAGGCGCAGTCGACCCAGATGCGCAAAAAAAAAAAAAACGTTTTGTCTGTCTTCCCTGAGTGAAAAGTCAAAGCGCTGCTCCAGGTGCGTCTTTGTGCCAAACTGAAAGAGTCGCTGAAACCCCCGCAGGCTATCCACACACACACACACACACTCTCTCTCTCTCACACACACACACACACACACACACACACACACACATACACGTCAAACGGAGACGCTTTGACAATAGTTAAGGGAGCTATTTATAACCGCCTGAAAATTGGACTTATTTTTCCGTAACGCGTCTCAGTCGAGCCAGAGGATTTGTCTACAGGGTTAAAAAAGGCTGACGGGTCGAGGGAAAATAAAATAATAATAAATCGCCGCTGGGATGAAGGAGGCGGAAAAACGAGTCCCGTTTTCGGCGCAGTAAATGCGGTTAGTGTTTGGAGGCCGGGGTTTCCCGTGCGCAGGCTTTTTGCGGTTTATATAGCTCAGGCGCGCAGCAATTACAGCGCTGATGTGCTGTGCAACACGTGGTGTGTGGAGTCAGATCCATTCCCTGCGCCATAACCTATCACGCCTCTATAGTCGAACCGGACAGGTCTCATTGTCACGCCGACACCTTCATTAAACACACATGGGACACTGTTTCAACCCCTCCCCCTCCCCCTTTATCGGTATCGTTACGCACAATTCCCGCCGCTATACATACCGACATATCAGCGCTCTCCCGGACCGTCCCCGCACTCCCAGCGCCGCAGCTGCTCATTTCCAGTCAGCGCCGTGTTGTGTTACCGCGATGCCCTGACAGCGTGCGGGCTGACGAGAGCGTCCACGGAGCCGAGGCCGGGCGAGAAGTGAGTCACAGTGCGTAAGGTAGGAGTGAGTGAGTCAGAGCAGAGCGGGGAGTCAGGTACGAGTTTCAGCGGGAGTAGAGTTTCAGCGGAGCGCAGGGGAGAGCTGTTGTGCAGGTGCGCAGGTATTAATGCGTGTCCGTCCAACCGCGTGTCAGTGTCAGTGTCAGTGTCTCCACTGGTCTCCGCGGTCACGTTAACTCCCGTCTATCATACACTTTGTTGCATAAACAGACTCATCACGTTTAAACACCGATCTAACAAGGGCCAACACATGACTCCGCACGCGGACCACTTCCAAGGTGCCTAATTACCCACGACCTTCCTGACGCATATTTCCAAATGACAGTGGTGGAATTATTATCAAGTACATTTACTAAGATATTTAATGACACATTGAGACTATATTTCTATATTTCTTCTCCACTACAATTCAATAAAGCATTTTGTTTAAACTATTTTAAAGTGGTTTATTTGTCAGTTTTAGATTGTTTACTGATTAAGCCAAAACATGGAAAAAAATACACTAAACAGTAAAATATTATGCCTAATTATATATTTAACTACCAAGTTAGTGGCGTCTCTATCAACCTCAACAATAAAATGATACTTTTCCCCAATGCACCAGTGACAGAAATCCAATGACACCAGATCTGAGAGTGTAACATTCACAAGCAGCATCTCTTTAAATTATAAATGCTTTCACTTTGATTGCCTTAAGCGCATATTGCACGGAATATTTTTAACTGCAGGATTTTTCATGTGTAACGTGGTAAAGCTGTAATCACCACTGCAAAATAAATAAGGCAAAAAAAAAAATCTTTTTCTCAAATATCAAACATTTTTCCAATAAAGGGAAAACTAATTTAAAAATACACATTCTGGTAAAAAAAAATTCTAAAAAGCAGAAATGGCATCTTTACACTCACACTTTACAGCGAAAGACCATCATAGAAAATAATTATGATTTTTGTTTTTGTTTTTAATTTCAAGCGTAGAAATGTTTAATAATCAGAGGGGATGCTGTATGGAAGGCAGGCAGTAAGAAGGTCTGCTTGGCCTGCCCCTCCACTGTCTACTGTAGAGGGCATCATCTCCCCTCTGTGAGCTCTGGGAGAGACTCCTGTATCTCCGCTGACTCTCATCAGCCACCCCACCCTCTGTCCTGATTATCCATCAGTCTCCTGATGAGTGTTTCTGAGTGCCACATCACACAGGAGCATGTGTACTGCTACTCTGTGTTCCTTTTCCATTGCTATTAAACAGCCTTTTATTGCCGAGTCTTTAAGACAAAGGCCTTTGATACTCTAGGCCTGTTTCTAAGTAAAAGGGACTACTGGGAGGCACAGCTGCTTGGTCGTCTGGATCCTAACTAGCTTCTTGCATCTTATTGTATCTGGATATAGCTGTATAAATTTTACACCAAGATTTCTGCATAGAGACAAAAACAGGTTTAGTGCCTGAGCCCGAGCACTCGAAATAACTCGACTTCTTACGTTTCATAACTATGCATGTACGTGGGTGTGCACATTTATACATGTCTGTTTGAATGTGTGTGCGTGTGTGCGTGTGTGTGTGTGTGTGTGTGAGGATGTGGGATATATATATATGTATATATAAAGTCTGAAAGCACTGACACGCATCTGGCACCTCGTCATGTGGACAGGGAGGGAGGGGGGGAGTGATTGAGTTACACTTCCCCTCCATGTGCCCCAAACACCAGAAATATGGTTCACATTGTCCAACATTCTCAAAGATCAACTAACAACTCATGGATGAATAAATGTGAATAGTAGTAATTAAATCTGTAATAGTGATAAACATGGCCTTGCAGGAACCGTGAAGCCAGTTATTCCAGCAGAGTTAAGTTTCAGCTCCGATAATATCTTTTTTTTTTCAGTGGTGAATACATTTGCAGTAATGTGGAAAACATCCATAATGTTGTAGTGAAATCTAATTTCGGAAATGTTAGGGGTGAAATAATAACTGACTACGGCTGAGTCAATTTCATACATCAAGTTAGCTGGCCAAAGGATTTCAAACCTATATGTGTGTGATATTAAATTAAAATATAAATGTTCCAACTGTTTATGGTGTTTTATGAACAAAAGACATGTCACTGGTACATTATCCAAATCATACATGGTGCTTTTATTTGATTTTATTGCACCATGTTATTGTCCTATTAGAGACCTCAGAAGGAAGAACTTTCCCAGCCCAATCCCCTAAACCCCAAACGACCAACCCCCCCCACCCGGCTAAGTACAGTCTTGATAAGGCTGTTTCATCAAAGAGCGTTTGTCCCATCTGACTCCGCTTCGCTTCCCTGTTGTATAGCCAGCATCTGCCCCCCAGCTCCTGTCAGATATGACCTGCTTCCATACAACAACGCCTACTCTCTCCAGAGGTGTGGAGCAACCTCTGATTTCACAATCCGCCGGAGATTTACCACAGACATGAGGGAGAGCATTTGCAGTTTAGTCAGAAAATACCACTTACAGCACTTCAGTTGATTTCACAGAGCCAACCATCTACTTTGGATTAAAATTCAGCGCTGTTAACTTTTACACTGTCTCACACTTATAGGAAATCTGAGCAATCCTGCTCAGTATTAACAGACTTAATATTATGTGGTAATGAATCTTGCGTACAGCTGCTTATTCAGTGCGGCTGCTTGCCTGGTGCACAGCTGGATCGTCTCTCTCAGCTCTGGTACTGTTCATCTACTGTGTTACACTGGCTTGGAGTCATTGCACAGTAGGAGAAGTCACTAGCAGTGAGGAACCGCAGTATACCACATTGAGCAGGATGTGCGTTTTATGATTTATGGTAATATTGTATTTCTGCTTCTCCGTTTCAATTATTTGTTTTCAATAAAAATCAAACTCAGCTGACACGCCGGCTAATTTTCCCGTCGCGATATCAAGTGCGTAATAAAAGTTTCTGTTCTCATTCCCACTTGGAATGACAAAGACTGTGTGAACCGCTAATATGAGCGCACACAGGCACACTGTCTGTATGTTGTCAGCAAGCTAACCATGCAGAATCTCTCTCTCTCTCTCTCTCTCTCTCTCCCTCTCTGTCAACTTATTTACATCTCTCTTGCTCTTTGATAGTCACAGAAACGCACACTCAGAGATCCGTTTATTCACAATGAGCAACACCTCATTAGAGGAGATTAAAGCACAACAAGAGGTCGATGCGGCAGTTGAAGCCGGACGGACACACCCGACCGTATGGGCCCCTGCACAAATGTACACAATTAAACTTTGAAAGAAAAGTAATAAAACCGCTGGTGAGAAAAAGCGCTGTCTCTTCATTCCAGTTTCCTTCTGTTTTTCACAAGCATATATGCTCTCATCATTCAAGAGGAAAAGTACAGCCACTTAAAGTCTCCGGATCAAGGCTCCATTTCACAGTGGTGCATTTTTCAAGACACTTAATTATAGCTTTCTAGAGGAGGACTGTGATGAGGCCCAGGCTTTTTCAGCTCTAACGGGATGTTTCCATGTTTGGCAGGCCACCAGCCAAACGGCTTGCCAGCTAACCAATCAGCAAGCCCACCAACCTAGGCAGCAAACCAGCCAAATATCCAGTCTACTTACCAATCAACCAAATCTACCAAGAGAACAGACACGCAGCCTCATATCTAGCCTCTCGGTCAGTCGCCTTGGGCTGATGCAGCTGGGCTAACCAGGCGTATCTATTAGAGAACCAGCTAGCCAGGAGGAGGATGACGAGAGGCAGAAACTTTACTCCTCGTGACCTCATTGACACGACCTCACCGACTCACATTCACGCGCTGATCCCAGATCACAGCTAAGCCCATAATGACTGTTTGTCACCGAGCCCGTGACATCAGCGTGAACTTTTCGGATGAGGATGGCACGTTCTGCGGTGTGTGTTTGTCCCCAAGCAACAGTTTTCACTGAAGTCTATCCAAGTTTTTGCATGAGACGTTTGGACTTTGGACCCTGGAGCGGCTGTTACCATAGAGTGTAGCATATTTACATTGCAGCACAGCGATGCAGAAAGAAGTTTCTTTAAACGGCAGCAAGCAGCATGGAAAGAGATGGAGACATGAAGGGGGCGGCTGCTCACTGCTTGTGGCAGGAGGGTAGAGAAGAGAGGAGGCAGGGAGGGAGGAGGGGTATAAAGACAATTTCCTCTCCGCTCTTATTGCTCTGACTGTCTGCCGCCTACTGCCTTCATGGAGGTCCCTAATTGAGATCACTTGTACTTAAAAATAGGAACAAAAAAGGAACTTCTGTGGGCTGGAAGATGGCGAGGAGAAAATAAAGCAGTAATATGTGACGAAGGCTGCCATTAAAAAGCACCAATGATAGATCTGAGCAACTGGAACAGAGAGCTGAGAACTCTTTCTGCCTCTGCCAGCGAGCCTTCAGATGTTGACGTGTCACACACCACCTGCTGTCACAGCGCTAAAACTGGGCATGCATGAGAGAGCATTTGTAGGTCTTTTTTATTTGTTTTTGTTTTTTTGTGTGTGTGTGTGTGTGCGTGGGGCTCTTGGATGGAGAACTGTGACAGTGCCTGGGGTTGAGGCCAGAAAAATGTCACAGACTGGGAGTTTGGATTTTCCACTTTTGTATGCAACCGTGTCTGTATGTTATAGTTTTTTATTTTGTTTTATTTTTTTAATTCGCTGCAACAAAATATCTTTGCAGTCATCAGACATTTTTGGCTGCACCGCTCTATGCGGCCTTTGTGTCATTAGCTTTGCTTTTATTAGTCCTTCACTTCAATTCAAGCGTTCCACCAATCAAAGAGTCCCTGGAGCCGCCTTTCCTAGACTCGGTCCCGGAGCGTCCCTACGGCATTCTGGTTTTCTCTTTAAAACATCTATCACTCAATCAGGTCTGATCATGCTATTAATCAAACAACGAGCCCCCCTCCTTGGAGACCAGTTTGAAGGGTTGGTTTGAAGGAAACGTTGCGTATCCAGGAGTGGTACCGGACCACAGCTGGGAACAGGAACCCTGTAAAGAGCGTTTTTCTTGGACTGAGACCCTCTGTAGGTGCTAAAGACAATACAGACACTCGGGCTAGGCCAACATTCCACTTTACACTTTTCCCTTCCTCTGTGTATTTCATTGGTCTACTTCCTCTCTGCAAACTAGCCGGCTAATATCAAAATATTTATAGTACATCTGCAAGACATGCTGTTCTCATGTATCCACGACCGTTAAGCCCTGTGTTCATTATGCGAGGTAAAACTAATACCAGATTTACAGGGGGAGATTTCTCTCTGTTCTGCCTTCCCGTGTAGTAGGATCGGGATGATTTATGTGAGGTAAGGACGCACAGGCGAGATCGATGGAGTGACTACACGGCGAGAGGCAAACAGGCTGCGGCCCAGACTAGCACTCGCAGGGGGGCTATCGGCTGTCACTTGCCCGTTTCCACCGCTTCTGTTTTCGAGACTAGAGGAAGGTAAGGAAGGACAGCGAGCGGCTGGAGACGGAGAGGGGAAAGGAAGGAGAGAGGAGGTGAGGATATATGTTTGTATATCAAGCATGGAGACAGGGTGGAGGAATGTCCAGGTGCACTGGGTCCAAATCAACGTGAGGGGCTGCAGAGGAGGGCCAGATGGAGGGGGAAAAAAGAGTCTGTCATGGATGCTCAATTGCACACAGACATAAACATTTAACCAAAGACAGAGCAAACCCACGCCTGGAAATATACCATATACATTTTTTGTCTTGGAGCATTTAAATGTATCAAATACACTACGTGTTTTGCTTGGCCAGCGTCACAGAATGGGTTTCATGAATGGCTTTTACTGCAAGTGAAAAAAAACATTTTATTACCTCTCCATTTCTGGGGGGTAATCAACATCAAGTCTGTCAGTCAGTCAACTGAATATGTTCAGCGCTGAGAAAACAGCCAATCAGATAAACAGGAAATGAAAAAAAGTGTTCTGGGCAGGCACCACAAGCGGCCAAAGAACTGGGTGTGGATCAAGCTACAGCACTCAACTTCCGAGGGTTTGGATCTTGCACTCTTTTTCTTTTTCCTGATCTCTTGCTGATCTCAGTCCAGCTCGGAGCCGCTCCAGAACACTCAGCCTGAACTCTGCAACCTGGAGCCATACATACTAGACCCAAATTCCAAAACCATTCAGTTGTCAAAAAGGCCCCAGCAACATTTGTAAGAGGCCTGACTTGTTGCAGATGATGCTCTGTGTGCTGAATGAGTTAAGGAGTTGAGATGAGAGTGTCGCGGCTGATGCAGCTCACTCAGAGATGGGCCTTTGCCGAAAACCTTTTGCCGAAAGCCTATAATTACACCGTGCTCATAAGGCTACTGGTCAGAAATGACTCACAAAAAAGAGGGTGTGTAGATGCACAGAGAAGAGACGGGAGGATGGAGTTCGCTTTCATAGCTTCCAGTCTGCGATGTCCCCAGACAAAATCAATTCCAGTCATCTTTGGAAGAAAGTTCAATAAAGGGAAAAAAACATCATGGAAATTGAGGAAAAATAAGAATATATGAAGATAAATGACTATTGTGTGATTGTATGACCTACGACCCTGTATTTTCCACCCACCCTCAGAGTTTGCCGGTTATTCCAGGACAGGGCTGTTTCATGTCGTGTATGCTCTGCCTCTAGCCGAGACCCGGATGACGCCAGCTTTATAGCGCCTAAATTGAGTCAGGAAGACTCCTCGTGCTTGGTCCCATTGGGAACATCAATTATGTTGTGAAACAGTGTCCTTCAAATACAATCTAGTCTGTGGTGTTGCATTATGGCGGAGTTGAGAATTTGAACGTCATGCACATAAAAAAAATCCTCGCTGGCAACAGGGTTGTTGGGATGTGGTCTCGGGCTGACAATTAAATTGTCCGCCTGGAATATACTGTCACTCTGGAAGCCTGAGATTTACGGCAAATCATTTCACGAGAACTGATCATCTTAAATGTTTTAACGAGATTTTATGGCGTCATAGATCACTCTGATATGTTCCCGCGGCCTCCAGAGACTGAAACAGTTCCTAGTAGTTACAGAACTCATTTACAGGCAATTAAAGACGCTCAACACAATCTAACCCCCTGTCCCTGAACTAATGCTGGAAAGGGCTGACGCTGAATTAATACTCTTTTAGCAGCTTTTCTGCTATGTCATTATTATTATTATCATTATTATCTGTATTATCACATAGCTCTTAACCTCTGCTCAGGCGACAAAAATCAGCATCTACCTGTAAGAAATAAGGCTTAAAATCATAAAACAGTTATACAGGCTTAAAAGCTATAACCGTTAAACCTATGTTTACATTGCAAGGGATTCCTTTCATCAGTAATCACCTCACTCCGTGAGCCTGATGATGAGGTAATATTTATGATGGGCCCTCAGGGGTACGCTTCTCTCTAAGTCTCTCTTATGTCTATAAAAATCTTTTCCCCTTTGCTCAACTGCAGTGCAGACAAGGTCCCATTAGAGCCCGATTGTATATGTGCTTTTTAACTATGCCTCTATAGTGGCTTTACTGTGCACAGGTCATGTGCGCCTATGCATGGGACGTGGGTGTGTATGTACAGTATGTATGTACGTGTGTATGTGTGTGAAGCAGTAAAGGGGCTGGCTCTGAGACTCTGGTTAACCAGACTATAATTTGGAGGCCCGGTGAAGACTCCCAGCAGCCTCTCACTGTTTGTTTACCGGAGAGACCAAGTCTACTTTTTCTGCTGCATCTGCAGGCTCCTGGAGGAACAGGGCGTGTGCATCTGTCTGGCTGAGTGAGTGTGCATGAGTATGTGTGTAGGTGTGATCACGCGTGTAGTGTTTTATGTGAAAGTGACATTCTGTAGAGGAGCTAAAGAGGAATTTGCCGGTGAACATGATTGAGCCCGTTTCATCAATACCTGCAAGGTGTTTGGTGTTTAAGGAGCCGGCGCTGCGAATTAGGCAAAAGAACTCTGACATCCCTTGTTCACTTATTTTTCTCACGAGTCTTTGAACAACTGTAAATCAAGCCAATAACAATGCGTACACCACACCTACCATGCAGACACGGTAGCCTTGTCATAAATAAGAAAACAAAAAGAGCCCAACTTGAGAAAAACAGCCGCGCATTAAGAAGCGTTTGTCAGCAGAAACGGGCGACTTTTGTTTGTGCCGAGTGGAATTCTCCTGAGACTAAACTGCTCGCTCTCTGTCCCAATTGGGGTTTTTTTTCTTCTTTTCACAAATTCTCCTCCCAAGCAGGAATAAATAGAAAACAATGCAATTCAAAAGACCAGAGCTCCCAGCCTGTCATTTGGCTGTAACTTTGAATTGTCTTCGCTCTGCGTGAGCCGACTTCGTTTACGCACACACACACACACCAACACCAACACACAAACACAGAATAGTTGCAGCATCTTAAAATTCCATCACAAGAGAGGAAGAAAGACAGAGGAGGAGGAGAGGAACTTTCAAAATGACTCTAATAAAATATTCCTGCTCCTCTGGGATCCTCCTTTGCTCATTCAGCGTCAGGAGACGTGAGGCGGAGAAGGCCCGTTGTTGGTCTCCATCCAAAAAGAAAAGAAAAAAAGAGAGAGAAAGAGAGACCCGATTCCTTTAGGGAACGACAGAAAATAGAATGAACAGTGCAACAGTTGACGGAAAACTTTTAACCGGGACAACAAAATGAACTGCAGATGACTGTAAGTGGGCAGCTGTCTGGGTGAGTGACAGGATTCAGCTCCAGACTGAACGCCTGCTCCAAGTGAGGATCACACACTGTGCATGTACGCAGACTTTGATCACGCCGAGCTCCTTGTCAGAGCAGTGTGATTGGACTCAGTGTGTGCGTGTGTAAACCGGCACATTTCAGGGATCAACATAAAACACAAGACGCATGAGTTCTCTAAAGACGCCTGCTGCAGTCGCTTTGAAAGCACTTTGAAACTATCTGAAATGTAATGCTAGGGATTTTCCTACTTCTGTAATATTGCTGTTTGAGCATAAATAGTTTTTCTTTTTTTTTTCACAGCAGCACTTCTGGAAAGTTGTATACAGGTATGGCTTTATATTAACATCTGTTTTATAATTGATAAATGAATGAAGGGTCTATGATCCATAGTTAATGAAAATGACTAAAAACATAATACTGATCATTTAAAATATGTATTTATGGGTTTTTGTACAATTACTGTCCCTATTATTTTAAAGAATCACTCATTATTATTAAATGTAGTAACTCTTAGGCATGTTTTTATTCATGCATACCTCTCCTTAAGTGTCCATGACAAAGAAAAACAAACTCTATCCACAACAATGTCGGACGAGAGATGTGGATAAAAGAACAAATGTTTGAGGTTGAGAATGAAACACCATGCTCAACCTCTCTTCATCTACAAACTGGTTTCTATGTGTACACAGGTAACAATTAAAGTACGATCATATCAATCATTTATTCATTCATAAGAAATTGTACAATCATGTCAACTGACAGCCACAACAAAACAAGTGAAAACGTGCTGTTAAACGAGATGTTAAAGCGTAACTGTGTAAACTTTTAAACGTTTTAGTCCTTCAGTTCCCATTTATCTGCATCTCTCTCTCTCTCTCTCTCTCTCTCTCTCTCTCTCTCTCTCGAGGCCACTTTACAAATGAGAGCTACCATTTCAAGCTTCCCTTCTCTCCCCAGAGACTTGTCAATATCAGCTACACACACTATTCAAAGTTCAAAGACTAGCATCCCACTACACACACCTACACACACTCTCCGGGCCCCTTTTGTACCTCTGGGGCATATTTAATTTCAGTTGTCTGTGCACATGTTTGAATATGTCTTCAACCATGTATGTGTGTGTGTGTGTGTGTGTGTTTGAGCGTGTGCCCCAGGTGGTGAGGGGCTTGTGACTGTGATTATTGTGGTGACCAAACCATTGCTACCCCATCACATTTGTCGTCACCCTGTTCCTGAAAGCGTGGGTGGGACGGGAAGGATGGAGGGAGGACAAAAAGGCACGGGCAGAAGGAAAGGGAAGGAGTGGAAGAGGAGGGCAGATACTGGTAAATGGCCACCCCCGCTGCGCCATATGGGAGGTGGTTTGAAAGAGTCAGTCTTGTGTTGCGCGGACTAGATGTGTCATCAACGCAAACCGATCCTGCCTTTTGTATGGCATCTTTTGCTCTTTTTCCACTTACACTTCCTAATAATGTTTCTCTCTCTCTCTCTCTCTCTCTATCTATCTATCTATCTATCTGCATACATATGCTTTTATATATATGCTTTTTCCACATTTCACCCCTCACTCTCAGGTCTAAGAATAAACACACACATATACAGGCTTTCAGAGATGGCAGATCATCATTAAAAGGCTTGTGTGGGCGTTGCCGAGTGGGTGGGCACTCGGATTTTCAGGTGTATTTGATCTGCTGTGTTCGCACCTCAGTGCTGGCAGGGGCCCACAGTGTGGGCAGGTAATTTGAGCAAATTAGGAGATGGGGCCTGTGTGTTATTAATGACAGCCCATACCCTTTACTGCACGTCCACCTATTGTTTCCTCCTCTATACACACCTTTCTTTTCTTCCGCTTAGTGTCCCCCGATACCATCTGCGCCTCCTGCTCAACACCTACTCTTCAAGCCACAGTGTATGGAATGCATACACACACACACACACACACACACACACACACACACACACACACACGGTGCTCATGGGACGGGGGTGGCGGTAGTGGTGGCTGGGGGGGATTGGTTCCAGGTGCCAGTTTGAGTGAGAGCATTAATCAAGCAGACGGATCTTTCTGTCACAGACACCTTGAGCGTGCGCACACACACACACACACACACACACACACACACACACACACACACACACACACACACACACACACACACACACACGCACGCACACACACACACACGCACACGCACACATGCGCGCACACACACACACACACACACACACACACACAGTACATCTATTCACTCAAAACGAGTTGCCACGATTGCATATCAATAACTATAAGCCCACAATTTCACTATTCCAATACATAGCTACATACGTATGTACAAAAGTTTTCCACAAGGATTTTTTAAATATGCCCAGAGTGATAAATGATTATGAACTTCAGAGAAAGTGAGCAGTTCGACCAATGTATTTATCTTCTCAGACAGCACCACTGATCTGCTGCCAGGCTATTGATCACAGCTAGAGTTCAGTGTAAGTCTTTGATGCACCTTTACTCATCTTTTTCACCGCCCCCTTGTAAATTAAGCAAAACACAAGTGTACCTTTGCGCTCTGGCACGTAACGCGTTACCTCACGCAAGTGATCAGTGCTGCTTCAAAACTACGGTTGTCCAACATGTGCTGCTCTTTTCCTGACCTGCTGGTAACTAGGTTTATATATTTAGGGGTCTGGCCGGAGTCAGAGGGGATACAGCATTCCTCTACGATTAAACTAACAAGGGGAAAAACCTTGCTTTTTCTCTAGCAAAGGGCAGAACAGGTAAGGCCTTGTGTAGGTGCTGTGGCCACGCTCTCACTCACATCGTTACAGGCTGAACGCAAACATCCAAGAGGCTCAACACTCCATATTTCCCCCTTATAGAAACATGCACAGTGGCAGGCAGCGGAGCAGCGAGGGAACGCTAAACAATGCCGTTCACGTTTCCTGTGTTCGCTGTATCTCCAGACTTAAACAACTAAAATAAAGTCTGAATGCTGAAATGGAAGAGAGAAAAGCGACAGCTGGGAGAAAAAGCTATATCAAACTGGGTTATGATACTGGTGTTCAGTTTCATTAGGGTGAACTGGTTCCAAGATGGACCAATTTTCGAAGTGTTAGTAAGTTACTTCCTCTCTGAGGGCTTATATCGGATAACAGCAATTCACGCAGCATGATGCAACTAAAGTGGACAAACGGCTACAGGATACTGTTAAGTGTGAAAATAGCAAGTTTCCCTGGCTACTGCAATGGCATTATACTACCTGGTAATTATGGTGCATTCAAAAATCACAGCTATGCATGGCATGGTCTTGCACAGCTACCCAAGACGAACACACTCATTTGAGAAATGACTGAACAAGATGAGACATTTTGTGTTTTCGGAAAAAGCTTGGGTAAAAAGCAAAGATGTTAGCATGACCAGCAATAACAAATAGGTTTCACTGCTCCCTTGTGAAGACTGTTTTTGACTCTTTTATCAACACTTTGAAAAGGCAGAAACCTAGAGCGAGCGCAGTCCATTGGCAGGCTGCCTTGTCATAACAGTGTAATTAGTCCCACAGCTACTGAGTGTGAGGATGATTCCAGCAATAATACACAGTGCCTTGTGAGTATTTACACTCCGCTCGCTGGATGTTGTTGCAGTCTCGATGTAACATGAACGAGTTTAATCTCACTTCTCCTCCTTGCATGTTTGACTAAGTCCTCGCTGCTCTGTTTGGACTGGATCGGTAGCGCAGAGTTGACACTGGATTTTTTAAAAAAGCCTCACAGTGGGGGTTTTCTGAAAATCGCTACCCTCACTCTCTGTGACTCACTGATTGAATTTAAATATTATAACAAAAAAAAGAAAAACATGGAAAACTCTCTCCACACCGCCACAAGTTTATAGTTTTCTCATGACACTCTCATTTAGACCTTAATAACTACCTGAAGCCAATTTGGGGCCAAAATCAAAACGCCGTTCAGCCTCGCTACATCTGCGTAAAAATAACAGACCAATTAATCTATCTGTGATTAAACACTGATCATACTAACACACCTCCCTGATTACTCTCAGGAATTATGGAGACTAATGTGCACCCCCAGCACTAATAAGTCCTAATAGCTGCTACAGCTCGCAAAAACACACAGCACCGTTTTACTCCATCAATATGACCCTGCTGGGATTAAATAACATGTTTGCCTCAGAGGTACAATTAAGCATCGCTAAATAGAGTTCCTTTGAGCCAGGAATTAAGGGAAGAGTCTTCTCAGCACAGTAGCAGCCAGTGAAGCCTCAGATTTCCCCCCCCGGCTTTTTCAAATTACCTATTGATGAGTGGGCTTCACGTCTCTCCCCGAGCTGGGGGGGAGCCGGGGGGGAGGATGTCTGGATCACTTTTAAGATGTCTCCAAGAAGCAGGCCTGTGGTTAGATCTAAGGCAACACTTATGCAACAGAAGCTGCCTTTCTCAAATCCATATACGGGTTCCCTGCAAATTATCTGAGATTTTCTTTGGGGAAAGTTTTCCGACCCAGAGTTTTTAGATATTTACCCACATCAACACGCTATCCTTTTGATCCTGTTGATTTGGGTCTGTCTGTGTGAGCACTATTTTGTCTTTAATGTGACTACACAACTTTACAGAACGATAATTGTTCGCATGACTTAATTGTCTATATGTAATTAAGTTTGTAATAGAGAAAAAAGGCACTTAAATGTTCCCCAGAGAGGCATGGCGGTTGAGGGAGTACCACACATGTTGGAGATTATTCTGCCCTCCCCATCTGATGTGCCAGTATGAGGAGTTATAAAAATGTATTTGAGGCAATTAAATTAAAATAGCTTGATGTAAATGCCAAGGCAGATTTTAATGAGAGCCCTTTTCTGAATTTGGAATATTTGCCCGTTCCCTCAAAGTCAACTCATCACTGGTAATGTGCGCTCAGTCCTAAATTAAAAATGTCCTTCAGTACAAACCCACAGACGAAATGGAGTACTGTGGCTTCTCTAACTAATAAAACAATATTTTGTAACTCATATCCTCAGCAGACTGGCCGATGTCGGACAAACTAATCCAGGAGAAACATAGAACCGAGAGGACCTCGAAGAAAATATACAAAATCAAAAAAAATAAATAAATCCAAGGTTCCTTCTTAGTGACAACTAACGTTCAGTCCAATAATAGTTGTGAGAGCTATAATCAAGATTAAAGGATACAACCGTATTTATTAAAATACTGTTAAAACATTTTTTTCAATTTTATCCTGTTACTATTTACCTTTAACTTACGATTTACCTTCACTGAAAATCAGACGCCTTTTTTTGTCAGAGTCAGATTCCGTTCCCGTATCCCTACCAGTCCTTATACAGTACAGCAGACTGCATTTATTTATTTTAAATTAGAAATACGACAGACATCGCTGGAGGTCCTGCAAAACTCACATTACAGTGTCATGGGGACTTTTTGTGGTTGCACTGACAGATTTACTACCCGGCTGCTCACAGGCAGGGGCGACATCAATAGGCTGTGGCACAATATTAATCAACAATATTTCATATGAAAATCGATCAGTGATTCTCCTCCCTCTTATGTCTGTCCTCCTAAACATCTGCACACAGCTGCTCCTGAGCCTCTGCGACAGTGTGCTTTCAATTTCCTCCTGCACTGCTCCTCTCCTCTCCTGCGCTCCGACCCTGGAGACACAGCCAGAGGTCAGGGGGTTAACATGGTAATAGGTGGTGGTGATTGGTAGAGGACCCTCACTCTCTCCCGGCTTTCAGACCATATTGAGAGCCACCCTGCTTCTGTGTGGAGCAGGAGCCCAGAGCAGCTGCGTCTGACCATGGAGCAACTTCTTAAAAACATCCTCTATACATCTGATGTGGAGAGAGAAGCGGAGGCTATGGACCGGAGCGAAGGGAGAGGAGGGGGCTGCGGTGTCGCACGGGGACAAGATTATTTTTTTCTAATGTGAAAAGAATTCTTGCAATCAAACAATCATTCATCCAGCTGATTTAATTAGATTGTGTAAAGAAGTTGTCACAATAGAATAATGCCAAACTAAACAGAGGCCCCAAACTGGAACATTGCAAAGCAGCCTTTACAGATAACTGAAAATCAACAAGTTGACACTGCCACTGTCTTAAGGTCTTGGATTTTACAGACCACTTTGGGAGCCAACAAAAAATGCGGATTATAGGATTTGACAAATAAAGAAAACATAAATATGAGGCATAAAATAAACAGAATGGTGTACTGGTTCAGTTTTTCAAAAAATATGGAGTAGGAAAAAAATAGATGTCGCAGGCTGGTTATCATTATCTGTACTAACAGATCTGATCACAGATTAAAAACAACCGTGTCTTATTTAAGTCATTTACAGAACGGCAATAAACCGGAATAAGGTGATTGTTATGAGTTCATATTAACTTCTGCAGTGCTTAAATGACAAATTCAGAATATGGAGGTCGGTATGGAGCAACTTTCTTGTTCAGTTTGGATTTACGTCTGTCAAGTAATCGCTCCCTGGGGACTGCAGAAATCGACGCTGGTTAATTAATCACAGCAGTGCGACCGAACAATTTCAGGAAGTGATTACCAACCTTTATTGGCAAACTAATCGATACTTCTCCCCTACACAAAACGGGGACACCCAACACACACAATAATCCCTACATCTTGTTTCAATGCTGAACTGTAAACTCCCTTGTGCAATGTCTGTTTACATTTGTCAAAAATATCACCCGCGCTTTTGTTTTTGGTTCCGCAATGGCAACGCTTTGTAAATCTAAGGGTATGTTGAACAAACATGTCATCTCCATCTTTCAGAAATATTTATAAACATCCCGTCAAGTAAATAGTGGAATATCTAAATACGGAAAGAGTTTTTTTTTTGTGATGGAAGTCTTTCTTCCATCACAAAAGCTTGGACCTTAGGTAGGAAGGGTACACAAGGACCTTGGCTGATCCCCTTCACTCTACTGGACCCAAATCCTTCAATCTGATTCAACCCGTTCCCCTAAACCCCTTTAACTCTCTATCCAAACCTCAACAGCTGACCCAACGCCCTCCCCATGACCCGAGCCCCTTGCCCAACTACAGACACCAGCAGAGCACTACTCACCCCAGAAGAAGTTTTGTTGACATGGTGTCACTGTGCTGAAAAGGCTGTTAGATGCCATAGCTGCCTCTGGTTGCAGCAAGCCCCACTTTTGTTCCTCTGTGGTTTCCGTGACCCTTGACACGTCCTAAACCAAGAGCAGGCAGCATGTCATGAAGCAAAAAAAATGGAAAAGCCATCCACAAGACATGCTTTTACATATCAACTATTTGGACGACCACAAGTAACAACCAGGTCTGGTTTTATAGAAAAAAAGCACAGAGGCAAATATCGCCTTTGCGGATAGATCAGATGGTGTCGGACTTGCTTGCTTGGCGAGTGTGGTTGGAACGTACTTACTCGCTTAGCGCCGTCCTTGTGACTGGTGCTGGCCCGCGACGATTAACCATTTACACTCCAGGTCGCCCTCAAACACCAACCCCGAGCCGCACGTCTGTGGTTCTGTGGTTGTTTGGGAGGCGAGCAGAACCCTCACACAACCCAAAAGGCACCAGCTTTAAAACTCGTCTCTTTCCTGCCCTCCATGTGCCGTCACTGGAGAGCCTGGGTCACATGCCCCTGTGACGTCATCACAGCACAGGAGTCGAGTGGGACAGCCTACCGTTGTGGCTTTCCTCCCTCTCCTCACCTCTCTTCTCCCCTCTCCTCTCCTCCAAGGACTTTTCTCGCTCCCCAGCTCCCCTCCTTCTCTGTTGCGCGTGGTTCGGCAGCGTTTCCAAGCTCTCTGGGGGATCAGGGACTGACGCTCCCATGAGTCAGGAGGCTTCAGTGGGGGCAGCTTGTTCAACCACCCATGCCTCCTCAGCATATGGGGAACAGCACTCTGTGCTTTGCGCTCTCCCTTCACTCTTTCATCCCCCTCCCCTCTCTCTTTCAATGCCTGACTCTGACTCTGCTGCTCCTTCCCTCAACTCCCGTAACAGGCTGCTGTGTTGCTCCTGTCTGCCTCTGAGCAGGCTGAGCTGAGGCTGAGGCTGAGCTGAGCTGAGGCTGAGCTGAGGAGGATTTGAGGGTGTGAGTGAGGAACGAGTGGCTGGCTGGCAGTGTGAGACTGGGTGTGTTTGTGTGTGTGTGTGCAGCAGAGAGAACGAGGGAAGAGAGAGACAGAACGGCAGTGTGTGTGTGTGTGTGTGAAGAGAAAACAGAGGTGGTGTGACAACAGCTTATTTACAGAAGAGCGCGTCTAGAGAGCTGCTTCGGTGTCACTTTTTGCAGACAGATGTTCTAATTGTTCTAAATGTTCTAACACTTATTGAATTGGATTGTACAGCTCTCATACAGAGGGGCAATGTCTGTCAGAGGCCATAAATCATGGCCACCTCTCCCCTTTGGGAAAAAAGATGCCGTCTCACAGTCTCCGTAACACGTTGCGACACAAACTACAAAACAAACACCCTGTAGCAATGGACTGCCAACATGAAACGTAGGGCCGGCAACTCGAGACAATAATGATGAATCATCACACTTCATAGTTCAAACACACACAAAGATTCCCACGCTTGCACACTCACTACACAGCCTCACCGGTCCCAGCACAGCGTCTTTGATCGGCAATCACAGGTGTTTGTTACAACGAATCTGAAACGCTGACAAGGTGTTAGCGCAGTGTGTGGACTGAAGCTGGGACTGCTGACAGGTTCAAAGGAGTTGAAGTGTATCAGTGGATCCTGACACCAGCCAGTGGGGAAATATGACAAAGTCAATAAGGCAGGAATAGAGCCTCAGGCTCCTGTTAATGCCAGTGACAAGTCACTTTTGAATCACTTATTTGCTTAGAATCTCTCTGTTGTTCAGTCAGAGCTTGTGAGTTAAAGGGATGATTCAACCGCATCACAAAAAACATCATCTAATGGTATTTAGCCACAGTTAGACAGTGAGATTTGTTTTTGCCTTTTGTGGGCTTTTATATATTCTCCTCCACCAAAATACAGCATTGGTGAAAAATATTTTTACTTGCTCATAGAACTGAAAATTACACAATTAACAGTATGTTTTTTAAGAAGAATTTTCCCAACACTGTGGATATAACACAGTCCTCAACAGTCCTCATTGTGTGAACAGTTTAGTTTAACAGTCTCCTCAAGTAGTCACACTGTGTTTTGTAGATTAATTAATCCTATTGTTATATATATATGTGTGTGTGTGTGTGTGTGTGTGTGTGTGTGTAACCCTTATTTCCTCACTTAGGGAAGATTGAAATTTAAGCAAACATAAAAATAATACCAATGATAAAAATAAATTACGTTCATCAGCAAATTGCAATGAATAACCACATCCAGGTTCAATTACTGCTGAAACTGTATAAATGCTCAAACTAAAACTACTTTTACTTGTTAATTTCAATCCGGCACCAGTAAAGATGAATAAAACTGTCAAACATGAAATACTAACAATCCCCCCATATTCCATAGCACAACAGCCTTTCCACAAGTCTTCTCCACCTACCATATTTTTGTGCAGTGAAACATTTTCCTTGGCCCGATTCTTTGTAAATATTTGCTGTCTAAAACAAGAACCTGCCTCTTGAGTCGCAGCACATGTTACAGAATCCTTAGGGAAGGGCGAGTCAGATGCCTCACACGCACGCAACATACAGAGTATATTTCCTTTCTGAGATTTAATGAATCCTGTCGCCAATGCAGTTTATCGTCATTCTGCTAAGACTTAAAACTATTACTTTTGTAATATTTGTAAGCCTGTAAGAGCTTTGGATAATCAGAAATGGCAGAGGTATGCTGTGCATGAGGATTAGTTTGGGACTTGATGCTCAATCGTTTAAAAAAAAACAACATTTAAAGTTATGTATAAACATTTTTAAAGTTATTGCAAATGGATGCTTTCCTGTCAGCTGCATTAAACCTTAAGACTAAGAGCAGCATCGCAATGAGTTCTCCTGAGCCACGGCAAATTACATGCAGTTTGATGAGAATATAATTTGCACATTGTGATTGAATGGGAAACGTGGTATGAAAACTAAAGCATAAATGTCAAACCCAACTCACATGGCGGGAAACATAACTTCTTGGGTGGCACGGCATATGATAAACAAAACTCTTAACTATGACGATGTTGCAGTCTCAGATATCTCTGCTTGAGCCCTTCAGAGAGGGACTGAGAGAACGAGGGATGGTTCCCCCTGATAGAGTAACAAAATGTAGCTGAAGTTGGCCAAATACAGGTTTTTTTTTTCTGTCAGGTCAGCAGTTCACCAACCTTAAGAAAACCACAACAAACCGTTCCCGTCACTAACACCTGAACCACACTTGACCACAACCTTGAACCCTGTCTATAAAGTAAGTATAAAGACCCCAGCTGTAACACATACAATTTTAAGATTTTACTTTAGTAAACAAAAAACGATCTGCTGCTATTTATTGTATTTATATTTTTTTACGCACACACACCCACACAAAACTCAGAAACTTAATACAATAAAATCTTTTGTTTGATATCGATACTGAATGCTGCACAAATTTTGGCACGTTTTTGATCTGGAGGGAAAACGCGGCTTGTTTAAGATTATGTTAAACGTCCCACTGAGTCCCACTTCAAATCTGTCAGTTCAATAAAGTGTTGCTTGGTAATATATTATGAGAAACAAGGAAAGAATACTGTTTTGAATAGCCAAACCCAGAGCAAGTCGAATACAGTCTTACTATGTGTATGTACAGTGGATAGATTTCTATACATCTCATGAGAAAAAAGAAAATGAGGGAGGCACCACTAGCTTGGTTGGTTCTTGTTTTTGCTGTGGAGACAATTTTGTAATATACGTACTACTTGGGGTCAAAAAAACATTATGCAAAGGTAATGATGTTAAAGGCTGGAATATGATGTGGAATATAATATTTCATTCATTACTGCCTCTCCACCGGTGGCCGTATACTTGCTTGACTTGTGTGAGTGTGGAACTGAAGAGCTTGGCCATACTCTGAGCTCTGGCCAAGGTCTGCCCTGAGGACTGTGGTCGATGGCCCACCCTGCCAGACACTTTCTCTCTCTCTCCCCCTCTCTCTCTCCCTCTCTCTCTGTCTCTCTCTCTCCTACCACTCAGGACCACACACCTTCAAATGGACTCACTTTGTTATCACAAGCTCTCATACAAACATAATAGAAGTATCATGTGTTGGGACACGCTTAGAATTATACATGCTATTAACACAGCGTGTGTGTGAATGTGTGTGTGTGTGTGATGCGATAGTACTGGATACGAAAGACCTCTCCCTCGCTTTGTCACAGCAGATGAAGTTCACAGTGGACTGTTTTCACTGAAAATAATTTATTGCAACAGAGTATTTCTGGGAAAATATTGGGGGGGATAATAATAATGATGTCTCAGATGAGTTAAAATTAACTCAGACCTGGTCTGTGAGGCTGTCTGTATTCGTCTCTGGGCAAATGCTAAAAATGATGTGACATAATTAGACCAGAGCAGACATTACACACGTGGAGGTATTACAGTATTAGAAAAGGAAGGGCTTATTAATAGCCCGTTTGGCTCGTGTTGTGTACTCATTCTGGCGAGGCATCAGAACAGCCCAGCCGGGCAAACAGGCAGGTACAGTGATTCACTTTAACAGGCGACATCTGTAAAACGCCAAGGTAGTTTACACTGCGGCTGAGCCCGAATTAACATGCTTTCATTGGAAACAAACACCACTTGCAATCAGCTTCTGTTGGCTGCTGCGCTGCTGGTGTGAACGTAAATATCTCCTTACAGCACCGCTGAGGCGGGACGGTGACCTGCAGCCGCACAATCATGCGAGAGTGATCGAGAAGTTTACTTCAGCATGGTCCAAAACTCATGGAAGAGCAGAAACTTTATCTATGATGTTGAGTCGCCAAGAGGATGTTGATGTTGTATGTGAATTGTTTGCTAAGGTACGGTACGGTGTAACATTAACGAAAAGTCTATATTTTTCTTTTGGACTCAAGCAGTGGGATCTACATCTCCCAGTGACATAAGGCCCTTTCTTGTGGCGTCTCGACAGCTGTTTTTGGAGTCACAGCTTTGAAGGAAAATAAAGTCGGTATTTAAGTAATAAGGGGAAATGTTTAATATCGAATGGCACACGCGCAAACTAAACACACATTAAAAATAGCTCAAGGAGTGATTACATAAAATTGCAAAAAAAAAGGAGGGGGGGGTCAGATCATTGGTGGAGGCTGCGATGAGGAGGCTGTGGCTGACCACTGAGAGACTGAGCCATTTCTTTTTCCCCCATTCCTCATTTTAATCAAGGGCCCAGTCCAGCATAAACAGTGCCTACCTACACTGCAGTTCAAACAGTGCGGCCCGCCGAGACTAAAGCGATGATTTCTAAATGTTCACTGACAAGCTGGTTTAATTTGTGTGCTAAGTAGATGGAGGTGGACTTATACATATATCTTTCTTACTTGGCATTCATTTCTCCACCTCTGTGAAACACTATGGCATTCCACTGTAGTACGCTATACTGGTCGCCCACAGCTCCTGCTGCCTGGTTTCTATAGGCCATGCTGTGTTAAAGGTGAGGACAGGTCCGGCCACCGAGGCTTGAACAGCAGCTCCTTCATCCCCAACACTTCTCCTCTATCTCTGCTCTGACTCACTCTCGTTGTCTTCAGCTGGTGTCCAGTGAGGTTGGTACTGTGTACTTGCGGCCACTTGAAACCCTGTCATTGTGTGGTCAGTTGTCAACAACTCAGAGATTTTACAATAGCTGCTAAGTCGAGGTCGACAGAGTTCAAGTGGCTGAACTGCTAAGTCAGCACTGTAATTACGCCACACTGATAATTCAGCTCTACTACGAGACTGAGTCATGTGACGCCCCCGATCACATGATGCCGTCGTTCGGCGCAAATGTCAAAAACAGAAATGACACTGTGTCATGATAGAGCCAGCGTGATGAGGAATACGTTAACATGTGCAGGCCATGACTCAAATCCCGGGGTCATGACAGCCAATCGCAACCTGAATGAGCTTATACATAGGCAGTCCATTGTGAGTCTCAGAAACTCAGTTTGAGCTTGCTATGGAGAACAAAGTCTGACTGATAAAGGCAGACAGCTCACTGGAGAAACAAGCCATTATGAGGAGGAGTTCGGCGCTGTGTCGCTGACAATGGGGCAAACAAAAGGCTCTGTTGTCTTCTCCAGCCGGTGGGTTCTTTTTTTTTCTGTGGGGCCTTTGTGATGGATAATTGCCCTCCTCACATGATTTCATAATGCTGTGACTCGTCTTTCAGTCCCTGAGTAACACAATAACAAGATAAAAAAAAAATGGAGGGGATCTAAATCTGAATTTTTGACATTGTTTAGAAGTGGCCGCTTTTCTCCATTGTGGTGTATAATTTTAGAAAGATGCACGAGCAGGACGCTGACTTGAACCAGTCATAATACAGCCTGGAGCAGAAGCAGGCAGGCAGGCTCCCAAAGTTCACTAGCTGTATTGTCTTAGGATAATCGTTTAAAAGTGCTCTTCTCTTACAACGGAACCATAGTTTACAGCTTTATATCTTATTGCTGTCTGAATGTCAAATTCAAATCAGATGGGGGCCACTGCAAGTAAACCCAGATCCATACTGAAAAAGAGAGATGCTGGCATAATTTATTTTATCACTGAACAACTCTATTACATCTGACATTTATACTGATCGGTCTACTTTAAACTTGCACAGAGAATTGAAACAGTTTGCAGTTTTTTATGGCTAATATTTATCACTTATGATAAATTTCAGTTTGTTTCTTCCTTGCTGACAGCAACACACTACAGTCTGCAGAAACAGTACAAATAAGTCTGTGTTGCTACCCCATAAGGACTGCGTTGAACTGTAAACATATTGTTCTCCGCGCACACGGTCGTCTGCGCATGTCATGTACGTGCACAGGAGTAACGCCGGGGGCATTGTCTTTTAGATGTTTGGTAGGTATTCAATCTTTCCTCTGACTCAGCAGAGATCAATCCAGGACAAGCCAGCCGAGGAATGTATTTACTCCACATGGAAAAAACACTTAACTTGAGACAGAGAACACCTATTATTTATAACGTATGCTGAAATTTGACTAATCCAACTGCACCGAGACACAGGAATGCATATACTACAGGCGTCCTGTATGAGGTTGCATTTGTAAAACACTTTCATAAAAGATCCTGCATTCCTCTTTGCGCCATTAAAGTGTACATACAGATTAAAGGTGCTAGTAAAAATTAGGGACTCACTATGCTGGTGATTAATATGAAAGCAGGACCACTCAGTTAAACATAGGTGGCTGTGTGATGTTTGCATGTATACGTAATACTGATTTTATTAACCATCTGTTCTTTTATGTTAATTAGTTTGTTTAAAAGTAGAAGAAGAGCCTCTTGTTAAATGAAAGTAATTGATATCTGAAGCAAATAATGCCACATTAAAAGTAAAAGTCATGCATTAAGACTGAAAGCTGTGTAAAAATGTAGACTACACTGCTTTTCTTTCTTTCTTTCTTTTTTCCTGCCAAATCCTTGATAATTCAACAGTAATACAAATACAGTTTACAGGTTAAATTTATTTTTTTAATTTATTTACAAATTTAAAATAAAATGCTAATAATACTTTTTTTTTATTTTAACCATGCATGTCATTATACCTCTGTCTAACTGTTCTGTGCAACTATATGGCCAATCATAATAATAATAATAATAATAATAATAATGACAGCAACATAATATTTAGCATACTGTATATCTTGCATGTGGTCAGTTATGAGTGCTTGTGAAACAGACTGTGGAGGCATATTTGTTTGCAATACATTTAGAAGTAGAAGTTGTGACTTTCAGTACAGAGGATAAACTCAGATGAAGTGGGAGTTGGTGTTTTATTTCTTAGCAATGTTCAAATCAGACGGTTTGGGTCCTGTTTTTATTGCATGAGATCTTGACTGTGCCAGAGTCCAGCTGCAGTTAAATGAGGGTTTTTTTTAATATGTCCCTTTTAAACAGCACACTCACATATTGCTTCTCCACACTATTTTACAGATGGTGGTTTTGGGATGTGTATTTGTGAATTACAATGACTCCCTTTTTTGCTCTAAAAACATTCCAGCAGCCTGCGAGATGAAATGCCGGAATCCGAGGCATGATGCTAATTTGAAGACAGAATAAATCTATAAATCTGGCTTAGTCTCTTGCCTGGGGATATACAGCCATGATAATTACAGGTTGACTTTACAGACATGCAGACATCTCTCATCTGTATTGCTAATAGTATAACCAGCAGGCTGCTACGTGCTTACTCAATGTCTAGCAGAAGGGGTGAGCAGAGGTAAGCTGTAACAATGACAGAAATAAGTACTTTCAAATTGCATGTTGTTTTGACAAAGATTTACTTCAGTTAAAAAAAATTATCTGGTTGTGGTTACACTCTGCATCAGTTGTAGAAACATCTATTAATTAGGCAAAGGACAGCTCTTCGATCAGATATGGAAAGTAACATTTGCAGAAATGCAAAGCCAGATGTTTAGTGTGTGTCATGGCATTAGCTGGCAGCTAGAATTAGAACATTTTTGCGAATACGTTGTGACACTTTGATTGGTCTTGACAAACAAACAGGCCTCCCGTTCCAATAGCAGTGCGACAATCAGAGGAAGATCTAACACGAAATAGAATGGATGATCTAGGAGGACAGTGTTGCATCTGGTTGTAGTTTAGGCCTTGTTTTGTTCTGTCCTTCAGACTTGGTGCCATAGGCCCAACTGCTTAAGCAAGCGGAGTTCACATGGACACAAAACCAACATGCGGTGCCTGGAAGACTCCCCACAGAGGTCAGCTTCAGGACTCATTGGCCCAGGAGACACTGAATCGGGGCATGGTGGATTGTATCGCTGGTGCGGGCCATGAACCGAACACTAGAGCGACTCAAATAGACCATTGGCCACATGGGGAGCCCTACTAAGCTCGGTTTTGAGAGACGAGGCAGAGTGTAGCCCCACTCAGATTTAATCTACACTGTGGTAACAAAAGAAAAGGCTGTTTCTTATTTTATTTCAGCATGAAGTTCTGAGGTTCTCAGATGACTGGGTGGGCTGGATGAGTTCAACACTAGTGTCCAATCAGAACAGGTAAATCTCACCTGCAAACTAATCAAACCCACTTCATCTCTAATACCTGACAAATTTCTGTGCGCGTAGCTAACCCTGGATCAGTCGGCTTTCTGCATCTCCACATCCATTCATTGGAATTCATCAGGGGTAGTTATATTATTTTTGCACGGTCAGAGTTTTCCGGGTATTTTTGCGGCCTTCTGTTTGCACACCTGCCGGAATAGTGAAAGTTTGTCTTGGGTCATGTGTGTTTACATGCCCTAGGCCCCAGAGGTGACCCATCATGCCACGGCCAGGGAGGCCAGCACTTGCGTGTGGCGATTTCCAAAGTGGACAGGCTTGGAGAATGTCCACACTGCCAATGCAGCATTTCTGCAAGCTGGCCCCACTCTGGCTCCACTGGGAGGAGAGAGGTTTGGGTGGGTTGTGGGGTGGGGTAGGGGAGACTTGTTGGCAGGACCCAGCAATGTTTTGAGAAGCACAGACTTCTGGCAGCATCGCTCAATATGATGGAGAAAAATGCCTGCTGCTAATGAAAGCCAGCAGTGTCTGTCCAATTGGACTGCAACCCAAAAGGCATTATGTAACTGAGATACCATAAACATTTCAAATTTGTCTCTCAACAAATTATCAGTGTTTATGTTTTCCACATTATATCTAATATTTTTAAATTGGTTTGTAATAGAAGGCACTGCTCTGAATTGAGGCTACAATTGATTTGAAACCAAGGACATTTTGTCTGCACTAAATTTCTACTTCACTATCGAATAGCCCTTTGGTAAGAGAATTGCATGAGGTAGTTTTTTGTGTCATGTTAATTTTTTTTTGACAAAATCAAGATGTTGTCTTATTGGAGGTGTGCAAAGCTGCATCTGCAATCATCAGACAAGCAACTACTGAATGCTCCTCTTTCACTCCTGTTTTGATAGTGGTGTGTTTGGCTTGAACCCAGTGCTGCACTACAGTATGTATTAGACCAATATTTATCTTGTTCAGAAATACATGGCTATATTAAGATGGGAATAGGGTAAAATGATTTAATGGGCACACTACAGGGTTTCCATGGGTGCCAAAGCTTTGCAGTTTTGGTGGTCTGCTCTCAGAGAGCAGACACCCAAATGGTCGTTGAGAAGGCTGTGCGATGCCATGATTCAAGAGTCACTGAGGGGACATGAAAGTGTAAAGAAGATGGAAGGGTCTGAATCGCAATTACTGCTCATCAGGGCACGTTTCAAAGGGTAACTGGAATTTTGAATGTCTTGCATTTGATAGATTTACAGTTTTTCCTTGTGGTGTCTTCCCTAAAGAGTATGGGTAGTGGAAGTAACATTTTTATGTTTGCACAGACATCATCGCTGCACAATAAAGTATAAGTTCTTCATTGCTGGACTTTTTTACCCTTATGGGGTTCACTGGAACTTACATCAAAAGGCATACACATTCAAACCAACATATTCGATGAAGTGTTTATGGAGTGCTGCTCAAGCACAGTACAACTATTTGAGCTCAACGAAACAATAGAAATGAGACATGAAAAACAAAGTCTGTGTTTTTCCAGACTATTTGGAACTCGAAATCCTTTGACTTCTATGCAACAGGCCAGCAAAGAAAATGTGAATTTCCAGGCTATTTAATGAACCAGTTTTCACTTAAAATAGACTGAAAGAACATTTCATCTTTAAAGCGGCTTCCTCTGGAAGATTCCCTGCAACACATTGCACTCCAGATGTCAGCCTTAATATCAACTGTCATAAACTTAAAAATAATATTTGTCTAGTTGTATTTTTCTCCATGTCATGACATTTGATGAAAAGTTCTAAAGTATCGTTTGTGTTGTTCTTTGGATAACCAGCCACAGGAATAGATATTTCCAGAAGGCACGACTACAGTTACAGCATGAGGGGAATGAATCAATACACCCTGAGTTCTGGCTTTTCACTTTAAAGTGTAGTAACACAATAACTGAACAATTCATGGTTTAGAAACTTTAAGTACTTGTAAATGATATTTAATAACGTTCTTTATAAAAAAAATGATGGAAAGTCTGTGCTAAAGTGCAACAGTGTATATCAGCTCGATGGGATGAATTTTGATCACATCAACGAGTATAAACCAAGATGGGAGAAAAAAAGAAAAAAAATATGCATTATTGCATTTTTTCATTATTAGCAAGTAATCGGCCAAATATAACTGTTCATGCAGATCAAACTTGCAGTGCTGATAGAATATTATGGGAATGCCTGGTTTGGATGCTGAAAACTTGAAATGGCAGTGCCTGGCTTCATCATGCCCATTGTAGCAGCAAAGTTCGTTCAATTCAATTTTATTGTCCCAATTTTAAAGCTCTTCAGTTACAACACATGCCACTACTATTGTACAGCCTTCTAGCATTAAGCTTGACAACGATGAGAATCCAAGGTCTTTCCTGATTCTTCTGATGTCTGGTGTGAGTCAAGTAATCGGCCAAATATAACTGTTCATGCAGATCAAACTTGCAGTGCTGATAGAATATTATGGGAATGCCTGGTTTGGATGCTGAAAACTTGAAATGGCAGTGCCTGGCTTCATCATGCCCATCATAAGAGAAAATATTCGATTCTATTTTTGTGTGTGTGGTCAAGAAAAGAAATCACAATTCACACAGTTGCATCCATCACAGTGTGATAATCCTTTGTTAACCTCCCTTAAGGTTTTGTAATATGGAGAAACTTGGGTGGCCATGACAAATGACAACTGACATTTAAAACAGCTTGAGTCATTATATCAGTCTTCGTTGATGGTGGTTCTTATTTTAATGGGCAGGATTATATGAAAGGCCATGAAGTTTATATTGAATCTGTTGCACCCAATTAGAGCGGAATGGTGGGAAGGAATGGCTCTGCTTATTCACAGGCACAATCCAGCCCTCCACATTCTCAAATGCCCCTTTCCCTAATGCAACCTTAATGCTTACATGTTGTTTCAGGTACAGTATCGCCTCATTTAACTATAACAAGCAAACCTGAAAACGCAATTAAAATGAGCCGTAAATGTCAGGCTCTTTAAGCGAACAGTTAGATTTGACAAATAAGGAATTCCTCTCAGATGCGTTTATTTTATCACAGTGATGCAAGGCTTCTGGGTGTTCAGCCTGCACTATATCATATAAAAATCAACACAATAAGTTAATAGGTCATGCACAATGTTTTTCAGGAACTTCATGGGGCCTATCTGAGCCTGCCTTTGGTGCATTTATATCAAACACAACTAAAAAGTTTACAGAGAAAAAAATAAAAACAAAAAAAACGACTGCAAAGCGCAGATTAATCAGACAGATTTCTCACTCTTCAAGCACAACCAGGCCTGAAGGGACTTGGCCGACTGGTCCCACCCACTCATTTTCTCAGCTGGCGAGATCAGACAGAGCGAGACACAGATGTAGTGTGTAATATAAATGCATGAATGTGTCTGTATGATATGTAAGTGACTCATCCCTTTCAAACAAATGCCTTCTTTTTTTCTTTCTTTTTTTTTCTTTTTTTACTTCAATTGGCTGTCATGACAGCTGGGAGATAAAATTTCACCAGTGCAGATATCACTGCTCGCGCGCCCTATCAGTAGACAGAATGACGACCCACCTATTGAAGGCATGACTGATGCCAAGGAAGGGAGATCCCCTGCTAAACAATATGATATCACATAATCCCACTCTAATTCCCTGAGCAGTGAAGCCCACATAGGCTTTCCACTCAGTAGTGATGGCTGGGCTCTCTGTTGATGAAAGAGAGCAGGGGCCCACTACACCTCATCCACTCATCTGAGTAATGTGGAACAGGCAAACACATGGGGGACGAAGGAGATAGAGAAATGATTGGTAAACAACGGGCAAACAGGAAATCAGTACACCGTATAATGGCATTTCTATTGCTCCAGTCATTCATCTAACTAAATTATTATTATTAACGACAGGGACACATAGATGCAATACAATATAAAGGCAAACTTTTTTTTACTAAAATCAGAAGACCCACCAAAATTACACTGCTTAACATTTCACTTGGATCAGCTTTATTAAAATTCCAAATGTGCCCTGCAGAGCATCGACTTTAGCTCATTTAAAAGTTGAAAGACTTGTTTCTGCCTGCAGTTTCTCTAGCTTCCGGACTATATAGGTCAGGGAAAGCTGCCAAAAGGCTTCCTGCATATTGGGCACACGTGTTATGCCACACATCACTGCCTGACATTTGATGATTTCCGCCCCTCTACCTCCACTCCTCTGATCCCTCCCCTCTGTTTGGGCTCCTCTCACCTCTCTGCTCTGCTCTCCTCCACGTGCCTCCACGTCTCATCTCCGTATCCTCTTCCCCAGCATAGTGATTGTGATGGAGAGGTTAATCCAGCCGGCATATGGTTGCCATCGGTGGCAGATCTCTCCATAATGGTGGATGGACAGTGCCGACTAATCACGATCTTTGATCTTCCATGAAACCCTCAACTTGCGTGGCTCTGATTTCCCTGCATCACTGCCATGCTGAAATGAGGAGGCCCCGCTGCTCTGGAAGTCATTTTGGGCTTATTACTTAAGCTCCGATGTATCCCCATTGTCTTTGCAAACATTGGGAATGACGAGAGGCCGTGCTTCTGTGCAGTCAGCTCTGTGGGCAATGCCTCGAACTGTGCTGTGTTGCTGGGCCGACGTCGTGCCATCTCCCCCTCTTTTCACAATGGCCAGCTTTTGATGAGAGCCTTAATATGATGTAGTTAAGGTTGTATGGTTTCAACTTTGCCATTTCTTTGGCTTAGAATTTTTTCCCATGTGAACATATGGCTTGTTGGGCAACGTCCTAAACTGGCCTCCAGACTTATAGCTTTTTTTCTCTGTACAAGACAAAGAAAGAACACTACACACAAAATCGCCACTCGCTACCGCCTACGCACATCTGAACGTCACGGTGTGCAGTAATTAACCAGTTGTTTTTAAAAATGCACAATTACAGCTTATGAGTGTGGCTTTTGCGACAGTGTCATCCTGGCATTGTTGAAACATCACAGCGGCTGAGTTCAGAATTGTCACCCGGCCAATCACAGACACCTCAGCAGTAATCAGAGTAAGACTTAGAGAGGGTATCAGTCATACGCCTGTGTCAGTGACTCATGACCCCCTTAGCAGAGCTTGTGCGCACACTCACAACTGCAAAAAAAAAAAAAAAAAATACACACACCTCAGCACCGCCTGTGCACACGTGGAACCAGTCAGCAAACACTGAGCCTGGGCTGGTCCCGAGTAAAAAGTCAAGCCTTTGAATGGATGATCTGTTTACAGGGAGAAGAAAGGCAGGCTCTCAGGTTTCCAGATCTGGAACACATTGATGTTGATGCTGCTCCCATTGTCGGATGAAATTGTGGATCTATTTGATATACCACAGACGATACGCAGGATGTTTTACATCCTCTGACAGGCAGATTCAGATCTCTGAAATGTGAAGGAGCTTGTATCTGTGCTTTTCCGTGTCTCCTTCCACAAGCTCAATTTCATTCTGTGCTTGTTTATTTCAAACAAGCCCGGCGAATTAAAACCAACAAATATAGAGCTCCGTTTAATTTTTTTTTGTACGAGATGAAGTTTTCTGTCAAGATGTAACTAAAGGTCTTGACAGCTTTATGCGAAGTCAGAGCTCCTTTTCAGGCAAACGACTCCCTAAAGGCCAACAAGTACTGGCAGATACACTCACCCCAGAGAAATCAAAACAGGAGGGATATCTGACGCAGCCAGTGTGTCAGCGTGTGTCAGCTTTTCTGTTTCAGCCAGTGTGAGGCACACCTTTGTGTGTTGCTGTGAGGCAAATGGATATTTTCCTCACTGCAGAGTTTGTGTGTTCACCAAGAGCTTTCAGTGCGTGGTTGTAAGACAGACGACACTGCAGACAGATCTCTGGTTTAACTCTGGCTTTGCCTTCTCCCTCTGCTCCTGGCCAAAAACGATGCAGATGGAAGTTTGGAGTGTAACAAAGTGATTCACAGCAGTACAGCCTGAATGATGTTTGCTGTAGTTATCCCTGCCGGGTGGTAGCCTAATGGCCAAATGAACATTAATTTGATTTTCTCCCATCCTGTCTCCTCCGATTGGTGTTTCATTATAGTAAGGGACATTCCTGACTTTAAGAACACAACAGATTGGGATAACAGCAGACTGCCGCGAGTTAGAGGGAGAAAAAAAAAAGAAAACATTTGAAAACAATACAGCGACACTGCAAAGTTTCCCAGGAAATGGGTGGCTGCTCTGTGACTCTTTGTATTTTCTTTTTTTGTCGAACAGAAGCTGTGTTTTACTTTAAAGGGCTGTTTGGGCACATTTGGAGAAATGCAGACCATATCCTGTTGTTGAAGGCCCGGGTGGCTTTATTGCCTGGTGAGGCAGCAACAGTGGGAGCAGCACACTGCAGTGTCCCTCTCTGCATATCAGGGTGAAGGGGCAGCGTGTTTAGTCATACAGTAGGGTGAAGGACACGTAAGTGCTACCTGATGGAAGCGGGCGTGCGTGTGGACACAGTGGGGTTTTTTAGGCGTGCCTCAGAAAGTATGCACAATAATTTTGCCATTTACTGCGGTCTTGTGATGGTGCGCTGCTGCTGTTATATTGGTTTGGAATGTACCATTCTATTTTGGAGCGAGCCCACTCAGTGGGTTGTGGGCCACTATGGCCACTGCCCCACTCATGACTTTTACAACAAAGACCAATGATTGGGCCTTAACCGTCCGACTGAGCTTCCGTTTTGACACAGGACATTTTTGAGGCCATTGTGTCAACATTTCAACACTGCAACATCCTCTCCAAAGAAATATAGCTGACAGAGTGGACACTGAATTTCACCACAGTGCTTTCCCAAATTCTATCCAACAAATTGCCCTGTTGGGATTTCCAAGGTTTCTAGTTCAATCCTTAAAACGCTAGTGGTAAACGATACAAATACAGTGACATGTATGATGAGGAAAATTATTTTCCTCCATTTTGATTGCAATTTGACCACAGTTTGTTGTGGATCTTATAAAATACATAGGTTTGAAGAACAATCCCTGTTCTGTGGCACTCTGTCCCATTCATCTGGAGCTTGTAATTACAGAGCAAAGTAGTTGTGTTTAAATGGCAATACACTTTGCAGTTTTACACATAAACTGTCAAAAGCCTGAATCTGAAAGGAAGCAAAATAAGCAATATTTCTGCGGAGAGTCGCTGCCAACAGTGCGAACAAAATAACAACTCCCCATCCAGGCCAACTGCTGTGGCTGCCCTGTTTATTTTTCTGGACAGAGTTCATCGATGGAATTTCAGAATTAACTGACAGACTTAAAATATTTATTGAAAGGGCACCATAGCAAAAATGAACACCGGGAATAAAGAATCAAAAAGCATCCATCATCGCTGGGGAGTATAAAGTCATGGTGCAGCTGTCATTTCATTTCCACTTGTGCTAGATTAAATAAAGAGCAGGCTGGGGGAAAAAATCCCCCTGTACGCCCGAGCTTCAAGCCCTCTGGCACTCGATTTGACTGACCACTTGTCAAACTAAGAATGAAAAAAGGTACACTGTAATTATGACTCGCCACAAGAGTCTGAACAGTAAATAATGAAAATAAAATATATTTGCCCGTATTTTATCTCACTGGATCCTATTTATCACGGAAACATAAACACATTGTTGATATTAGGGTTTATCAGTTGCCGCAGAATGACTATGTCTGTAATTCTGAGCAGTCGAAATCATGCTCCAATATTGATCCATCATGGAGCGTTGGTAATAGTAGCTGCAGTAGTTGTACTAGTGGTAAAGTTAAGCTTCAAACCTCAAAAGCATTTCATATGTGAGCTGGCTTTGATTTGGAGCTCGAATGGGGAAATAATGGGAGGCAGACAAGCTGGGGAGCGCAGCCACACAAAGGCATCGTCCCTCTCTAAGGGGTCTGGCTGCCTGGCTGTCTCAGGGCCCTGGGCTTAGGTTGAGACTGAGACTGGAGCATGGGGTTTCACAGAAGACAGAGCTGCATGGGGGTTAGTAATGAGAGGCCTGGATGGATGAGGAGAGTCAGAAGCGTGTCATCCTCTCCTGCAGACTGACCCTCACCTCAGAGATTAGTTTGTTGCTGAGAAGCTTGAGTGGGAAACGTGAGCGGAGGGTAGACTGGGGAACTATGAAGATGGGATGGGGTGAGATGGGACATGGGTGCGGTGACTTGGGGTTGTGGTGGCTCCTTTCTAAACAGCGCTCTTTAAAAAAAAAGATCCTTCCGTTATTTGAGCATTCAGGAAAAAGCTTTTCTTTTCAAAAAAAACGGAAGCAAAGCAAATCTTCAATTTTATGCAAGGTTAGGACTGCTAAATATAAAAACAAATTTTGCAACTCCACAGCAAAACAACATTATTAGGAACAAGCTGCTGCATCATCATCATGTCTGCACAGCTAAACAGGAGCGCAAATAAAGAAATACAGAATATCTGCAATCGTTTGAATGGAATGACGAAGCCTAATACAGCTGCAATAAAATTAGAACGTCAACTATGGCTGATTTATTTGAAGTGTAAGGGAAGTGTTTTATATGGGCCACATGGTTTCAATAGATAGCTCAAGTATGAAGCCACGAATTGCAGAAAGATGTAAAAGTCACTGTACAAGAATCGGTCAGTGATAAGTACATAATATAAGACAGACACATGGTAATGCCATAAGAGCTCATCATCAAACTCACTATGGAGTTTAATTTTAGTATAGTATAGTATAGTATAGTATAGTATAGTATAGTACAGTATAGTATAGTATAGTATAGTATAGTATCAAACGCTGCATGTCCAATAAAATCTGAAACAAAACAAGTGTTTTACAGTTACACTATATATATATATATATATATATATATATATATATATATATACACACACACACACACACACACACACACACACTACTTTGCTAAACTCACCCAAAAAAAAAACCTTTAATCACTTTCTTTGAGGCTTGTATCTATCTTGGTTTTCTCTACAGAGACAGACAGGTGCAAACAAATACACACCACAGTGCGCTCCATGGCTTCTCCTGTACACAAGCATAGATGTGCAAATATACCACGTCCCACACCAGAACTACTTCTGCCGTCTTTGTTCAGTGCCTTGCACTAACACTCGGTGTCCGCATTGCCAAAAATAATAAACACAATCACGGGAGACTGAGACGCACATCTGAAATCGTGTCTTTTACAGGGCTGCACTGCCAAAGTGAAAATCTAAACATTTTAGAGAATCATAAGAATTGTTCTGATAACTTGTACAAATTTAACCTGTATACATTTTATCAATTTGTCAAATTAACTGAATGATCATTTTGTTTTTATGAAGTTGATTATTTTTCTCTTTTTCACCCTGAAATAAAGTTAACCATTATATGGATTTACCATTTTTGCCATTATTGTTTTTATTTTTCCAGTAAATGTCAGCCAGTAACACGTTTTCACCAACACCCTACTGCACATTCACACCAGATAGCTGCAAAAATATCCAAACTCATCAACGGGTAGCCATAAAGCAGCTCTGCCAGAGCAGATGAGGGGATGGGGATGAGGGTTGAGGACCGTGTACAGGCACCCTGATGACCCCTCCAGCCCTGACGCAGCTCTCTGGTTCCAAATCACAAATCTCTAACCGCCTCTGTTCACAGTGTAAATGACCAGCCAGATGCTCAATCAAACACGTCTGTCTCTCCTGCTGCTCAGCAATATGTTGTGGTGCTATGGCTTCAATTCACAGACATTTAATGGATGTGTTTTTTTCTGATTGTTTATGGGTATGGGTGTGTATTTTTGTGAGTTGAGAGAGAAGAATCTAAGAGGCAGAGAGAGAGACTGGGAGAGACGGAGCGCTGTGTGTGAGAGTGGGAGTCCTCAGAAGAAACCATTAAACGCTGACATGGAGTTTCCTTATGGCGCAGGAACGGCCCACGATTTTAGAGGCGTTGTTGAGACTACAGAAAAACGCTCTCCTCATTTTTTTCTCCAACAGGAACTGACTGATCACCGGCCAGTCTGCCTGCTTTCGAAAGGCCGTTGTCTCTGCTGTTTCCTGATTCGGACCAAAGGCCTTTGTGACTAAACAAATGGAATAAATTACCCAACTGGAGTGAATTATAGACCCCCCCACCCCCAGAAGTTGCTGGCATTTATTATATTACAAATGCCTTTATGTTAGGAACAGAAATTAAATGGGGAAGTCATAAAAAGTGCACTCCCAGACTTATGGCAACAGCCTACAGTATTCTGTTCAACAGAAATGCTCCTCTAGAGGGGTCAAACATTTCTACTTCGATATATGTTTATATCATTTTGAAGATCTCGGTTATTAGTTCAACCTGGTGACCCAGCAAGCGCTTTGTCTTCAGTCAGAGACGACATTTCCTACAGTGTCAGATGGGCTCCAGGCGTAAGCCTTTGAGCTTGGCTGCTACATCTGCTCTACATATTCATCCCAGGGCCTCTTTAATTCTGCGCCCACACACACTCTCGCGTACACACACAAAGAGAAAACACACACACACACATGTGCATACCTACCTACAGGCGTGGTACATGCACATGCATGTGCACACACTCGAGACTGACCACACATATAAACATGTAGCGTGGTTGTAGCGTGAGGATGCGCCAAAACAGTTTATTTACTATGTCAGGATTGAGGAGGAATGAGAGTAAGCAATCTTCATGCAAACAGTTCTTAATAAGCTGTGACTTGCTTTTGTAGAGCTAAAAATACAATCTCATTTTGGACATACGCAATACAATACATTACCTTAATAGCAACATCACCTGCAACATCCACAAATATAACTGGTGATTGCCACAAGTTTGAATATTATTCTGTAAGATATTATACTGTTTGATTTAGTGCATATATCTCATTCATTAGTACATACATGATTATGGTTAGTTCACTTAAATCACAAAAGAAAACATAAATGACATGTTTATATCAATTTGATGGATTACTTTCACAATTCACAATACCAGCCATTGCTAAGTGTCCTACCCAGCAGGTAAATACTTCCGCAGATTAAATTTGCAAAACATGATGCTGGAAGGAGGAAGGAGATCACCTCATCTCATTAAAATTTAAGTTGTGTTGATACACACATTAAGCAACATAAGTGCATGGCTACAAGGTTGAGGTTGTTAAATAGGGCAACGTCAGAGACAGGTCTGAGCATAAGAAAAACCATATGAATCCTGAATAAACAAGTTCGCCGTGCCAAGAATAGCAGCTGTATGAAATACATACTACTCGCCATTAGGCTAATTGTCTGTTTTATAAAAAACCAACACCAAGCATCCAAACATTCATCAAGCCAAACTTGTTGTTGCACCCACGCAGTGAAATTCAGGGCTTGAAAAGCAATGTAAACCTTATTCTGGGGCAATGCCACCAACTTTTTCGAGCGCTTTTTTATTATCAGATTTGGCTGATGATTCTATACATCGAGTATTTATTTTCCAGTGACCTTTCAAAGTGCAGTTGTGGCTCTTTCCTGGTTTATTTAGATAAGAGCCTAGTCTTGTTTGCACAAAAAACATCATGCTTTTTGGCATGATGTCTGCAGAGTGGGGACATTTAACCTAAAAGCACATTGGCAAAGTGCCCTTTAGCAATATTATAATAAGAGAACTGATAAATATGTCACAAGAGGTTGGTTTAGCCCAAAAAGGTCATTTCACACCATAACATACCAACCACGACAGATGTTGGTTTGTGCTGAGCCTATATCTCCCAATATATTTGAAGACAAATTGAAGAATGTAATTCTGTATTAATATAGAGAAAAGGTTTACAGCAGATGTAAACATGTAGTTTGTGAGGACTACACCAGCAGTATATCAGAGCTAGACTTTATTTTTGCATCAGCAGTTTCAGAACTATTTCACAGGCTTTAGTATATTTAGTTACAAGAAATAATTAAAAGAAGTTGTACATCTTCAGACACAACATGTACATTTTTAGTCTTGTTCTGATCGTCTCATTAAAATCCATTTTTGGCATATCTAGATTGTATCCAGATTGAAAGTCTGGATAGCAGAAAAATACAAGAAATGAAATTATGGAAAACTGGATCCAAACCACATTTGGAGGTAATTTGAAATGTGATTCCAATTGGATCCCTACAAATGTGTCTTGGACCGGGCACCCTAATCAGATTTCAAAGATCTCTTTGATTCTCTTGCGACTTGACGACAAAGTCCTTTCAGGGTGATAGTAGCTGTGTGGTAACAGACACTTATGTTATTATCAGGCAAACTGTGCCTGCAGGCTGGTGATATCTGGACATCAGAACAAATTATAGTTTGGACTGTTCCTCCTAAAGATCTGATTTGAAATCAGAGTGAAACCTCTGAACAAAGCTTTTGAAAAATCCTCAGAGGTTTGGTTGATTTTAAAAGTCAACTTTTTTTCTGATTTTTTAACCAAAATGAACAGACATCGTGTGTTGGGTTCTGTCAGCAGAATGCAGTGGGCTGCAACAAAGTTTTATTTTTCCTTAGATGGTGAGATAAAGTTTGCCAGTGCATCATGGTTTGGTCAAGTTTCTTCCACATGGCTTTGTTGTTCCTTATTTTAAGTTCTAAGTTTTTTATAAACTCGCTCAAGAATGAAAGCCTTCTGGTTTGAGTCACCTACAAAGTTAGGACTGGGAAAAGGAAAAAGCTGCAAACTGTGAGACAAATTGCTCCTGGGAATAATGATTGCATCTACTAACTTCAAAATGACTTGTAATACAAAATTGATTGCAAACTAAGCATCACCTTCAAACAGAGTCTCTCTTCTTGTCTGGTAACTGTCTTTTTTTTCTCCTTCGTCTGCCAATCTAGTCTCTGTTACACCTAAATGTTCCCACTGAGTCATATTATTTCCATATTTATGTCGGCAGCAGCCCCAGACTTTGATCTCCTGCCTTGTTCAGAGACTGATCCTGTTATGGCTTGTTTCTGTAAATACTTCGAATTGCACAAGGATTAGAAAATTGCGGATGCAATGAAAAGACAAACAGCACAGTTACACAGATTCATTTATAAGGCTCCTTAAAACACACACACACAAAATCATTTGGTAACAGTAGATGGAAGTTTACTCTGTAATTGTTGGTAATTGTGGAGCCACTGTTTATAGGTTCTGACAGACTCAGATCCTGAGTGATTGAGTTTGGAGTGTATTTCTGCCACACACAACATTCAGCCTTTGAAATGTGACAGAGGCTGAGGTTTATGCGCTCACCTTTTTACTTAAACCATTAGCTCAATGTAGGCTGCGCTACATATTTTACCAAACAGGAAAACACTGAGCGAAGATATAGTTTGACAATGCTGAGATGAGACTCTGTCGACAAAAAGTATGACAAGCATTTCACAGTGTCATAAAAAGATAGACCTGTTTCAGCTTAGAGGCGGCTATCAACAAAACACACGCACACCACATCAGTGGCACACATAAACATACAAATACTCAAACAACAATATGGATCTGACTTCAAGGTTTGTGCAATTACAGCACTGTGCACAATACAAAGTGCTTCAAGTAAGAGTACTAGTAATTAAAAGGGCCACTGGGATAACACATTAATCTTAAGGGGAACATAAATGCGTGTACCAACTTTCAACACGGTCCATCAAACAGTTGCTGAAACATTTCAGTCAAATGAGGACCAGACTTGCAGTGAATGGCACTGAATGGCACTGTTTACAATTGTTAACACATCACCAGAATCAGATGGCCTATCCTCTGAGGACCAGGAAGGTCCAAATTTCAAATTTGCATTATTTCAGCCTGGATTAAGTGATGAACTGACCCAACCATGCCGTTATTCACATTTTTAGATCCTGCTTTTGATAGTTTCACAACATTCTGACCACTGGAGTTGAGTGAGTGCAGGTGCAGAACCTTTGTGTCAGGCCCCGAAACACCCAGTCCTCAAAATGGTCTCCACTCCCCACAGAAGAAGGGCACCCTGATCCTTTTAAGTAACACAGAGGCAAAAATAAAAACAGAAAGCCAACTAAACCAGGAATGCAGGAAGGATATGGCGGCTCCACATCCCCTTGCAGTTGTCGCGATATGTACAACGTTTCTCCTCTTAACCCTTTTATGAAAGCCTGTTAACTGACGCACAAGTAGTGACCGCAGCTGTTTCGTGACATTTATTTTCTTGTCATTTTTTCCCCAACACTCTCTAATTGGCTTCTGTTTGTGTCCTCCTCTTATGTGGTCTCTCTACACTCATCTTAAATTAATGTACACTCACGTTCCTTTTAAGGAAGAAAAAGGAAGTCGATGGTTTTTCATCACTGTAAATTCACAGAAATTATTAACTGTAATTCTGGGGCTGCCATCTCTTGAGTTTGGTTGCTGCGTGTGGGTGACCTCATCCACTTCATAGCACATTTCAACAGATATTTCCTGTCCTTTTTGCCACTTGGTCTGTGGTCTATTGCATTTCATCGTGTGGTCTCCTTAACCTGACCAAATCATCGAGCTGTGTAAATTGCACATTGGGACAGACAAAAAGAGTAGGGTATCATTTTGACTACTGTATGCTGTAGCAAATGAATGAAGTGTTGTTAACCATAGGGAGACGACACACACACACTGCGTGTTCAGTTTGCATGTTCAATCTCCCTCTGAAGTGCCTCCAGTGCTTTGATATTTTAGAGTGTGTCTCTTTACGTCATGACAACCCATCAAAACAGCTTTTCCTCTGCTGTTCTTAAAAGTAATCTGAAAGAATTACCATTCTTAATCCTGAATTACCTAGAAAATCATTCATCCCACACTATAGAAAAAACATCTTTATCATCTACACACTAGATGTTTACCACATCAGGCCAAGGAAACTGACCATTTGTTATAGTATGCAGATAATGAATAGGCAAGATAGAGGAATAACATAGCCCAGAGGTTGTGCGTACATCAGTGTAACCAACAGACCTTATTGTGTTCCTTGGACATGTGTGACTTTACATTCCAATTGACTACACATGGCTTGTAAAGATAGTATAACGACAAACACAGACAGCAAATGGAATAAAAACAAGCCTCCTTCTAACATACACACACATGCACCAATACACACGCACAGACTCACACATTTACTGGAAGAGTGACAGGGCATTGCAACGGGAGAAACAACATAGAGAAAAACAAGTGGGCAAAACCACTTGGGGAAAAAACACCCTATATTATCAGGGGTGGAGATCTGCCACAAGCACATTCCTGATTGAACAGTCACTTCATCCAAAGCTATTTCAATATTGGTAAATACTCTAGTACAACCAATGACTAAGAACTGTACTGCACAACACCTCATGGGCGAGACACTGCGGCTGTGTTGTAAAACAGGAGCTGATTATAAATCAAATTCAAGTTAACTAGTAGCATCTATCTGTCTGTCTGTCTGTTGTAAAATGAAATGAAAAAACAGTTTCCTATTTAATAAGTACTCCTGCCAATTAACCATAATAAAACCAAAAGAGATAATTTTCTCCTAACAATTAATTAAACAAGCTTTAATGTGTTAATCACTGAGCTTTAATTTCTGGTCTTCAGACTAAGTTATGACGAATACCAGAGCTTCACATTAACATACAAACATGACGGTGACTTCTTTTTCTTTTTTCCTCAACAAGCACTACTTTAATCTTATAAAAAGATATTAAACCGAGAACCTGCGAAACCACGACAGAACAAATCTAAAGAAAAAGGAAACAGGGTGGGTCAGGTGGTTCCAATGAACTGGTAATGAGAGCAACAAAATATTAGGCAATGCATATCTCATGATGTGTGTGTCTAAGCATTGTGAATCTGCAAGTCTTCCCGTGCAAAGCAAGTAGTTATTTTGTCAGCCTGTAGAATGCAGCTCTGGACGTCTGCCTGGCCAAAATAGGAGCTGAACACATTTTTGATTACACTTCGGAAAAACACATTTAAAATAAAAAAACTAAACAATCTGTGACCAAAAAGTCCCAACTTCCGCAGGCTGCAAGACAGGGCATCATCATTAAGCTGTATTAGCAGAAGGGTGGTGTGTGTGTGTGTGTTTGTGTTTGTAGAGGAGTTTATGGTGGAAAACAAAACGGCAGGTAGCAAACGATAGTGGGTGAAAAGGGCCAAAAATAGAGCAAGAGACCAACACGCTGAGGGGGTGAAAGGTCATAACCCCGCCACGTGTAGCTAGTTGAACGCTGAACCTTTAACTTTAGCAGAGGTCACCACCGGGTGGCTTAGAAAGGAAGCACTTTATTGTTCTAGGTTATGAGCTCTTCGCAGCACTGTTAGGAGCTCCTAAATCTCTCACTCACCCGCTCACACACACACACACACACACACACACACAGTGCAGGTCATTCAGGGCTGCCTGAGCCAGATACTGGCTGCTTGGTCTGAGCAGATTTTTCCCCTGGTAAAAGTCTTTATCCGAGACGCCTCACCAGTCTATTCCTAGAAGCTGCTGAAATGGAAAAGACAAAGTGGGTTTCATTTTGGCCCATTTTATGATTTGAACTAATGTATATGAAAAGAGAGTTCCCCTGCTCATGCGTCTCCACAATGCATCACACAGAATATTTCACATGCAACGAGAGCTGCAAAATGCATTTGAATTATGAGTTGAACTGTGACAGTGCATGTGGAGCATTGGTTTGTGTGATTTTTACTAGAGCTAAGCCCATAGAACAACAATCAAACAGTTGCTAATAGACTAAATGTTTGAGACATTATATTAACAACATTTGCTGAATATTCACTGGTTCTGCTATTTGAATGTTTGGACTTACAGTGTCATTAAAATGTGGAATTTTATAAAATAAATATTTTTTAAAAGCAATAGTCGCCAAATATTTGTTGGTTACAGCCATACATTCACTCAAGATAATAATGGTTTCAAGTTATTTCACAATGAAGATGCTATTATATTTTCAGGTACCTACACTTTTACAGGAGCGCACTGCACATACTAAAGTAATTTTTTTATAAGTATCAACAAACTTTTTTGTTTTTCATTTTATACATAAAAATAACAAATCCTAAAATGGAACCTAAAGTTAGAATATTGTTTAATTCATATGTAAACGCTTGTAAAGTTTCAGTCCTTGAAAACAACTTTCTCGACCTTGAGTTCAACAAACCTTCCATGAAATGTGATGATCTCGAAATGTGTGCGCGATCAAAATTTCAACGACAGACTCTGATCTAATTTGACCTTATTCTGAATCTGAACAGTAGGTGCGTCTCACTGATTTATTGTAAACTCTGGTAAGTGTCAGTGTGAGAGGGAGTAGAGAGGAGTGTGATGATGATAACCTCAAATGAATTCTCCTCTCTCCACCCTCCTCCACAGTTTATTAGTTTAGGCCAGAGGCCACTTGTAGCCTTGCAGAGTGGACGGTAATTGTGTGCTTGCTCCTTAAGCACCGACCGCAGCAATAATAGACTGAATTATACAATAAATTCCCTCCAGATGTGCTCCCTCCACCCCCACCCACCCACACCAGTTTGACAGTTTGCACACCCACAATCTGCACAAGGAGGCCTGCATCCACGCGCACACATACACACACTCATTCACCCATATACACACACTTACAAAAGTACATACGCACGTGCGGTGGCTTAGTCGCAGTGTTTGCATTGTCGGATTGTTTCCATACTGGTGTTAGCTTGCTGCGTTTCCTCACTGCTGGTGTAATTGCAGGTCGTATTAGCTGATAGTGTTTAGGTAACCTCCTAATAGATGTCCGCCTGCCTTGGGAAGCCTCACAGAGAGTCCATTCAATAATACGCAGCCTTTCCAATACACAAGACCATTAGACAAACACTCACCACTCACACACAACCAAACATACACACACACTTAGGATGTTTAGTCACACACAAGTTTTTTTTCAAAGCCAAAGCAATGCACAGCTCTTTATATGATGTGGAATCTCCTATAAATTTTTGATTAGAATTAGAAACGTAGCACTTGAGAGTGAAAATGCAGTGAAAGTACATCTGACAACACCACCAGAGCCGCCCGGTTTGGGAGTCTAACCATCTATTTTTGTCCCATAGAGGAGGAGAATAAGGACAAGATGAAAAGAGACAAGGAAAAGAGTGGTCAACCTAATTATTATGTATATTTTCTGCTGAAATGTGGATAGGATTTCTGGGGGGGATAGTTCTTTCAAAATGTTTTCATTCCAGGTCTTTGTGTACTTCAGCCTACTGTCATAGAAACAGGGTTTCATATTTTCTTATGGCTAAATATTGCCCAGCTCTTGGCAGTATTGTGCTGATGCAGGAGGACGGTGGGAAAGAGGACCACCACTTAGATTGGCTGCTTTACTTTTGTCCACATCTTTAAGCTTCGTTGCTCTGCCTTGCTGTCAAGCCATCAGCATCAGCCTACACAGTGCCACCCAGTGTTCAATGATGTGCCGTTGTTCACAGCACATGTGATAAGATATACAAGAAAACATTTAGTAATTAAAAAGCCTTCATATCACTTATTTAAAACATATGCTATTATATCACTATACTGGTATTATAATGTTGCTAAAATGAAGCAAAAATGTTGTTTTAAAACTACAACATTACATTACTACAGGGTTGTCAAATCATATGTTATTATATAGGCTTTTAATTTATAAAGTACCAATTGTAGCTTTTAAGTAAATGTAATAATACAAGTAAATGTATTTTGTTACATAAATATTGTATATGTTGTATTGTGATGAATACTCAAGCAACAGTGAGACAGAAACGACTAGAAAAGGAAGTGATATGAAGTTAAGGTCCTTTGATTAACGTTAATAAATATAGTATATGAAAGGAACAAATAGTTTATGACTTACACACAGGAATTAAAAAATAAGATACGATTTTAGGTCATCAATCCAAATTGAATAAGGGAAAACATCAGTCTATAAAGTAAATAAAGTAAATCTAATACATTTTTCTGAAGATAATAATAATCACATGACATCATGTGTCATTAATTTACATCATGGGTCAAGAGTAAAAAGCAAATAACCTTAGTAAAGTTGATATGTTGAATTTTTTATTTACTATTGTGTGAATAGCCTAATAGTGTAATACTGATTTATCAATAGGAGGCATTCATTTCTTACTGTTAATAACCGTTTTTGACTGTCTTTATAATTGAATTAATGGATCATCCATCACTGTGCATCACTGTGACTACTACTAACATTATGAACGACGACCACGTTTCTCTTATTTCAGCTGACAGTGTTACCTGTGTTACACTGTCACATGGTGATATTGTGTTTGCCAGGAGAGAGAGAGACTGGCTGAACTAATGAGTAAAGGCAGAGTAATTTGCCCGCAGACATGTTCCAGAGCAAAGCTCCCCTGGTGCTTTGCTCAACCTGCTGTCCCAGGTGGCTTCAACACTTGAATGCCCCTTTTACCTGCTCGTAACTACATGGCCCGCAGAGGAAAAAAAAGAATAATTAAAAGAAAAACGTCATAACAGGAAGCAGGAACAGGAAAGAGACTTGGCGGACTCTTCAGAGACCAGGTGCAGCATACTCTGGCTTTACTCCCCCTCCCCAGCTCTCTGGTGTGTGCAGGCAGGAGGGTGGCTACTGGTATTGGAGGTCTTTTCATCGCCAAGCTTCTTTATCAAACCCTTGGGTCTAGTTTGTTCTACTGTTGCTGCTGCTTGGTGGGTTGCCGTTATAAATTAGACTGCAGGATCTGTGGGGAGCTCCCAAGCGGATCACTGCCTGATGACTGCTTACACACAAGGTCAAGAGAAATATCATCTACACCAGTCCTTTTTTTTTTTTAATTACAAGAGGCCAACTCGTAAAAACAGCCTCTTGAGCCAGGGTGGTACAATTTTCCTTGTTTTTTTCCCTCTACATCTTGCCTCCCTGTCTGATCCTGCTATGTCTTTCCCAATGTCTTTGCTCGGGGATCTTTAATCACAGCGTTAAAGGAAAGAGAGGGTCTCTGTAACAGCTACTTCAATTTATTTAATGCCGTTCCAAAGCAACGCACTTGCTAATAACCACTTGTAAGATATGTTTACTTCATCCTTTCCGAACATACTCCTGGAAATTTACTGCTCAAGTTCACTGTCTGTGCATTGGAGGGAACAAATTAATTTACAGTCATGCTGCCTAGTTAAGAGTGTGATGACGTTTGAGGGGAAAAAATGACTTTCAGCCTGTTCCTAAAAGCCGCACAGTAAAACAGCGTGAAAGAGATGAAACAAGATACTAAAATTGCAAAATCCAAAATTGCCAACAGGAATATTAGCTCTTAAAAAATATGCACAATTAATTATTTGCGCTACCAGCAAGAGAGTGTTGTTTTTGTTTGTTTTTGTTTGAGTGGTTGTCAGCCACGTTCGTCATCCGGAGACCTTGCGGCATCCTGGGTGGTCACAGCATGAGCCAAAGATGCCCCCACCGTGTTTAATCACGGACTTTTATTTGTATGCTTTTTGAATGAATATGCAGGCTGGAAAAGACCTATCACTTCGAGTGTATCCTCATTACAGGGGGCCGTTCATTCTGCTAGACTGTGGTTGGTCAGGCCTGACCAATGTCCAGACACCGCTCGGCAACCTTTGCCTTGAGCCCATTTCACTTCTCACTACCAGCCCAGTGTCCAGATAGGATCTGGCAACCATCGGCACACCGAGGCTTGGCTCAAAGCCACACTGGCATCACAACAGCAAACGGAGCCTCGATTTAAGTTGAGGTTCAAATCAACCTTTGAATATCAAAATACCTAAACTCTCAATGAACCACCAGCATTAGAAATGGACTGTGATGCATTTAAATATTGACTTTTCTATTTGCACATTCGTTGTTGTCTTTCATAACAGTTCTAGGGGCTAGGACCTTGTTTGTATTTGCATGTGTGCTTTTTTTTTTCATTTCTCCTCTATAGCATCCACTTGGCTTCTAAGAGCTGGCCTCACCTCATCTGGCAGCTATTACCTGCACACATGCTCCTGTCTGAAGGTTGATCTGCCGGGTTAAACAAATCCAGGCGGTGCAGTGCGGCCCGCCAGGAATCAGCTCCATACATCAGCTGTGGAACAGCCAACATGACAGGGTTAGAGCTGGCTACCGTTAGCCGCGCACTATCACTGATCTCCCAAAGCCAAATATGCTAGAAAACGACAAACTAATTTAGTTCAGGTGCTGGATGTGGCAATCAAATCGACTGAGATATGTGGATTCTGCAGAGGAGGGAAAGGATCCTGAGGTCCCCCTCTGAAAAGATGTGACATGGATCATTTCTTATGTATGAAGTTCCAAGCTAAACAGTAACAGGCATATAGTCTCTGTATTGAACGTGGAATTTGGTAATTATCTGCAGCAGTATGCTTTCTCCAGCGTTATGGTGTGAGACGGGGCATAAACGCACGACTCTCGCTCAGCGGGGATGGCACGGAACTGACAATTCAACCCAGTCTGATTCGATTCCGCTCCCAATCAAAAGCGCTTGAGATTCCATTTATGTTTATTACATTTCCTGTTTCTCACTTCATCACGTCCGAATTGAAACTGACAGGGTAATTATCATTTCATCCTAAATTGATCCCAAGCCATGTGGGCTGGCTCCAAACAGAGACACGAGAGGGGGGGAAAGGAGAGATGGAGAAGGGGAAAAAAGCATTTTGGGAGCGTTTGGCGATGGTTCAGTCATCTGTAAGACGTATCGTTTAAAGGGTGGGGAGAGATGGAGAGAGAGAGCGAGAGAGAAAGGCAGAAAGGGAGAAAAAGAAAGGGGAGACTTTTGGAGATTGCGTTGCGGGTGTTCCCTTGATGTCCCCCTGACAGGAACCAGATTGGGAGCCGCGCGGCGTCGGCGCGCTGGCTTTTTATTCGTCTGGCTCCGCCGGGTTTTTCCTGGCCTCAGAAGGCCCGGTTCTGAGACGCTGTGGCCCACTCATGGAGCCAGCCTGTAGTTTAAGTGAGAATAACAAATGCTAGAAAAAATAATGGGCCCACAAAAAGAAAAAGAGAGGAGCAGCACAATCCTACTATTGTTCATAGTAGCTAGGCAGAAAGTCCAGTCAAAGCCACGTCTTTGGGACATTTTACTGGCTCTAATAAAGAGTGTGTGGTCCCTGTTTTGGAGAGCCCTGCCAGACTGACAGATATGCTTTACAGTAGAATTGGATGGTTCCGTATCATGTATTTTAAGTTGTGTTACTTGGCACAGTTTAGATGAGAGCTGTCATTCATCATGCTTTTGCCGAGCTCAACGTATCCGTCCGAGTTGCTTATGATGGCATCGTGTGCAACGCGTTGATTAAATAGTCATAAAGGTGCTCAGGGAACGACGGCAAACACACGGCGGAAGCAAATTCACCTCCAGCTCTAAAAATTCACACAATTAAATGACACAACCTCCCAATGGCTATCATGTTTTCCCGAAAAAAACAGTTCACGTAGACTGGCAAAAATGTTCAGGTTACATACAATTAAAGGCACTGATCATCTTTGTGAGTTTAATAACTTATTTCAGAGAAAGTGGGAGGAAATCGCATTTGACTCTGTACTGACACACACTGGAAAAACGGCCCCAAGCCATGTGGGCTGATCTGTGTAATTCTGAATGGAATAAACACATTAACATCAAATAAAATGCAACAAATGTAAGTGTAAACGTAGAGCTGCATTTATTTTAAGATTATTCTACATTCTTTTGCCTGTTTGGTATGAAATAATATTCAGCGTTAATTCGACCGCGCGCGCGCACACACACACATTCCTGTGCCTGGCTTCTACTGTGTGGGGTACAGAAACACAGTTTGGTCTGTGCTTAATCAGTTCTGTTTTTAAGTGTTGGCTGCTTGGTTTTCCAGCACAGCCTTGTGAAAGAAAAACGTCTGGTCGTGGGTGGCTTCGCTGGGTCACTGAGCCCACAGAGTAGAGCATTTCATAAGAAAGAGCCCACTTAATTCTGAACCATACATCGCATTAGCTGATTTACATGTGGACAGCTATCATTTTGTGCGGAGGCTGACATTGATAAATGAGGTGTTTTACCTAATAGGTAATAAAAACAAATTACAGGTCTTAAGAGAAAGGATGTTCTTCATTTGGCTCTGTTTTCTGTCTCTTCGAGGGCAGGGGCCAGATTGTTTCCATATGATTGTAGCCTTCATTTGTTAAGACTAAAGACAGAAATTAATAACGGCATTTTCTAAGGAGTAATCCATACTTCACCTTGGGGTTATTTAAAGGGGAAAATGTAGGAATAGGAAAAAAGGTAATTTAATGTTTTCTTTTACATACTTAGAGTAGATTTGTAAGTCAGCTATTAATAGTAAGATTGTATTTTAACATCATTTAGTGTTATTTCACTCCCTGTGCTTCTTATTCTCCAAACACGCTTTTACATTGTTTGTACAAATTAAACTTTATTAATTACAGGAAACTAAAATCTCTTACTACCTCCATAAAATGTAAAGCGAACACATTACTAATATTTATATCCTCCCAGCTGTATGGTGAGAGCAATAAACATTTCACTGATTAGCAGGACACAAATAATACCATGGTTTAAAAAAACATGTTTTCACTGTAAGACTGTTAATTATGGAGGGTATTAATGCTTCATTGCAGTGATTATGTAGCTGCTGCCCTACTATGTGATCCATCAAATTCCCTAAAATCAAATTAGTGAAACCATAAACAATCTACTTATGGTCAGTGGGGATTCACCACGTTTTCTCTGAGGGTGAAATGGTGATATACATTGTTAGATGACAAATGAATGTCCAGAGACTGGAACAAATCAGTGCTCTGACCAGGGCTTTTTTTCTCTAAAGAGAAAATATTAGCCCAACAGTACTTAGTAGGTGAGGGTGTGTTATTCTTAACCAGTCTGAATCACTACTGGACTCTGCAGGTCCCACAGAGCTCGTATATAAGCTCACTCGAGTTTCTTCAGCTAGGCGTGAAAAAGGCTTCCCTTCTGGTGTAATGCAAGTCTGACACAGGACAAGCCTGCCTCTATTCCCCATCTCAGTGCAGTGCTCAAACACAAGCCGAAAGGATGAAGCAGCCGCAGTCACACAGGGCATCGTTTTGCACAACCTTTAAGATCCTGACATTGTGAAAGCTGCTCAGTCAGGTGTTAGTCCCCAGTGACAGGTGGCTATAAATCAGCACGTTGCACTGTGGTACGGTAAATGAAAATATATCTGAGTCTTTTATTAAATGCTCCACTCATGTGCAGGTAGAGCATGATATGTAATAAATACACTGACTGTCTGCCATACTCTCAAATGGAAAGTCCATGTGTGTGAGCGAGCTTGAGAGGCTGGAGACGTCGCTTCTTAACCCTGAAATTAGAGAGTTATGTTTTGTCAAAATCCTGCAATCACCATATAGAGAAACAAAGATGATACTTTCCCTGTGAATTGAATTTTGCCGTTCCGGGTTGCTTGTAAATGATGCAGGCATAGGTAATGACTGTGTAGTCAGACCGAGGTAATTTCAAGTGCCACATCCAATCAGCACTATCACCACAAAGCATCGCAGCTCGGAGAGCAGTCGTTCTCTCTGCAGAGCCCTCAGCTAAGGTGATACCCAGCCACCAAAACACAGTAAAAGATAGCAATCCATTGCAAAAGAAAATAAAGGATGAGGGAAAAGAAGGGGGGCAAGACGGATCGGGGTGGAGGGGAGTCTTGAATCCTGTGGTAAGTGCCAGAGGGACACATTTCACTGGAACACAGGGTGTGTTGAGTGACGGGAGGACGGCTACAGCAGTGTTTAGAAACACCAGTCGGCCAGTCTATTGCCTAGGAGCCTGGGTGTCTGCACTGAGCTCCCCCTCCCCACCGCTCTAAGTAGGATGGTACATGCAGCCTCACTGCATACCGCTCCTGCACGCCGCTAAAATTAGCCCCCCTGGAACCAGATGGAATTCTAAACAGAATAAACTTTTCTTGACTTGATTATATTGAGCCTTTCCAAGCTCCAACATTAAAAAGAAAGAGAGAAGGCAAAGAACGAGAGGGAACCTTAGAAGCTAATTGCCCTGGGTCTGGCGTGCACATTGGGCATTGTGTTGAGTCGAGACACTGTAGCAATGCCAGAGCATTTCCCCAGGCCGTGTCTCCCAAAGGGGGAACTGTCACATCTTCCATGCGTTTGCGGTGGGCTCGCAGCTCCACACAGACTGCATGTGAAGCCGCTAATTAAAAGCAAGCGATCCGTGACTGTCTGGCTCACGAGCCTGTGCTCATCCATGTGGCCCCCATTGGCTTTCATAGACCCCCTGGCCCCTGACGATGCCTGTTTGGCCACTGCATGGGAGTGATTTTTAGAAGACAAAATACATGACCTCTGCAAAACAACCGGCAACACTGGCAGGTTTCCATTGCATTTGTGAGACTTGGTTACAAGGATTAGTGAGTCTGACTTTACCTTAGTTGTAATACAAAATGTATATTTTTATATATTATTCAAATAAGTGCCACTATATCTGATACCACTTCTTAGGGTTTTAGTTTTTTATCAGTTTGATCTACATATTAAATTGAAATTTAATTTTAAAATGTATTTATTAGTTTAAATAATGAAGATTTCAAACAAGACCTGGTGAGGTTTAATTCTACGGCAAACACTACTTTATCAGAAATGGAACTGAAGAGAAACTAGTCTATTTGTTTATGGCGCGGCCAAACAAAAGTGACTTTTAATATGAAATGTCAGTCATTGATATTTGCAAATGTGACTTGCTGAGACTAATGTTTTACACAGTACATCAGGACACAGAAAGGCTTGTTACCTTGCTTAGAAGTTGGAGGTGTGTAGCCCATTGAAATTATCTCTAAAAACTTTTATTGCCCTATTTATTCCCTTGCAAAACGATTACTTTGTGACAAATACAATGCATTTCCTGTTACCTGCTTCACAATAAAAGCTACATCTATGTTTTAATGTGGAGCTGCAGTGGGTTTGCATTATCGGTAACTTCATACAGCTCTGATGCAGCTGTTAGGGAGAGAACACTAAACAGGAAGGCTGTTATTAATTGGACACAATTAAAACAGTGAAGCTGAATTGCATGCGTGCATTGTTTCCTGTTTAACCCATAGACACAAAAAGGCCACTTGGGTGTTGGATTGGTGAACTCACTTAATCACTTACCACTAACAATGAAACCTACTGTCAAGAGATAATTGCAGGACGGCTCTTGCTTTAAAAACAATGACCATGAATTGTTTCAAAAACTGTGTCAGTTATAGACTGAAGGAAACTCAAGGGAAAAAAAATCTCTGTTCATAATTTTTCATGGGAGCGTTTAAATTAAATTAAATTCTGCACCAACTGATGCTGTTAAAAGATAAGTGTCAACAAAGATCCCGTAGAAAGAAATACATATTCCTCTATTGAAACAATCCATGATTGCTAGGCAAGATGGAATGGGAGTTGCTCCAAACAGTGACTTTGATGACTGAGATTTGTTTGTTTCCACAAAATGACAGCTAAAACCTCAAGTCCTTTTCTAAACCAAAGTCTCACTGCACTCCAAACTCAGCCCAGTGGTTGGCCACCTACAGAACACTGAAAAAAACAACGACGTGGGAAAACCCCTTGGTATCAAAGGCTATCTTCTAGTGACTCCCGTGCTCGTGTTTATCAAACGCTGATTTTAATGCCCCATTTTTATCATGGCGATTAGCATTGTTTAGCAATCAGTCAAACCAAGACTTCCCCTTGTCCGCGTGAGTGTAAACACTTGTCTTCTCAAAACAGCCTCATTTGGACAAAGAAACGACAGAAATGTCTGCGTGGATGTGATGGTGTGTTTTTGTATTGTTTGCTAAAGCAGAAGCACATGATGCAATGCAAGTGTTTACAAGAGAAAAGGCAGTAATTGTAGTATCAGTCACATGTAAGCCATGACACATACAGTATGACCACCATGAATTGGCCTTTTCACTCTCCTTTCCGTCCCATCACAGTTCTTCCACCACTTTCTGGCTTTCCTCTCTACCACCAGTTTTATATGATCCCGTTTTTAATAACCTCAGTTTGCTCTGATTACTTAAATCACATTAGAATCTCACCCGTTGTCAGAGTTAACGATCACTTGATTAAGGTGAGTTACTGAGCGGTGTTGCAGCAGTTCGTCGGAGCTGAGTTTCCTCGACAGTGGGAAGGAAGACGTTTTTTTGTTTGTTTTTTTTTTCCTCTAAGGGAAGGCGTGGAATGGAGCAAGAGTGAGGGAATGACCCAGACGATGACTGGACTGGGGTCAGGTGTAAACACATACAGCTGGCAGACAGATGTGCTCCTGCAAGAGCCAATGACCATGTCTACACTTCCTTCCTCTCTATTCACCTGATGTTGAGCTAAATCAACAAGGAGAAACAAATGGGAATTTGCAAAAAAAAAAAAAACATGCATATATGAAATAGTGTGTAGACCTTCTTAAAATACACACAAGGGGTCTTGCAATGCAAACAGTATGACAAAATTATAAAGGGGGGCCACAAAGAAATCAAAAGCTCTGGTTACTCCCGAAGTGGCCTCTGCTCCACTGTTACTTAGCTAGTTGAGCAAGTGTGTGGTCGATGAGCGAGAAAATATACCATTTCCCGTTTTCTACTTTACTGGAATGGTTTGGGAGACTCATCGGATGGGATTTTAAAAAGATCTTTCACTGCACTGACGTCTATGAACGCACCATGATTACATTCCTTTCACTCGACGCTCTCTCTTTTTTTTGGTCCCTATTCAGCATTTGCCAGGCCAAAAAGGGGCAGACAATTTTGCACATTTTTGTGGATTTTCTAAGATCTGTAATCAAACTTTCAAACAAATGATCTCATGATGTAATGGACTGGAGAGATTCAGGCAACAACAACACAAACCCTCCTCCTCCGCTGCTAGTGCAATAACCAAAGGTTTACACCCCGGCAAACACTTTAAATATTTACCAGCCTTAGTAAAACACTCTGGGATTATCCTGTATTGTTAGAACACTGAGAACACTGGGATTCTCATACTTTCCATATTTTCAAATGATTCCATCAGGCTGAAAACGAGGAGAGGGATCAGATTGAAATCTCTTTGCACATAAACTACCCATTGACTCACTGTCTTCCTGTCGGAAGAAGCAATTAGCTCTGCGAGACAAAGATCTCAGACATGTTAAATGGCTGAAAATAAATAAATGTGGGTATTGCCGTTAGACTTTAGAGCCTGTTTCAATTAGAGCGCTGGCCGTCTGTGTCTCTCACAGAGCTGCTGCCTCCTTCAAACTCTGCCTCTTTGGGTACGTTTAATTGCTGTGACTTAGCTGCGAGGGAAACAGAGAGGGGAAATGTACAGTATTCATCATGGCCTCCCACAATGCTTCACCCATGAAGGCCTGGGGTGATTTGTCTCTTTAACGTGGAATGCTGTGGAGCGAAGTACAGTACGGCTCAGACAATGCATTCATTCTTCCCATCATGAATGGAGATTTTCTTCCACCGGTCCTTTTTTTTCAGTGGATTGATTTATGTGACATAATTTATTATGACCAGCCGCCCGAGCTCCTTCCATTTCAGGGTGTAAAATGATCTAGAGATTTGCTAAAATCACAACACCTTCAATATAAAAGCTTTTGACAAAGTCTGCACTTGATATTCATCATTAGATTAGTGGTTGGCATCTGTTGAGCCTTATGTAACTGATAAAAGGAGTCTGTGGCTCTTATTTTAGGGATTGCATTCCTTTTCAAACATTCCACACAATCTGCCGAAGTTGGTTGTACTTTCGACGAAGCATACAATTTTAAACTCCCTGTCTTTTTTTTCTTATTTGCTTTTTCCATATCCAGCTGATGGCAGCCATGTCAACTATCAAAAAGCAGAGTCTGCTTCCTGAGATGACTGATGTGAGATGTTAACCAGAGCTGTGCGTGTGTGCGCTTCTCCTACCCAGCATCCAGACATGTGGGTCAGAGAGAGAGAGAGCAGAAACACACCTCCTGATCTCTCCGCTGTCAGATCAACGGTCTCTGTCAGCATATCTCTCTCTCCCCCTGCGTCGCCCTCTCAGTCTCTATCCTGTCTATTCACTGTCCTCAGGCATCTCATCAATTATCCTCCTTCTGAGCTGAACAACCTCCAAAAGGTGTCTGTGTCCCTTTGATAGCAGTAGCGACGGAAATTTCCTTTTCAGATGTGATAATATAATGACGGGTACGCTATTTTCAGGGACACCGCATCCTCTCCCTGTGTCTCTCAACGCCCGTAATAAGGGCTCCCGCAGCCTGCGATGTCTGTACCTTTCACCCTGCCCGTTGTGTGATTACATGCAGACAGATGGTTTCAGTTTGAGCTCTGTCGCCAAGCACTAATATCAGACGTGCCTCAAATTTATCTCACATCTTAATGGACGCCGGCAGAGACAGGCGGTTCGCAGAATGCGCAGCCGTTTGTATCACCCTCTGTTTATTACCCTATTTATTTGACTGGAACAGAGGAATGAGGCTAATTGGCCCCTGTGAAATGGAGTCAGGGAGCTGGGCTCAGCAATGAATAGTCGTGGCAGTCATGAGAGCTGTCTAATGCTCGTCCAATAATAAACCTTAAGGAATGATCCTGAACAATTAAACCATTATCTTCCATATCCTCCTTGACAACGCATGCATCCCCCTCAGGTAATGACGTCCCTCTCTGCCTCTGGCCCTGTAGGATCAAAGCATATTTCCCCTCAGTGATTCACGGATATAAGGCGATTAATCACCCAATGCGCTTCCATCAGAGAACATCTTCACACAAAGTCTTGAACGGCAAGGCCCGAGGAATGCAGTGATATACTCTTAGTGGTCATTTTATTTTTATGTTAGGCCTCCGCAGTAGATGATGTATCGCATTTCACTACAGTGGCCCACTCACTTACTGAAAGATAAACTCCTTTTGTTGATGTAAAGTGGTTTGCTTACGCTTCATCAACTGGTCGGTCGGTCAAGCAGCAGTTTTGGAAGGAGAGACCAGGGTGAACAGCTCAGCAGAAGTGGCAGGGGGAACAAAGACTGGTTGATGGCATGTGGCCATCAGACAGGCTGCATCAACACTGTTCGTCAGGACCCAGGAATAGTGTGGAGGGCTGAGTCAGCCTAAGCTGCAGCTACCCACAGCAAGGAGAGGGAGAAATGTGTGTAAACTTGTGAGATGGCCAGATGCAAAGGGAATGGAGGGGGAAAAGGAGGGAGAAAGAAAACAACTCCACGTCCTTGTTAAAACGAGATTGTTAAGGATTCCTGCTGTGGGATTGACTTTTTTTGCCATTCACCATTTGACTCTGTGACTCCATTCTTGACCTCGTAACACACAAACACAAATGGGAATCTTGGCCTCTATAATGGCCCTGTTTACTGGAAATGCTGCTCACCAGGGACAATAAAGACTTATGATGCATACAATGCTCCTGCCGGCCTTTGCTGTTGCAACACACACACACGCACATGTGCACTGTATACACATACAGAAAAAAGAGGGTGGATGTTACAAACCCTGACTCTGTTCAAGAGCTCAACTAAAAACATGAATCATACATTATTTTTTGTCATTAGATGTGCTCATATGGAAAGAGGTACACATATTAGAGCGCACACATGCAAATACATTTTATCGTTTTATGGAGCTACTGTTTATAGCAAGAGGGACCAGTGTTGTCATCGACCTAACACTTTGGGTGATGTGCAATGGAGAGACTGGCTGTTTATTTTGTTTATCACTTTACTCTATCGCCTACAGAAGGAGTGTGTGTGTGTGTGTGTGCATGCATGTGTGTGTGTGCGTGCGCACGCATTTTCATTTGGAAGTGATCTCCTGTGTTTTTCCTGTTGCAGAGCACAGAAGCGTGTGGTGTGGAAGCTCAAAGCTCTCGCCCACATCAAGGGAAACCATCCGGCCTTACAGCCACAAGGCCTCCCTCTCCTCCCCCCTCTCAGTCGTAATAACAGAGCCATCAAATAGCCATATTTATAATCTCTGAACGGGCCAATTTTAAAGTGGTCAACTCCAGAGGTATAGGAATTGTTGAGAGCAATTTGCGGTTTTCATTCTTAAAGAGGCACCATCCCAGTGGCAAATGAAATAAAGTCAGCTTCCTTTTTTCCCCCATTTGTCAATACGAAAGCTGGGTTCCATTACATCCTTGGCTTTATTTAGATATTGCTTCAAAATGACTCATTTAATTTGGGTCGGAAAAATTATTTTATCATCATTCTGTTCCATGTTTGTGTGTCACAGAAATTAGAGCATTTAACAATTTCCCAAATGTACTAACAAGATTGCACCAGCCTGATGCAGCCTGCTAAGCATGACATTCAGATGAAAGTGATTATTGTGTATCTTCAGTAGCACGTACTGTGTGCAGTATTTGTTATCTTTTGTCCCGAGTTCGCTGAAACGAAATTTATCACTCCAACATCAGAACCTTATTTTCAGCTCACTATCACATTGTGCAATGTTCACTGTGCTGAAACACAAGTCTCTCGGCAGTGGAAAAGAGAAATTAAAGGCAAGCAAATAACATCTGGTTAAGCAGCACATTGTGAGCAGAACCAGCAGCAGATCAGCATACATGAATACATTTCATCTGGTCATTACTGTGCAGTTATACAGCCAGGCCCTTCTGCCAGTTTCCAGATCCCTGTCACTTGCAAGTATCTGACGCTGATGAAAAATGCAGCATGTTTCGATCACCACAACATTACCATTCTGTTTTCTCTATATGTTCAGATCAGATGACTCCCGAGTGTTGATATAGGATGATAAATGTAGTGCTGTGAAACACAACTTCTTTGTTTAGTCTCCATTCGTCTTTTTAACTCATTATACTAGCTGCGTGACAAGGGTCAATCATTTCACACATGGGGAATATGGATCATTTTTCAAGGTTTTAACTAAAGTTTATCAGGTTTGAGGTTGATTTTGATTATCTGATATCAACAGACTTCTTTTCAGTAGCTTAGTGTTAGTGTAAAACTAAAATTTTGACAGGGACTCATTCTACAAGATAGGGTAAGACAAGGGTTATGCCACTGATATGGTAACGACGCACACATTTCTGTGCTCATAGAGACAAGCATCTCCATGGTGCATGGGAACAGATGTTATGCACCATCAGGGCAGTGCTAGGAAGTAAGATCAATGGCAGTTTTAGTTCACCACAACAAGATCAGTAGCAGCGGTAACAAAAAATATCCCATCAATAAATGTGCTACAAAGTTCACACATGTTGCAAGGGCGATATTAAGCGATAAATGAATCCTACTGCACCACTAAATAATTCCACGAAATATTAAATGTGAACACCAGCGCATAACACATTAACAATCTCTGGTTCAGTTTCTGCTTGGAACCTGTGCTGCGCACCATACCCAATCTGAAAATCAAATGTGACTATCTATTCTCCATGAGTGAGACTATATGAGCCCCTGATGGTTTCACAGTATATACAACACACTCTAACCTCAAAGCCATCATCAACCCAAAGCATTCATAACACTTAAAAAGCAGTTTTTCTCCTCCTCTGATCTTTTTGACCATCTCTTCTGAAAACCCACCTGATGCAAACACAAGGTTTCTCAAATTACTGTATATTGTCTCGGAAAGTAACCGAGCCACTCGGCCAGTAAAACACAGGGTTTCAGCTTCCAAATCGAAAAAACTCAAATCCACATAAAAGGGAAACAGTTGCAGTTGACCCGAGGGTCAATTATTCAGCAATTCTAGTCGACTTGAAAACGACAGAGCTACTGAATATTGTAACCGTCTTAATCATGTTGTTTACTGATGCGAAATCCTTTCAGGTCGCTGGTATTAACTGTGTGATATGCAATGCTAGACCCATGGGTATTACCTCAAAGGTCCTTTCATCTTTCCGTCCTTTCTTTTTCGCTCTATGGCCCTGAAGGGTTGTGCTCACGCATGCCACCCTCATAATCAGCCATTCTGATATTCAAATCACTACGTGCAGATGACGACCTGAATACATCAAGGGACAGCTGGCATTAAAACAGCCTCTCATTTCCCCCTTTTTGTTAACCCGAGGATTATAATGGCTGGAAGCGAGGCATAAGGGAAAAATATTGGTGGGAAAGGAGGCCAAACAGAGGGAACTGCAAAGCTGTTAAAATGCAGCCAAATTACAGCGCTGTCTGAACAGGAAGGAAACCGGGCTTTATACCCTTCTCAATAACTTCCTGTTAAACATCCGCAAATCGCAAACTCACAAAAGGATCACAAAGAGACTATACCAGAGACATACTGTCATCTAAACACTCGCTGTGTATTTATATGACTCCACTTATAGGAAACTGACCACCACCGTGTTCCTCTGAGTTGGAGTGCATGCTCTGGATGTAGATGAGGATGTTATCAGCATGGCAGTGATGAGAGATGAATGGAGTCCCCTGAGGCCGGCCTGAGCCCCTGCACATGTGCACGGCTAAAAATATGACTCCGGGATACTTTTCCGACTCCTAGCTCTGTCCATAAATCAGCAGCCGGACAGCGAGGCCTGGACTTGGCAGGGTATCAGACGTACCTCCTGCGACTAGGCCTGTCTGTCATCCTGCCACTGCTGCCTGGAGCTGCTTAATTAATGTGGCAATTGAACACTGCATATCATAATGAACACACTGCCCCTCTATCTGAGCCTTCCTGGGCTTGTTATTCTAGGTCCTGGTTAAGGATACGTCCCTGTGTACGTTGGGATATTTATAGGTAATGGGGCTATTAAAATGCATGAGAGCGAATTAAAAAAAAACAAATAAATGTGAAGGTGCTCAAACGAGCTTGGAATGTTTGGAGAAGGGATTTGGGTTTGATGTGTTTTCACAGCGTAGCTGTCGAATTTATCACTTTCACTTTTGTTGGTGTTAGTCTGTCGCCTCGTTTTCATCATTAAGAACACACAGAGTGTTTCTGCTCTAGGGATTTTTCATTTTCATGAGGATTCCTATGCTGCTGCACTGCAAAATATGCTTTGGAAGACTTAAAAGTTAAGTTAAGTAACCTCATCCAACAGCCATTTTCAGAGAAGACATACAAGGTTCACTTTCTCCAACAAAGTGATGACAGAGAAGTACTGTGGGTCTTTTTCCACAAATGACTTAACAGAGTATTTCACTTAATAAAGGGTTATTATAACTATAAAAGCACCATTCTCAGGTTTAGATAATATTCTTACCAAGGAAAACAGCAATGAAAAATTCACATTGATTAGACACTTCACTTTCAAAGAAAACAGGACAAATCTAGCTTTACCAGTAGAAATAAATGGATCTCTGAATGTAGGTTTTCACAGTGCTCAATGCCACCTTTTGTTTCTACTGATTCCATTATCACATGTGTCAATCCTCTGCAATTCTCAGACATGACAAAAGCTAATTTACAGCAACAACTCATAGCAGACTTCTCCTCCTCAGTCTGATGCTGCCCTAAGGTCATGAAGCAGGCTTGTATATATAGCTGGCCATGTTCCCTCTGAATTATGAGCCAGGGATCTCAATGGCAATGTAGCTGCATGCACATAATAAACTTTGCAGGTTAGTGCAAAGAACTCAACATATTATATGTCAAATTCAACACTTGAAAGGTATTTATAGGCCTTTATTCTGTATATCTGAAGGCCCCACTGAGGTTATGAACCCCTCCAATACCAAAAAAAGCCTGTTTCTTTCTGTGACAGATACAGTACTACTACCAACCAGTCTGAAACTCAGTGTTTTCTTCTCTCAGACATATGCTATTTCTCAAGCTTCATGGGTCTTGTTCTACTGGGATGACCTTCAGTGAGTCGACTTTGAACCCCAATCCAATTCCTCTGTGCAACTCAAAACCATAAAGAGCAAATTTTTGAAGACTCTTTGTTTTGGTCATTGAAAAAAAGAAACAGCCTTTCTTGAATATGTTTGTACTCAAAATAGTGGACCCTTTGTTTTTAAAAGGCTTTCATTTGTTATGGCTGCATGTCTCTATTTCTGCTGTGGAGTTGGGTAAAATTCAGTCTTGGTTGGCCTTCGAGTGTGCGTGCAAGTGTGTGTTTCTTGGTCTGCTGCACGTCACTGAATGCAAAGCTACAGGCTGAATCCTTTAGTTGTCCTCGGTGCAAAGGAAAGTAAGGGGCAACCCCAATAATGTTGTTTGACAGTTAGGAGCAGTGGCAGCTCAGCGATGGTGTCCCACAATACAAATGTAAAAACAAACAGCGCGTGAGTGTGTGAAAAGGGGTGGGAGGTGGTGCTCACCACATTCTGAAGCAACGCATGTCTACATACACACACACGACATGTTGTATACAGGCCATGCGTGTGTTAAACTTTATTCCAGTTCACATAGGTGCGCGCACACGCGCACACGCACACACACACACACACTGTTACATTTTGTCTGCTGTTCTTTCAGAGCATGCTGAGAGGGTTTCATCTTGTTATGATCTATATATTTAGTATAATTAGTGGTTACTGTAAAACAATCACCAACCATTTCTGACTACACAGAGTGGAGGTCAGAGCTATATTTCAGTTGAAGCATTTGTTTCAATCATTTCAGTTCATTTCAATTATTAGACAAGGGAAATTGCTTTATGACAGCTACTTCTAAATAATGGCTCACTCCTCAGACCCACTAGACACATAATGCTTTCAATAGCAAGTGCTCATCCTTGAGCTTGTGAGCTGTTAAACAGACATGGATGACACAGTACATGTGGCCATGTACTACACTGCTGTTATTGGATCTGCAGGACACCGTATGTTGACCCATGGGAAGGGGAGTTCACACCAAACGCACACACTGTGACACACAAACACACGCTGTGGTTTCTCCTGCGGCCACACAGCTCATTCAGACTCTGACCACCATTAAGAGCCCCCCCCCGCTCCACAGGCTCCCCATCCCCAGGGATCCCCACAGCGTCGCTGGGCACTCACATCCTCAGCTGTGGGCAGAAAGCCAGCATCTCAGGCTGAAGCAGGGGAGCACGCAGAGGGCAGAGGGAGAAATCTGAGAGGAGGATTTGTTAAGAGGTGAAGAAGAAAGGTGGATGCGAAGAGGGAAGGGAAAAAGGAAACATGGGAGGGGAGGCCAGTGGAGGTTACATATCACGTAGTTTATCATATACAAAAGTGTGCCTGTCATTCTGGAGCCCGAAGCTGGGCTGCAAGCTGAGGAGTAAACATCTGTGTGCTGATGGAGATGAGGCGATAGTGACACAGGCAATATAATGGCCAATATATAAATAGGGTGCTCTCTAAATTTTATGTATACACACACACACACACACACACACACACATATATACATATGTATACACACACATATATACATATATACACATACATATGTGTGTGCCTGTTTTCAGAGTTCTTCACGCAAAGCTATTACTTTGGCCCAAAAATGTCTATGATTCAGCATTGTCCACTATTGTTCTGGGATTTCATCAAGGCAAAGAAAAGGCTGTGTCATCATGGGGGAAGTCGAGGAGGGAAAGGAGGGTTTTAAAGTGGGAAATCTGGCTGGTTCCAAGGCCTGCCCTCTAGGCCTGCTTCTTTTCCTGGACACACATCAGCACATCTAGGGTGTGAGAAAGAAGGGAAAGGAGGCAGCAAAGAGGGGACTAAGAAAGGGAGACACTGGAGGGCAACAAGTTGGTAAGATAGCAAGACAAGCATCCTGTGAGGAGATGAGCAGAAGAGAAGCTTTGTTCAGCAACAGACCTCCCCAGAATCCTTTCCTCAGTTTTAAGCCCTGCTGGCCCCACATGGACACAGGCGACCCGTGGAAAGTTTCTCTCCTCTTGGTCATTTCATCTCTGTCTATCCGGCCCTTTGGCTTTCTTGCCTTGTTTTAGGAAAATTCCGCTGGTGGTAATGGTGTGCGCCCCTGCGGCCTTAACGTCTTCCATGTAACCGTCATGGAGGCAAAGTTCCCATTGGTGTTTGTTTTAGACCAACAGATCAGTTGCCACTTCATCCATCCAGTTTAGCACTCGCAACCAGACACTCACGTGGGCGAGTGGGATCTAACCCTCCCAGTCCCACCCTGCGCGCGCCCTCTTTATTTTCAGCATCATGTCACAAAGTCTTTGTTTTCAGGCTTGAGGCCCAGAGGAAATGGGAGATGGAGACAGGGAGACATGTAGAGATATTTGCATTGGCTTGTTAAAGGTCACCAATTCGGAAAAAAGGCCTAATTCATGGTGGCTTGGGGATAGCAAAAATACAACCCCAAATTAGGACAACATCGCCATCTACAGGAGAACAGCAGCACTGAACGCAATAAAGTAAAAGTCACATATCAGCAAAATGATAAGATTACTATAAAAGAGGAACATATATGTTTTTATGTTAACTGGAATCTAGTTCTGTCTTGACACCACATTGTAGTGACACGTCAACATAAATGCCTTGCTACGTGGCCTCCTCTACTGCAGGTGGTGCTCTGGGTCCATTCTCTGTTCATGAGTGCGGTAAGAGTTGGATGAAGGCCTTGTTTGTTTAGCCCAAAGTGTTGATGCCCACCCACAGGTGCTTAAGGTATAGTGAGAACCATGCCAGCTGTTTGCAAGCCACATCAGCCCCTGCACTGCCTGGCCTCACCCTGCCCGACTGCCTGATCTCACAGGAAGGGAGGAAGTGGTTGAGTTACCCCAGCAAATTTGAGGTTTATAAAGGGAGAAAACCATTTAAAAAATCCAGCAACTGCAGTTTCCTTTAACTCAGCAGCTAGTCAGAGTGAGGCACTTCATCCTCATGTGTAGTTTTTTTATGTTGACATTCATCAGGACTCGGTTTTCTCTCCGATAGCACAGAAGTGACCTAAAACACTACTGCTTTAAGTGTTATGATACGGTGGCACACTCAAGCAGAGAGCCAAAGGCAAGTGTTCCAATTTCTTGGAGCTGTGATTGCCTTGTAAAGTCTAATTCATTACACTCATTTTCTGTCATTACCTGTGCCACACCAGGGAACCAACCACAGCAACCACAAACGGGCATCATGCTCACCGCAAGACACGTCATCAGAGAATGTTTTTTTTATGATGATCAGTCACACACAATGTAGTGTGGGAGGGGTTGCCTTTACATTTCACACGATGACATAATGCTGCATTGTACTTGAGATGCAAAATAAGCTATGCATGTTTCACATGTGGATTTCATGAAGGTTAACCTTAGCATAGAGCTGCCTTTTTACCAAGAAATATTGGGAACAGGGACGACTGCCAATACAATGAACCTCAATTCACACTCAGTTGTGGCATTTTCGCAAAACTTCAAGCAAAGCAGTGATGAAGAAAAAAATATTTTCCTGCCATGATAAAATACTATTCATTGGCATCCAAGCCAAACACAGGCCCCATGCAGCCTGCATAGCTCTGCAGCACACACAGTCCTCTAATGCAGTCAGTGCCTGTCAGGAGCACAGGGGAGAAACTATAAAAATGTTGTCCTTGATGAGGAGCTGTCAATTGAAGGAACAATGGAAAAGAGAACAAATAGAGACCAAGCCTTGCATATAGATTAATCTATTAAGAAACTGCAAATGCAAGTCCAACCACATATTGAATATACACAACGTTTCCATGCCAAATGCAGAATTTGTGGACTTTGCGTACCAATATTTCATGGCAATGAAATTGCAATTGCATGCTAAGAATAGAATGTGCATACCCAAACATGTATGTGCCTCAGGAAACTGTCTAAGCTCCTCTAACCACTAGAAAGAGACAGGATTGGCTGCCGAAACAACATTAACAGGCAGTTACTATTGCAGCCAACCCTCATTTGTTAACATCACTTATCTAAATACCATCTGAAAACCATGGCTCACTCTGATTGAAAAAGGTCTTGTAACAAAGTAACATTCAAACAGTTGCATATCCAGTTAAATGCGTGGGCCACGTTACTGTTAAGGCGATCTCCTGTATGCAAACAAGCAACCCTCCAGTCTGGAGTTAAGTTTCATGCAGCGCTGAACAAATGTGTTATCAAGTCTAAAAAGGATTTTGTTCCACTTCATCTAAACCCTGAAAGCTGTGCAGGAGGCAAATCATCTGAAAGGTGTATCTACTGTATCTGCTTTTGTCATCAGGCCTTAACACCGTAGGACTGTTTGACAAAATATGTCCAACAGGTCTCAAACATGAAAGAGGATATGATCTCAATTAGTCCACCAGACAAACGTTAACCAAGGTTCTGCTAATTCAGCTGTTTCTATGCCACACAAGGTGACAGGATAAAGCACCTGGCTTTTGCAGCTCTTGCATGTCTATGTAATACGGAGAGACAGAGAGGGCAGGTCTCGAACCTCTGCTTAGACGTAGCCCAGAACACAACATAATCATGTCATTGCCCTTGGGTCATTCTGCCACATTGTTGTTGTGGGTGGGAGCCATTGGATTTGATTTCAGCAGACTTAGCTGACCTCTGTTTCATGGCCCACCAGAACAGGGGAACTACAGCAGACTGTCTTCCACACTGGCACTCAGCCTAGCCAAACATTTCAACCTTCATGGGCGAAAACAAAACTGTTTTGCCTTACTTTTTCCCCAGTTCTAAAAAAAGTTTTTTGAAAAAAAGAAAAAAAAAGCATTGAGCAGACATGTTTCTACTAACTTTTTGGTCTTGCAATTCTGTGCTGCTGTTGCAAAAGTCTGCCAAAAATCCCTTCGCACAGCCCCTCAGTCTTTCTGCTCCAGTGTTGATTATTTTGCTTTTTGCCTTTTCTTTCCTCCCAAATGTGTTATTCATCCTGCTCAGTGTGTCTCCAGGCACACTTCAGAACTGGATCTAAAATAAACAGTTACGTTTTTGCCCCGTCGCTAGGTCTTGACTGCATATACCTGTAACAATAAACTGCTGGGTTTCTGGGCTTGTTTATACTCATCTTCAGTCGCCTGAGAACAGAAGCACAACAGGAACTAGACTGTGTGTATGAATTTCCTCAGCAGACGCCTACTTCCAAGAACTGGGTTGGTGAATGCTACTAGACCATGATAGCGCGGAGGCTGCTGGCAGGTACTGTGCACTTTCGTCTGGCACAACCAAGGTTTACCTTGGAGTGACACCAACCATCTGCATGCTATAAGGACTAAATTGCCAGCTTGATGTCCAGCAAGTGATACAAAACTGTTCCTCATACATGAGAGTGTGTGTGTGTGTGTTTGTGTGGCTTTGTGTACGTATGTATGTCCGACTTATATAGAACCAGACGGACACCAATAGAAAAATGTTAGTTCACGCTCTCGAATCCTTGTAGTTAAACGTTTGTTAGATGTTTCCATCAAAACCTTGGTGTCACAGTGTTTTTTCCTCCAAAATCATATATATAATATATTTAATAAATCATGTAAACGCAATTATGTTTAACTAAAAACCCAAACCAGTGTTGTGGTTATCTCTGTAAAGATAGGAATGTGTCTTGTATGAGGCTCAGGGACATGAGATTTGCTGGTTGGTCTAATTTTTTTGTTGCATTACAACCTTCTCTGTGCGACGAGAAAGTATATACCAGAGAATCAATGACTACCTGTCAGTAGGCAATGAAAGTGAATGAAATGAAATGAAAGTGCAGTTACGAGCTGACAAAGGAGAGTTATAGTAAGGTAACCTTGAAAATTGCCAGTTTGTTCTATGAAGTGTGTAGCTGTTGAAAATTCACAAAATCTTAGTTGGGCATCATGGTCTAATCAGGTATGCAGTGAAAGTTTTATAAATAATGTTCCCAGTGTCTCAAAACACAACAGTCACATTTTAGTTCAGCTGACAAGAAAATTAAAAGCCTTCATTACCCTGAAGTCATCTAGGGGAAACAAACTTTAACAACGCAGACAATCACAGAATGAATGTCGTTCAGCCAATCCCCATGCAAGATCTGAGGCTCTGATTGGTTTTCCAGAAGGATGTGGAACTCACAAGTGTGGCAGCTGCTTAAAATAAAGTGACAATTTTTAATGGGGTTTCAAACCTCAGCGAGTCACTGCATCCTGCCAAGCCCAAAGCGATGGCTTTTGTCCAAACCCTGGTTTTATCAAACAGGACATGGAGGACTGAGCGTGTTCTCTTAGCTCAGCGCCATTAGGAGGCCTGGGTGCAGTCAACCATTTTCAAGAGTTGTATTTCTCATCAGCAGGAGCTTTTTATATGTGCCATGTGTGCACATACGCTAACACACTGTGCGTTCGCATCATATTTTTGAGGTGTATGTTCTCCTGACAGTTGATCGTCATCAAGAAAGGGTTGGGTCGATTTGTGAGGGCTGGGAAAAACTGTTTTCATAATGATCAGGAAATGTTTTTTTTCACTTCTCCTCTCTTTACAGTTAAATCTTTATATTATGCTCTGGGGCAGGCAGACACACACACACACACACACAGTGTGTGAGAAAGAGAGAGAAGTCAGGGGGACTAGGAATAGCAATTACTGTCTGTCTGTATGCTGCATTCCTTAACTATAAGGCCAATTTCACAGAAAGCCTAGTGAGTCAACAGGTCGTTAGTAATCATTATGAGCGCCTTGATGTTTTGACACAGAATAGCACAAGGCTTTGTGGTTTTATCTCATGGCCATTTGATCCAACTAATCATCAACAAGCTACTGCAGTTAAATTGTACAGGAGTTGCAAGCCGGTACAGGTCCTCAGAGGGGGCTCACCCCCTGTGAGTTTGTACAATACTACCATTTTAAGCATGGTTTCAGCACTATCAAGTTCCACAGATGCTTTTTTACCTGTTCAAAGGCTGGCAGCATACAGTTAATATGGACACTGTTCTGACAGCCTCAAGTGGTGAGAAGGTATTATATGCTCCAGGTCATTATGGCACCGCACTTTTCAAGTTGAGTCTGACAGGTTAAAGGAAGACTTTTGAGGGTGCCTGTACTGTATATAACAGATCTAAAATAAATGGCTGCTGGGCAGACACTGTATATCTAAATTGTTGCCTGCCTCATCATTTGATCCAACAGCCATCCACTGTGAGTGAAATAAGATCTGGATTCAGTAGCTGAAAGGATTTATTAGACAACTGCCATACAGCTGCTGCTTTTTTTATATAAACTACCCAGAAATAAATGCTAGACACCAGACCCATGAAAAGGGCCTGTGACAATAAGCATACAGTTTCCTTTTCCTTCTGACACATGATTTAGCACTGGTAGAGTTCAAAGAATAGAACTGTCTGTTGGTCTACTACTTTGGTCCATGTGGACAGACGTTTGTCAAGGAATAAATGGATTGCATGAAATATTAAAAGTGAAGGCAATTAGGATGTTTGACTTTTAAAATGGTTTAGAATATCTGGTCCTAATCACTGGGGTAACATGGAAACACTACTTTCATGGTTGAATGTGTTTGTCAGTGGTGAGCCTGTATGAGTAGAAATGTGTATGATACATATGTGGAATTCAGCAATATACTATTTATCTGGTTATTTCTGATTCACTGTTATGAAACTATATTTTGACTTTTTTATAATCTCACAGTTAAAATAAATGATGCCACCATTTCCACACTGAACATAGTTTGACTGAATTAATGGCAGCATTGGATTAAAAGCATTCAATATATGTTGGCAACATTTGGCCCGAAAATCTGTTGTTAATTCTTCACATCTTAAAGATGTTAACAGGTTGACAGTAGCAGTTTTGAATGAAACGTCTCAACAAATCTTGAATGAATTGCCATAAAATCTGGGACAGACATTCAAGGCACAGACAGCAGGTTTAAATTTCAGTGTCTTCAGTACTTGATTTGTTTATGCATAAATGAAAAGTATACGACATTCTGATCTGCACCAGCCATATTAAGGTTACAGTGTATGCTGCCATACTAAACTTATGATAGTAAACAAAACACCAGCTTGTAGTAATATCAACTTTATAAATGAAAACATGTATCATTGTGCCTATAATACAGCTGGATGGAGCTGCTAGCTGTTTATTTACAGTCTGATGTCCGAAGCATGTCAACCATATCAGACCTTAAATCTCTGTCTTCTCAGAATAAAGTAAAAGAGAGGAAGAAAAATACTGAAAACTAAAATTACTGAGAGACTACTAACGACAAAATTTGCATTCCAACACAACACATAGACACACAACTCCCCTGACAGGAAAGTAGAAGTTTGTATCAAAATATTCATGTTCTCACATACACACACACACACACACAGTACAACGACGCCACACAAGCAGTGGCTGTGAGTCCACGTTGTGTGTGCGAACCGGTGTCAGTGCCAAAATGATTAAACAAATCCCCCCTTTGTGCGTGGCAGCCTTGATTACTCTGCATGTATTGCTGTGAAAAAGAAATACAGGAAAGTGCTTTTGGTGGTGCCAGAATTCACTTGCCCTGTTAAAACACTGCTGCTGTCAAGGTTGTTTTCACGCTCTCGCATGGAAACTGAATTTATCATGCCTCTCCTGAGCATTCATGGATATTTTTCTTTTAACATGAGTCTGATTATTTGTGTGAAAAATAAATATTGAAATTTTATCTGCATTAGTGGTCACAGAACACTGACATCAATATATTTTGCTGATTATTTACAGTGCTACAATAGGATTTGAAACACAGTGGTTGGGGTTGACCGATTTACAGATTGTGGTGATGTGGATATGATGATTAGGATGGGACAAATTATAACACACACACAAAAAAACAAATTTGCATTTATGATGCAGTTGCAATATATTACTTACATAAAGAAAAGGGACATCTACTGTCTCAAGAAACTGTTTCTAGCAGTGTCCACAGTAATTATCATACAATCACTGTGTTCTGTTTCTCCAACAACGTCTTTGTCTGCATAAAAATACTTTTTCTGATCTGAAATGAAATTTATACCTGTGTATAATCTGTATGACAAACGTAAAATGTACATGAGCACAAACTGAGTTAACAGAATATATTAGATGAGCAATCTTGCTCTCTAGTGGTGATATTCTGACTTGCAACACACTTAGTTTCACTGCTAAAACAATCAGCCGGTCAAATCAAATGGTAGAAAATTAAACCACAATCAAACCACAATAATTTGAACTAATTCATCTTTGAGAAAAACATCTTTCATCTAAAGTGCACAATTTCATTGTTCCAGGTTGACTGACTTTGGGTCTTGTCATCAGACTTTTGGTGCTCAGATAATGATTCAATGAATGAAAAGTCAGCAGAACGTCTGGGTCTTTCAATTAGTAGGTCTTTTACATCTTTGAACAATTTAAAAGTAATAAAACAAAACTTGGTTTCTGCTTTATACGCCTGCTACTCTTAAACTTGTGAAGTGATGCTTGTTTCATATTTTATAGCTCCAAGAAAACAGGAGCTCATTTCTGTAATATTTGAAAATGCATATTGTCTCACCCTCATCTATTAAAGCATCATCTTCCAATTTACCACAGAAACAGCCAGACTATGCCTTTCTCTGATCACCATTTTTGTCTGAGATGTCAGATCACTGAATAATGAATGGAAACACTTTTGATGTATTAGAATTATAATGACTTCCACTCTGCCACACAGCAGAGAGAGGAGAATGCACTGTGCCAAGACCTCCTGAAGAACCTGCATTATTGAAGTGTGGTTTCATTTAAATCCATGTTACTCATTGCTCTAGAAAGGTTAGCAGAGATAACTGTGGTTCCTCGTATATATCAAGCCTTTGTGACACATAAAGCATTCTCTTCATTGTATAATTCACAACCACTGCTTGTTAAAAAAAAAAAGGGCACCGCTGCCATACCTATCCTCTTTCCTGCTGTTTTTTATGGGTATCTGACTGAAAGAGGAATGTGTTCCTGTGGTAAATTATTTTATAGTAAGCAGTTAAAATCTGATCAATCTGATTACCTCCCATCAAAGGCACCAGTATACTAGAGAGCTTCTTGTGCACCAGAAAAGCACCTCACTAACAATTAAAAAAAATCTGGATGATAGATCTTTGCAGTTGTTCTCAAATAAAGCTGATGCACTTACCTATGGGACTATCAAATCTTACCTTATGTGTCGGTGCAATTTGAGACAGCTGAGTGACCCAGGCTTTCAATAGCTGCCAAAAGAAGAATCAGAGTTATCATTCAAGCCACTACATCAACCATCAGCATTAATCTTCCTTCAAAAACAAAAATGCATGAGACTTGGGAATGTGTGTGTAATGCTGCCATTCTTTTTTTTTTTTGCAACGCCACAGAATAATCTGATCCTTTTATTGTCAAAAAAGCACTTTGAGTGTACCTTTAATGGATTGTGACAATGGCCCCACTGGATTGGATAATAGACAGTGCCGCTATGTTGCCGCGCGCAGGCAGAGACAATTTATTAGATTAAAAGAGGATCATAACTAAAAACCATGGCACAATATGCAACCAATTTAATTATTGTAAATACTTGTGACGGTTTGATGACTGTGAGCTGAGCTTTTTTCTTCATTGTCAAGGAAACTAAAAATACCACTTGACTTGATACAACAATACAGTAAAACCACTAGGGATCCAGATATAATAATATAAACATGACTGAAGAAGGATCAAACCCCTTGGTAATCTCCTGGGACGTTCATTTTCCATATGGCTGAGTGTGTGATCTTAAAAGCCAGTGCATCTTAAAGTGACCCCCCACATATCTCAATACTTCAGATGCTACACTTCTGTTCAAACATAAGTGACAGATGCTACTATACAAGATTTTAAATTATTTTATAATATTAACGCTTATAGTGCAAATGAGCAATAACAAATTCTGCAGAGTTTCCCATTAACTAAATATACTGTGACAGCTTGTGTCTGTTATTAGTACCCATCATTAAAACTGCCTTTACAAAAAGCAGGTTTAAATAAGCAGTCATTGTCATCATCATCTTGTCATCATCCTCATTTGTGGAGACAAAAGGACTTGGCAACTCTTTAGATAGAGAGGTGCTTTAACCAACATGCAAACAAAATGACAGTAGCCCTGAGCAGGAGCAATGCTGAAATTAGCAATGCAAAAAGTGACCATTTTAGTTGTATTCATGTTTGCATCCTACCATTAAAGAAAGCAGTGAGCAGTGGGCTGCCATCAGTACATACAGTACCTGCAGCATCTGGGGAGTGATTGAGGTTAAGGGCCTTACTCAAGGGCCCAGGGTGGTGCAGAGAGTGGGACTTGAACCCCAGCCCTCTCCCCCTAATAATTAGCACTGAACATAATGTACGGCTAAGATTGGAAGGAATCCCATTATATAATAATGCAATAGGTGAGAAAGTTCTTATTGGCATGGCAACAGGGGATAGACATATGCCAACCTCATAGAGGTTACATAGAGGATTTTCTGCATGTCTTTAGGGAGGTGAATACTTCTGCACATTGAGGTTTTCTGTAACTCTGTCCTATTTTTGTTTACTTCACAATAAGAAAAACATGTTTACAAGTTCTGTAAAGGAAATTATGCAAACCCTCAAACAATCCATTTTAATTCCAGGTTGTGAGGCAACAAATGTGAATACTTTTCCAAGGCACGGTATGTGGTCTAAATTAAATCTCCTCTTCTGATAGCTGTACAGATGTTCTTGTAAATTGTCCACAGGCACTGGACACACAGTACAACACAGTAATTGTACAACCCATCAAGCGCAGAGGGATGTATTCTCAATCGCCACTCTGTTACACTAATGCAAAAACATCAGCGTAGAAAAGACAACACAGCACAATGTGATAATTGCACTTGATCACTGCAGTTACACCCTGAACACTGATGTTTTCTCTGACCTCTTCACACAGAAAAAGGTGCAAAGATCACTTGGATAAATGCGGAGAAGGTGCAAGGTAAAGACATGCTTCAGGCAATATGAAGATGGGTCAAGTGTTCGATGCAAAAAAAACTTCAACACATGATAGGGAATTTCCATTAGTTGTTAACCATGTACATTCCAGAGAGCCAAAGGAGTGAATTCATATCAACCAAATGACAGCTTTCCAGACCCTAGCAATACTCAAACACACACACACACACCACTACTGGAGCAAACTAAAACAAGGGGGGTATATATAAAACAGTAGAATCCAAGTCCCTTTAAGTTGTTTGTTTTTAAGTGATAACATTAACCATCCCCTGACACTAAGATGCACCACATACAAGAATATACACACATTACATTCATCAACAGACAGTGACCTGGTTTGCACATTTAATCCTTCTGAAAAAGATATTAATCCTCGCCAACAATTGCAAACATGCATACCCTGAGCCCCCCCACCCCCCACGCACGCACACACACACACACACACAATGATCTTATATTCAATTTAATCTTTGATCTGAAATAAAGCTGAGTACAGCCTACTGAAGTATTAAGGAATTAGCCATGTTACACATAAAATGTATATTTTCTGTATTTATCTATTCAATTAACTCCTTTTACAAAAAATATATATTTATTGACTTTTGTCTACATTCTGCTTAAGGTCATATTATGTAACAATTATTTTTTATGGATTGAGCCTCGCAGAAGTGATTACAATTTCCATTAGCAGTGTGTATGTGTGTTCCTGTGTCATCAACAGACAGTGACCTGGTTTGCACATTTAATCCTTCTGAAAAAGATATTAATCCTCGCCAACAATTGCAAACATGCATACCCTGAGCCCCCCCCCCCCCCCCCCCCCCCCCCCCCCCCCCCGCACACACACACACACACACAATGATCTTATATTCAATTTAATCTTTGATCTGAAATAAAGCTGAGTACAGCCTACTGAAGTATTAAGGAATTAGCCATGTTACACATAAAATGTATATTTTCTGTATTTATCTATTCAATTAACTCCTTTTACAAAAAATATATATTTATTGACTTTTGTCTACATTCTGCTTAAGGTCATATTATGTAACAATTATTTTTTATGGATTGAGCCTCGCAGAAGTGATTACAATTTCCATTAGCAGTGTGTATGTGTGTTCCTGTGCCTGGCTCTGGGTCTGAATGTGCAAGGGTGAAAATGTGTGCATGTCAGTGTGGCTCCCATATATAGCAGGACGGAGGGGTTCCTGGCGATCATTTGCCACAGTGTACTGAACAGTCAAATGTCCGCGTTGTGCATGTAAATCAGGTGTCAGGCACTGCATCGCGGAGAGAATATGAAGAACAAGGAAACAACATGCCAAGTCTTTTGAGCATTTACTTCGGGCGCATTTAAGACTAGAGATTTACACGTGTTGAAGGTATTTTGGTACTTTCTTTTTACCACTGACTATACAAAAATGGATGAAAAATACACATCCAAACTGTCACCTGTTGTTGACTTTTGGGCAGGGATGTACCTGGTGGTAATTGGTAAGTACATTTCTTATTTGTATTACTGTAAATTGTGCTGGCTGTAACAGGAATCATAAATAAGCTGGAAATTTATTTGAGGATTCAGAAATGTAACTCTTTAACCAAAGCTATGGAGAGATTCTTGGTTTGCTTACCTTTTTCTTTGGATGTCATGACTTTCACTGCAAGAAACATTCAGAATGCATAACATTAGTTCAGTTCTGTTTGTGTCGCATCACTCCCCTACATTCTGTCCTGTATCTTTTGTATTTAATTTATCACATAATTTTCTTACGCATATCTTCCAGAGGGTTGGTAGTGTGTGCTGGAGGGGGTCATTTACACCCCATGCCCTTATTATGCTCATTCCCTGGACACTTGAGTGCACATAAGAGGAAAATATGCACAAGCCAAGCTCTCTCTATGCACAAGCCAAATGTGGGTAAATGTATGCTTGGGCATGTGTGTTCATATTTACCTGAAGTGGATGTTTTAGCTCCTCATTTCCAATTCTGCTGCTGTTGCTTTGTCTTTCATAAAAGACTCATGACTCCAGGAATCAGCTGTGCTACCATTTCCCTCCGTTTTTCCATTAGTGAACAACAATAAATGATCCAGTTCCACAGTCAAAGCATCAGTCCACTGATGGGTCAGCCAGATTCTGCAACATCTACTTGAAACAAATAGACCAGAAATACACAGACATCAATATTTGTGAAGAAGTAAATCAAATTTACTCTAGTTGTATTAGTCAGGTATTATAGCCTGCACTCAGTACACAGTCTCCTGCCCGTATGTTAAATGACTACAATATACAGTTGACATTTTGTGCTGGAAGTGGGTAAGCACAGACAAATACACATACGATCCTTTTGGCTGCTGGTACTTGTTGCCATGCTCGCACCGCATTTCACACTGCAAATCACAGTCAGAGGTGGTAACCTTCCATCTGCATTAACAGCAGGCCCCCACCACCCCCCGAGCCCTAATGGCCACACATTATATGTAAACATGACATCTCATTTGTGTCCACAGCTGGATAACGTCCTTAATGTCATCGCCTCGGGACGTTTCTCAGCCCTTAGGACAATCAATATACTATTAAATGCTTGAAGACCATTTTGTACATTGCACTCAGGCATAACTGATGATATTGCGGTTTCTGTTCTTTAATTGCACAGTCTTACTTTCACATGTAAAGTGTGAAATGTCTTGCACGCGCCCTGTTGTCTGTGTACTACGTGTACAGCGGCCACACCACAACAACGGTTTCCAAGAGAAACGCTACATCCAGCGCAGCTGCTAGCTAAAAGCGCGCACGCGCATATGATTATCAATTTAGTCCTAGCTACAGAAAACATTACAATAAATATTATGTTTTTAAACATTAACGTCCACTATCCGCTACGGTGAAATAACAAAACATGACATTAAACCTATGGGTAATAATTATTATCAGCAAAGATTTAGCATACTAGTATAAAACACACTATAAAACACACAAATACTGGCAAAACAACACAAAGCCACAAATAACTAACCGATATAAACTGCACACTGGAACACCGGCTACCTGCACGGTGATTAAACGCCATGTATCACAAGGTGCAAATTAGGCGTCCGGAAATGTTTGCTTGGTTTATACGTTCATTTCCCCACAGTATAAAAACATGTTTGCACAGAGGAGTGTGGCCTGAGACACACGGTGACATTAAAACAATAACAAGAACGACTGGTACCTTTAACTATTTGGTGTTAGTGAGTCGAGACGCACTTCTGTTCTACCTGTTCGTGAAATGACTGAACGTGACTGTGTGGATTGCTGGAATTCTGAGTGCCCCCCCTCCCCCTACAGGAAGTATCTGGTAATAACTCTTATTGCAGGGGACCGCCAACCACTGTTTTCAATAAATATTTGTCAACAAGATAAGATTCCATTGCATTTGGCGCTTGATATAACGTGTATGTGTGCATTTACCACGTGGCTGTGTATCTGCCTGTGTTTGTAGTGATGTTTTTGTTCAATCACTGAATGCAACTTCAAAATCCAGTATAAATGACAATAGCATACATTGTGCATAACTATCTGTATTCCGCTTTGGAATTTGAATTTTTCTTTGAAGCTATACACAGTAGAGAACAGTTCGCTCTTGGTCCCCAGCTAACTACCAGTGCTGTGAGAGGGATTAAGGAGCCCAGCTGTCAGCTGCCAATGAAATGACAACAGAAAGGTTGATAAAAGAAAACGTCTGTCAACTCAGAAGAAGATTAAGAAAAAGGCTGCATAAATCCACATTGAGTTTACATACCTCACATTCTATAGTAACAGGCCTTCATGTGGCTGCATGTGTCACTATTCTACTTTCTACACTGCAGCTGCTGTCACAGTAGCAGTTCATTTCAAACTGAGGCATTAATTGTTGCCGCAGTAAATTTCCAGGTACCTAGTGAATTAAGTTATTTTTAGCCATCAGCCTCCACGGCAATACAATTATTTATGTAATCAAAAAACTGAAAATCAAATTATTATTACTGGGCAGCACGGTGGCGCAGTGGGTAGCGCTCGTGCCTCACAGCAAGAAGGTCCCTGGTTCGAATCTCGGTTCGGGGGATCTTTCTGTGTGGAGTTTGCATGTTCTCTCCGTGTCTGCGTGGGTTCTCTCCGGGTACTCCGGCTTCCTCCCACCGCCCAAAAACATGCATTGTGGGGGTTAGGTTAATTGGCCACTCTAAATTGTCCTTAGGTGTGCATGTGAGTGTGAATGGTTGTTTGTTTGTATATGTATTCTGTGTTGGCCCTGCGATGGACTGGCGACCTGTCCAGGGTGTACCCTGCCTCTCGCCCGATGTCAGCTGGGATCGGCTCCAGCTCCCCCCGCGACCCTTAACAGGATAAAGCGGTAGAAAATGAATGAATGAAATTATTATTACTTGACAAAATGTTATCATGGCATTAGGATAATGTATAATGTATGAGTGCACAACATACATGACAAGGACTAGCGAGGGACTAACGCCGCATATGCTTTCACACAGATTAACGGGACTATAAATGAACACATGCCAGGACAATACTGTATTGCATTTTCTATCATTAAATAAGATGACGTAAGAGAAAGGTGTTATGGGACAAACACAGAAAATCTCAACCAATCTATTTAATGGAGCAGAAAATCATGTAAAAAGTAATTTGCTTATCAATGGTCCTGTGTACAGAACAGAACACAGGTATCTCATAATTTTGACCGTATTTGGTCATCACATAGCATTTGTAAATGCTATGTGATGATGCAAGAGCATCTTTCCATTTATTATGAATATATATATGAATATCATATACTCCTGATGCAGCCCCTTAATATTGCACATATATTGTGTCTGTGGTAGCATGGGACAACCATGACAAATAGAAAAGAGTAGAACATTCATAGTTATTGGTGCTGCCAGTCTCAACATCTACAGACTATCTTGGGCTCTACACTTTTTTGAGTTTTCAAAGCATGGCGTGATAACTGAGCCTGAGGAAACAGTGAAAGCTGTCACAAGTTTGGAAAGGAGACTCAGTGGAACAGCACTGTGAAGAATATAGCCTGCAGCACATTAAACCTCAGAGACAGCCAGTAATATGTGAGCATATTAAGGAATTAAATTGCTTTGTGACAGACAGTTCATTTTTTTACAAACCACTACGAATTACCCAGGACGTATGAACACTGACTGGTCTCAGATGCAGAAAGCTTCTATCAAAGCAATCTTTACGCATCATCTGCTGCGTGCAACATTGAGGGTGACTAATTTGATGACATCACAGATGCAGATGCATAACTGCTTTGCCTCTTAGGAAGTTAGTGGGAAAATGGGATAATATAGTTACAAGGAGCAGCTGTGGTGCAACTAATGGTGGTGATGCTGCTGGTATTTGAGACAGAGTGGTTGTTCACCTGTACGTGAAGACGAGCTCATCTCATCTCCTCCTATTGTCTCCTGCAGCCGTCCTGTCCATCCTGGGGAACGCAGCAGTCCTGGTCAGTGCAGCCCGTCGTCCCACTCTGCTCAAACCTCCAGAGCTACTGACAGTGAACTTAGCCATAACAGACATTGGCATGGCCCTTAGCATGTATCCTTTGTCCATCGCCTCAGCCTTTAACCATGCCTGGATTGGAGGTGACGCCTCTTGCCTTTACTATGGTCTGATGGGAATGATCTTCAGTATAACCAGTATCATGACACTGGCTGTGATGGGGATGGTCAGGTACCTGGTAACAGGAAGTCCACCCAACACAGGTAGTGTAGTTTCTGAGAGCATTTAAGAGAGATCAGGGCGGTTAAACACCATGTATACCATTATTATGCATATTTCACCATTGGATTTACACTTCTATGGCAGTCATAAAGATCACAGGGATTTAACCCTGTTATAATCCATCCTGGTGTACTGACAAGGATTATTGATTAGACTTGTCAACAATACCAATACCGAGCAATTCCAAAATCAAAGAACAGAAGGAACCTGAGCATGTGGAGAAAGACACAAGCTGTACACTCGTTATAAGTGAGTGCAAACAAAGAAGCAGCGTTTTGCAGTGAAAACACACATCAAATAAAGAAACGTTGCTCTGAGCCTTTTGTCGTAGGTGGATATCTGTGGATCTCTCCTCCATTAGACACAGCAAGAGACAGTTAATTATAACATTCACTTTGCATAATGTTGTTGGAAACATTACATTCATCTTCATTCCAGCTTTGCGATCAAACTTTTGTCACCGCTGATAGGGTGTGCTCATGCTTTTGTTGTCCCTCCCTCAAATCAAATCTGTCTCTACTTAGGAATCAAGTTCCAGAGGCGAACTGTCTGGGTTGTAATCAGTGGGCTTTGGCTATACGCTGGACTGTGGGCCTCGTTTCCTCTGCTTGGCTGGGGCAGCTATGGGCCTGAGCCATTTGGACTTGCCTGCTCGGTCAACTGGACTGGCTATGGGACGTCCCTAAACCACTCCACCTTCATCATGACCATGTCTATACTCTGCACATTCCTCCCTTGTCTGGTTATTGTCTTCACCTATTTTGGTATTGCCTGGAAGCTGCACAGAGCTTACCAGTCCATCCAGAGCAATGATTTTCAAAATGCCAATATTGAGAAGAAAATTACTCTCGTAAGTACAACACAACACAATATAACACAACACAACGTAATCTCATGAGACATGGAATCTCGTGTGCGTGTGTGCGTGTGCGTGTGTGTGTGTGTGTGTGTGTGTGTGTGTGTGTGTGTGTGTGTGTGTGTCTAAAATGCTCCACAGATCAGAGATAAGACTGTGTCATTTTTGGTGGAACTTGTTAGACCTTTTTCCCCCCTTTTATTTACAATGAAATGCAGGCTGTACCCTTTAAGAATATTTTGTAGCGTTTTACACACAAAATATCAAACGGGGAATTGAATATCTAAAAACCTTGTGCATAGTCCAGGAGTAGATGTTGCCATAGCATCACTTACATCAGAACTTGGGGTGGTCGTCAATTGGTTGTCAAGACAATTTTAAATCCGAGATGAAGAGGTGACAAAGGGGGAAGATGTGCCTCTTCTGTTCTTTTATTCCCCAGATAAAATTACGAACCGAGGGAGTCCATCGTACTTCTCCACACCTATAATCAAGATTGATCCTATACATGCGTAGCCATGGAAACCCAGTGAATACAAACGATCATTACGTGTGCGCAGAGACTAAATGGCTAACACATAACAACACAGATGATCTCACAGTTTTTCATGTAGGCCTACTGTATACACCATATAGAACAACGCTGGCATCTGCTTGTTTTGTTTCAGATGGCTGTGTTGATTAGCTTAGGATTCCTTGTGGCCTGGACACCATATGTGGCTGTCAGCTTCTGGAGCATGTTCCACTCCGAGGAGCAGAGCCGCATGGCTCCCTTCATCACCCTGTTACCCTGCCTCTTTGCTAAGAGCTCCACCATGTACAACCCTTTTATCTATTTCATCTTCCGGCGATACTCGTGGCACAACCTCCTGTGCTTTCAGAGCCTGGGCTTTTGTTGTTGTCATCTCGCCAATTTGCCCACCGCGGCACCAAAACTGGAAAGCAAAAATGTCAACAGCTCAGACTGCACCACTGTCAGGGACGTGATGGTTGCAGACTGTGTGGATCTGATGGCAGCTCCAGGAAAACGGTCTGCGGGGGACACAATGACAATGGAATAATATTGTTTGTGAAGAAATCATTGCAGTTTTTTCGCCTGTTTCATTAAACTGTCCTTGAGGTAACATAGTCTTTTTTTTGCTTTCTTGCTCTTCTCCATTTTCAGTCTTGGTGATAAGTGTCTGATGTTCAGTGGCATCATCTGTGTCCTTCAGAGGATGTACACAACAGCATAATAAACCCAAGGTGAAATAATGCAGCTTTGAATTATATTGTGCATGACATGACCACAGTGTGTAACAACCTATCCTGAAGATGACATGTGGACCTCTTGGATAACTCGTCCAAACTTACAGCACAGTATTTCTACCTCTTGTTTGTTAGGCTGCAACAGAGAGTTTCCTTTTTGCGCATCCCTTGTCTTTGTTAAAAACTACACACCTGTCAGTATTCCAAGCCCCTGTGGCTTTTCATATAATACATTTTTCCATAGATTCCCATATGCCTCACATATTGGACCACGCAGCACAGATGGAGCCTGTCCCTTCTGCATGAAAATGGTCATAAACACAGAGTTTGGGAACTCAGACAATGCCGAACAGCCTTCCACATCGGTATGTTTTTGTTGACAGTCGCGAGACTGCAGAGAATAATGGTTCAGTGGACAACATGGCATGCCTCTTTCACACAAAGAATCAGATAAAGGATGACAAATTGTTATTTACTTTGTGAAGTGAGGCGCATAACAAAAACATTGTATGGTTGTGGATTCCAAGGAAACACACATACAGTATTTCTGTATCAAAGAATAAACTAAATGACCTTGGTGCTCATCTGTTAAATGTAATATGCTTTTTCGTTTGTGAGTATTTATGTATAAATGGCTCTTAAAAAAATATTGAAGTATTCCCTGTTTGAGAAATGGAGGGGTCATAATAGGTTGGGACTGAAATGACTGTTCATGTGACAATGGCAAACAGACCACAAAGGAATAACATTAAAGCTGACACATGGCTGAAGGACATTACACTGACAGTCTTCTCTGGATCTGTGTACTTAATGTTTCAGAGTTGACAGAATCATTTAAAAAAGCTTTGGAAACAATGACAGTCAGTGGTCCACCACCACCCTGAGATAACTTTTTTTTAAAATGCTCATGTCAATATGCGGGTGGGTTCAGAGAGCATCAAGATAAGACGCAAAGAGCCAGTCTACATGGAACACAGAGCATTCGAGAATGTTCTATTATGTGAGATATCACAAACTATCAATTAAATTAAACAATAGCCCTGTAATGGAAGATCTTATAATATTCATAATATAGATATAATATTGACAGTACTTTCAACTGTTGTTGGAATTAGTACTCAGAGTACCATCAGAATAAAGAAGATATTATTATCATATATTTTTTATATTATATTGCAGTACGATGAACAGTTAAGTAAAATGCCAAAGAAAATGTGCAGTTATTGGTAATCAACTGATCAATCAACAATCAGGAAGGAAGGATTACAATGAGGTGATGTGTCTTGAAGGAGTCTACATATAATGAGCTGTATTTTGAAGGAACATAGCATCTTTACAGGATTTCTTTCAAACTGCTGCCCATTTTTGGTCGACCACTGTGACTGTGATGTCTCACCTCTAACAGCTTGTTACCAGGCGGTGCCAACGCGTCTTCCCTGAAAGCTTTTACATGTACAGAAAGTGACGGCTGAAAAACACCCGAGCATCACAGCCTAAACCCTTCACCTTTGAAACTTCACACCTTCACTGCAGAAAAAACACAGCACATCTGACTGATCAAATGCTGACATGACAGGCCTGCAATTTGGGCGTCTAATGAGAGGTGGTATTGATCTCTTTGCACTTGGTGTGTATGAGGCACAAACACCAACACCGGGGTGTTGATCTGAATATCAAGCGCTCCCATCACAAATTCTTTCCCTCCATTGTCCTGCAGAGTTTTCACTGTCAACAACCTGGTTTGGGAACTTTTACCGTTTAACCTGGTTCAAAACAATGAGTCACGGCATGCAGCCCTTAGAATTTGCATGATGTTGTGATGTTGTGAGTTCAAACGTACTACATCATCCATAAAGCCAATAATTGGCTGCCTTAAAAAACATAACATAACATAACATAACATAACATAACATAACATAACATAACATAACATAACATAACATAACATAACAGATTCAATTAAATTCAATTAATGAAAGTAGTGATATAAAGAAAACAATATAAAACATATTGAGAAGCTTTTCCCTGAGCTATTCTGAGCAACATACATCTAGATTGCCTCTAACACAAAAGACAAAGCAGATCCAAGAGTTTTTTATTTTCAGATCTGAATTATTATCTGTATGATGAAACAAAGCCCTCCAATTTCAGAAAAATCCACCTATACACCATCCCTTTCCCCAAGACTGGAATATACTGGCTTTGAAATGATCACCCTGACAAATTAACAAACACATAGAAAATCACTATCATAATAACATGCTCATTTGGACTCACTAATACCGTCTTCTCCACAAATCAGTCAAGCCGGTCATTTGCAGCTCTTTCTAAAGGACAGCAAGCGTCTTTGTTGGGTTGTCAACACCTTCTCTAATTACATATGGCAGTGCTGTAAATAGGCCAGATGTTGCTATAGTTGTGAGATGCGTCATGTAGGTTCAGTTTTTTTACCCTGACAGATACAGACTTTGGTTAAAAGTCAGTCATCTGTTTATCATCTGCTGTATCTCTGCTGACATCTCTCTCTGTTTATATTCAGAGGGAATATAAACAGAAAATAAAAACATGCATCGTTTCTACAGGTTTGTCATTTTCAGCACACTGCTCATGTGCATTTTAATTTAATGTTCATCCTGGTCATGGGACGGTCAATAACTCTTTGACTTGTGCAATGGGAGTCAGATCTGTTCCTTGTATATGTGCACATATACGCAGTGTGAATATGTACCATACAAATAAAATCAACCAAAAATTTGCCAAACAATCACGTGTGACGACAAGTAGCTATCATCACGCACTGGGTTTGCATAAATAAACGACAGATGCAAACATAGCAGTATTTGGCTCTATTTAAATAACATACAAAATGTAAGTGAACTACAATAATAAAACATTAAATACACAGGGGTGACTGTTTTATGTTTCACATTGATGTCGTTATGATGTATTTAAAATGTTAGTATTCTGGAAATGATATGGTGGAGGAGGATTACGTAAATAATTGATGCAAACCTATCCACACACATAAATATAGGCGATATAACATTGCTTAATCTGGAAGAAGTGTGGAGCCGTTTGGGAGCTGAAAGTGCCGACTCTTCTCGCTCAGCTTTTGCATGTTGCTGAGGAGAAAAGGATCCTTCAGCTTTCAAGAGCTGACAGCATCAGAAGCACACAAACACAAGCTTAGCCAGAAACAAGGAGCTCTTGACGGTTATCTTATGAAATAAGATCTTGAGTTGACTTGTTGTGCAGATTAATGATATGTCATGTGGTGTGCTAAATACACAGCTGGAAAAAGCCCACTGTGATGTTGCCTGCGTTTGATCGTATGAAAAGGTCAAATACGTGATGTGCTTTTGCCAGCTTTAGGTCAGTCATACTAGGGGCCAGCTAGTGTAGCAGACTATATAAAGTATTCTTATTCATCTTCTTCTTCCCTCATCAATGTTATTGTAAAGCTTGTAATTATATGGCTTTTGCAGTAGAGGTTGCTGCAGGGGGCCTGGAAATATTCAAGTGAAAAAAGGGAACCTCTCTCATCATTAGTGTGAATGCTGAAAGCACTATTGTCACTATTGTTACTTATTTCTAAGCTACACACAGTAGCACACACAGGGTGCAGAAGTGTGTGGAATTTGCAAATTGTGTGTACTGGGGTTGGGTTAATGGGAAACTCTATCAAGTAGCCGTGGTTTCAGTGGAGAAATCCCCCTCAGACGTCTCACCATGGTGTGGAGAATGACTTAATCGGACTCAATTCAATTTACTGGATGATCCAAAAAAAAGGAGAGAGAAAAAAAAAGAAATGCAATACCGCAGTATATGATAAGATAAGGGCTGGATTCCACAGATACTTTAAGGATGACAACAGTTGGCTTTTATGAGAAATGTTGAATGTAAACAGCTCGGCGTTGTTTACAGTGAAAACTACTTGGTGTCTCTTAGTAACCAATCTGATGTGCATGGAATTGTTCCGGAATGGTTTATAATTCTAGCGGGGAGGTCAGAGGAGGTGAGCTGAACATAAACATGTCTGTGTCGCACCCGGCTGTTAATGGCAGGTATTATTTCTGACAGGGGGGACAGTGCGGCCCCTGAAGCTCCACGTTTGTAAGAGATTAAAAGGCGGAGAGGATGCTGTGTCCTGAGGCCATGCATACATTACAGGACACACTGAATATGAATTTGACTCTGTGTTTACGTGGGTGCTGGAGATGCTGGAAGGCACAGGAGTGAGCAGCTGATCAGCCCCTTCCAGGTTACTTCAGTAAATGAATATTTTTTTCATGCTCTGTGGATGTGGTTGTGTGTTGAATAGAAATGGCAGGAGAGGTCTAGTGAGTGTGTGTGTGTGTGTGTGTGTGTGTGTGTGTGTGTGTGTGTGTGTGTGTGTGTGTGTGTGTGTGTGTGTGTGTGTGTGTGTGTGGAGTTCACAGGGCTCTCAGGGCAGCTCGGAGGCGCAGGCAGCCCGATGATGACGCGACGGGCGCAAGTGATTGGCTTCAGCTGGAGCAGACGACTTGAGAACCACTTGCGCCTTCTCCCTGCTCGAGGACAGATGGATGTGACAAGTGAGCGCGCGGCACTCTGACTTCCTCGCACCAGGTGGACAGCTGTCTCCCAATCGGTTGCGTTCCCTCCGCCATGGACATCTACGCTTCCGCTTTGTCTCCAGCGCTGGACATATGTCTTGGATGTTACCTGCTGGTTGTCGGTGAGTTAAAAAAAAAAATAATAATAATAATAATAATTTTTTAAAAAGTGCTGGGTGACTGCTTATGTGCGGAGACTATAACGTTCTCCAGGAGTTGGACACTTGAAACCATTGTACGCACAGTCATGTATCAGAATCTGAGCTTGATCTGTCACTACTACACATACAGCAGCTATACATACATA